>CM062062.1:27868648-28358843 GCA_030954485.1 Citrullus mucosospermus
ACCCTTCTCGCCTCCAGGTAAGAATGGTACTAATGGAGATGAGCATTCCAATATCCACACAATGTCAACAGCACGACGAAGATCCTACACAGAGATCATCATCCAAGCTTGATCAACTATACACAGTACATCAAACAATGATAGTAAGAAGCCTTCTGCAGCATAAGAGATTCTTCTTCTTATTCATTACCTCACTTACTACTTATTCTCTTAAAGCTTTCCCCTTCAACACTGGAGGATTAGCATGGCAATAGAACCTGAAGGAAGCTGACTCTAGAGCTCTAGATTAAAATAACAGGAACCATAAACTTGAATGATTCTAGTTCTCTTTCCTTTTTTTTTTTATTTTTTTTTTTTTATCTTTTCTTTCTTCTTTTTCTTGTTTTTTTGTTTTTTTTTCAAATGAAGCCAATTGAGAAACTCACGTCCATGCCAAGAATTAATTAGAAGTCAGTCCACGGTGCCCCTCTAGCATGGAGGACAAAACCATTTTCCTGTTCCCTCCAATCCCGTTTCTCTTGACACTTCAGTGATGGCTTCCAGCATTCTGAGCAGAGCAATTCCAAGCTAAATGTTTCCACATACTCACTCTCATTAATGCATCTACCGCACTGGATACACCGTGGTATACAAAGGGTGCATGCTCTACATGCTTGAGTTGCATGCTCTTTTCCCTGACAACCATCCACTGGGCAGTCATAGACAAGCCTCAGGTTTTGGCATCTTGGACATTTTTCAATATCAATAGCACGTTCATCATCACAAGACACATAAAAGTTTCCCCTGTGATAATAATGTGGCTTATAATAATTTTGCTGCGTAAGGCTGCAGTCACTTCCCAATAAGAACTTCAACTCTTCGAAATGTTCTTGTGTAACCCCGAATAATCCACCAATTCGTAGATGCTTTATTCCTTGAGTACTTGTCAACTTGAAAGCCCTCAGGCTGCTAACAACGCCTTCAATACTGAGTCTAGTACATCCAGGAACAGACAACTGTATAAACATGCAGACAGACAAATATTTAGTAACATGCCAAGTTGGCAAGTGGTAAGTATGATGCAGTGTTAGGAAAGAAATTGCATATTCACACTTCCCACAAAATAGTGTCCCTGCTGGACACAAGTGTTGGGGTCAAACGCACATCGAAGAAACACCCTGTCGAACATGTCCCAATAATATCCATATTCTAATTTTTAAAAAATGGTAAGTTGCTGTGCATACGCGTCTATGCTTCTTAAACATGAGCTACTTTGTCACTATTAGCATAAGACATCCTAACTAGAGTAATGTAGCATTAGTACTTCCAAATCAACGAGTAATAAATGTATCCCAATATTTGTATTACTGTTCAAGATATCAATAAAAATCTATGTTTGTAAAATATATCATTACGAAACTTGGACAATCTTCAAATTTACAAACGAAGGCTAGAAAACAGAAAGTTAAAAGTATGCACAAGGCTCTCTAGCATAGGATGATTAATAACATCAAGCTTATATAAAAGCACCAAGGAACTAAACAAGGAAGCATATTTGAGTGCCTATAAAGGAGAATAGACCGATTACCCCGATGTAAATGACCAAACAAATATAGCAATAAAAAATCAAACAAGACACAATCAACTAATTATGGAAGAGCAAAAACTGGAATAAGTTACACTTACTTTCGTAAGCCTAGGATTGCTTTCAAGCACACGCTTCAGACCCTCATCTGTAATTCTTGGGCATTCCACAAGACTCAAGCGTTGCAGGTTACCTCGAGCCCTATTAGTTAATTGCAATAGAATGTCATCAGTGATCTTCTCATTCAATGGTTGATCTATGTGAATGTTCCTCCACAAAAGGGGGTCACCCTGTACCAATGAATGCAAAGATCTGCAAACCCTTCCAACAGAGAGTAGATCCTGAACACCCAAATAACAAAGTGCAAAGCTTACGGCTGCATGAGGGGCTCCTCCATCTATCTCCGAATAGGTGCGATTCTGCTCCTGACATTCTATAGCCTGCTGCCCGCAACAGCTAGGAGGATCGTCATTAGCAAAAAACGCTTCATCCATACTACAAATGGATCCAAAATCACAACAGCAGGTCACATCGCCAGTTACCTTTCCATCCAGGCAACCATCACAGTTATACATCGGATAAGGTTTCTCAACAATACTTTTAACCTCAGGGAACGTTTGGAACTTCAAAGCGTTGTTCCAAATAAAATTCAGACCTGCAAATAACTCGATATTCGTTCCACCAGCACCACCTCTGTCGCTGACACACTCAGCATAGTCCACTTCCATGTCCTCAAGCCATCCCGTTATTGCTGTAAAGGTGGTACTTATATCCATGCCAAATGGATCCGCAGGCAGAATATCAAGGATGTCCTTAGAGACAGGATCCTGCGAGCTATCTGAACAAATATCCTTTCCCTGATCAAAACAATCATCCACCTCCCGGCCATGATGCCATGGCTTGCCTTCGGCATTATTCTCAGGAATGCCCTCCACAATATAACCATTGGCAATCCTCATTGGAGAAACTAAATTATCCTCGGAAAGGTGCAGAGGGAAGAAAGGACGACAAGAAAAGTTAAGAGCCATCAAGGATCCTACCTGCCCCAACCTAAATCTATAACCCTAAATTCCCAATATTCTCCGAAAAAACTATGAAAAAAGGTGAAAGACGTGAGAAACGAAATAGAAACAGAAGGAAAAAAAAAAAAAAAAAAGAAAAATCAAGAGAAATAATTACAAGAAACCCTCAATTTTGGATCGCAAACTAAAACAACGCACCAGAATTTTAGAGCTTCTTCCAGAAAATAAAAGGACAAACTTTTTTAGCTTGACAAAAAGGGGAATCACAAAAAACGATCATCTCACCAATCGCATCAAAATTATCTACATAATAAAAAAACAACAACTATTTTTGTTTTCCTTGAAATCAAATCAAACTAATCCTGCTATACACCGTTCTCGATTTTTATATATCCACCTACAAAAACATAATCCGAATTCTGCAGAGTCAAATAAACCCACAAATACCAGGAAAAAAAAAAACAAAAAACAAAAACAAAAGGCAAACTAAGCAGAAACGTCGACGAAGAGAGTGGGAAAATGAAAACCTGAGAATGTGATGACCAGAGAGAATAAAAAAATAAAAGTGATTTCTACAGCGATGAACAAGGAAACCCTATGAGGCAAAATGGAGTAATCAAGAAACAAAACAATGGATCTCTTGGAATCGAATCCTCGAATATGAAGCTTTTTTCCTCCAGATATGAATTTTACACGGAAAAGAAGAAGAAAGATTATCTTTCTCGAGAGGAAATTCGACTCCAAGAGAGAGAGAGAGAGAAGGGAGGGTAAGGAACCTGCCGATCGAGTTCAGAGCACGAGAGAGAGAGAGAGAGAGAGTGCGAAAAAATAAAATAGAATTACCACGAGAAAAACAAATTTAACACGAGATAATTAAAAATTAAAAATTAAAAATTAATAAAAGATAAATCAGGGAGGGAGAAACTCAAGTGTAACGGTGAGTTTGTCCAAATTAGAAGAGAAATTGAAGGAGAAAATGACACGTGTTAGTTGAATGCGAGTGATTGTGTTGTGGCGGGAGCGGGAATCTAATACGTTGCAGCTTTGATTTCAACGACAAAGCTTTTGTGTCCATTGGATCTTGATCAGACGAGCAAGATTGCTGATGGGGATGTGATGTGGGCCCTTTGGATTTGATGGGCTTTTGAGTCAGATCAGTGGTTTGATCGGACGGTCCAGATAGGATGATGAGTTCAAAAAGGTGGTTTTGGATTACGATGGATATCTCCAGCTGGACTTCCCGCTTCAAACTTGCGTCTGTTTCTTGTCATCTTGTATAGTCGATAAGAATTCTATTAATTTTTAATAAATGTAACTTCTAAATTCATAAGATTATGGCAAAATATTAAATTTTCATATTTCATTGGTATTTATAAATTTCTGTAAGTTCTAACACTAATATAAGAATCGACATTGGTTTCTATTATGTTATAAGAACATTTATTAATTATAAAAACTAAGTAATAAAATGCGAATAATATAATATAATATAAATAATAAATATTTTAATTTATTTTAAAGGTATTTTGAATATTAATTTATTAATACAATTTTTGTTATAGTTTTACCGTAAATATTCATCAACATCGTCATTTTAAATATTGATAGAAAAACGTTTAAAAATATATAAAATATTATGTACCTTTCACTTGCTAGAAATCACTATCAATGGAAATGCAATTCGAAGAAGTATTTTCTCTAAGTTATTTTATTGTGTATTAATATTCGTTGAGATTTGAAATTAAAGTTGGTTAATATTGTTATTTTACACGGTATAAAAGGGAGAAATCAAACCTTTAGCCTTATATAAATACTACAAATTTGATGTAAGTTTAACTATCACACAATATTGTTATTTGTTAGATGATTACAATGGTTTATTATTAAAACAATATGGGCTATTTTTATTTGTATGAGTTATTTATTAACATTTTATATAAATATACACTTAATAGGTAAAATAAAAAATTTTAATTTTATCTTTTTTAAAAATGGGTGTTTTCAAATATAGCAAAATGAGTCCAACTATTTACAAATATAAAAGAATTCCACCATCTATCGTTGTTTATTGCTGATAGACAGTAAACTTATTCTATATTTGTAAATAGTTTGATATTTTTTCTATTTATAATAATTTTTCCTAAAAAGACCTTCAATTTTATTTATTTAAAAAATGTGTAATTATTTTGTTGTTTTTATTATAAGAATATTTATCAGCACTGGGAGAGAGACGAGAGGGAAAAAAAAAACTGTTTTGAAGTTATTTTGATGACTTATTAAAATTATTTTGATGCATCTCTTCTAATCATTTAAAGTCAATTTTGATGATATAAAGTTACATCTCAGAATAAATATCAAATATTAAAATAATTTTGAGTGATTAGATATGTGTTTCAAAGTAATTTTGAATTTGAAATTTGAAACTCTAAAATCACTTTCCCAACATGCCCAAAATTGTTGGATACTTGATAAAAATGGTGCGGGTCTCGTTTATGGATGGGACATAAGATATGATAGTACTCAAATAAACAGCGATGAACCACAAAATTGATGAATGATGATGAAACTTATGAAGAACTAGGAAGTTAACTGAATTTATTATTGTAAACCGATGTTTCGTGATAGATGATAAATAGAGAAAAATTTGTACAACATTGCATAATTATAGGATGACAATAAAATATAGTGAGACCCACTCTAATGTTATAATGTTGTTCTTCAAACTCTATAACTAAAAAATGTCTATATACACAAGTTTTCCCCCCTATGATAGGTGAGACAAGATAATTGGATTTCTAACCTACAAGCATATATTCCTAGTCAAGGCGTGCTCGTTTTTTTATCCTTCCTTCCCATAACAGATATGCTCTTGCTAACATACGAGTAAGTGATTGAAATCACAATCAGACGACTCAATGATGGTATTTTGAAGATTTAAATGTAAGGTATTTTTAACAAAGTAGTACTTGTTGAAATAAATCCTATATCAATACGTCATCAAATTTCTAGTTTGAGCGGGGTGAGATTCTAATCTACAATTGTATAGTTGAGGGTATATACATTAAATGTACAAGTTGTGTTCACCCTAACATATCAATTAACCATCGTCAAAGTGAGATTAACTTAATGGGAGCTATGTGCACTCCATCCCTGAGGTCGGAGGTTTAATATTCATCCAAGGATTGTTGTACTAAAAAAATATATTAATTACTGTCTACTAAAAACAAACTAAAGATCCAACATTATTTAATAAAACATGCTCATGCATAGTGTACTTATCTTAATTGTGATTGTATTTGCAACACGCATGTTTGTTTTTATTAGTTAAAATTATACGAGAATTTATTTTGATATATGTTATGGGTGATTTTGGACCACATAACATAATTAACATAAAATACAAGCAAAAGTGACACAATAATAAAATAACAATATTCAAGCAAAAAATAACACCCCTTCAATGCCAAACCATGCCTAGGGGAGAGGATTGGCTCGAGCGTTGGCCGAAGCTAACTGAGCTTAATAAAATGTCTAACGAGGCATGTCTACACATGTCCCACCCCAAGAACATCATCATGGGACAACAAAAAAATGGTTTAAGAGGAGGTGCTCCACTTCAACCTTGCCTAACAAAATGGCCAACAAGGCACACCCCTCACATGCCCCAACCTGCGAAGATAAAAGGTGTTGTAACTTGGAAACTTTGTGAATGACAACCTAAGTCATCCATTTGTATAATTATACCATTATATTTTTAGGCAAAGTAGAAAAAATTTCACTTTCAAATCTTCAAGTTTATGCACAATTCTACTTAATTGCTTAAGCATATGAGTGTGTGTGGAGCACTATACCAATATGCAGGGTTTCATTTGTTTTGCAAGTCACGTTATTATCCTTTCTAAACAAATTTACTGTCGTTACCACTTGAAGGTTGTGTTGTTTTCTCTATCCATAGGTTGACATCAATAGTACATATAATTCACACAAATTATTTACTAGTGATCGGAAGGTAATGTTGAGTGAATTACTCAAACTTTTGTACATTAAAAAAATGTCATATAGTAACAAGCATGATACCTATTAATTTTGAAAAAAAAAATTAAATCAGGCGACAAGGTTCTATAAGGAAAAAAAAGAAAGAAAGAAAAGAAAGAAAATAAATTATAATATTAATATATTGTCACTCTATTCCTTATACTTTGAATACGAGAGAGTTCCTACGATTTTAATCATATGATTGCAATACATTTATTTTAAGTTATTGTACAACAACTTTTTATGACACACATATATATATGATTAAGGATCAAACTTTCGACCCCTAAAATTAAACTCACTCGAACAACTTTTTATATAGCGATTAAATATCAATAATAACAATAATTCAAATGTCACTAAAGATACTATAAATATATATTTCATAAAAAGATGTGGATAGACTTTTTTTTGTTTGAAAAAACATGAATAAATTAACTACGTATACTTATTTCAAAATTAATTGAAAATAGGAATGTTTTAAAAAACAGGAAAACAGTTGAAAATAATCACATATATAATAAAATTTTACGTTATAAACTGGTCTATCACCGTTAAAAAGTAAAATTTTGATATATTTATAAATAATTTGATTTTTTTAAAATTTATAATAATTTTTCTTGAAAAGTATATAAATTAAAATTAAATATTTGAAATAGCAGGAATGAAATCTAAAATATAGAGACACAAATGTTATTTTGATCTTATTTATTTTTTGAAAAATTAAAATTTTGATTTGTTCGCTGATAAATACAAAAAATAATTATATTACGGTTAAAAACTTTCCATCATTGTGTTAAGACCGACGATTACTTCCCATCCGACTCACCTAAAATCAAGTTAACATTGAATTATTAAATGGAAATTAGAATTATGTTAATTAAAATTCAACATATCTTGAATTTTGGCGGAGCTGCCTTTGCGCCTTGAGATGCACAAAATTTCCCTCCATCGCAATTTCCGCTCGGCCAGTCAGGAAGGCGAAAGAAAATGACAGAGATTCAAGGAAACACTGAGAAAATGGACAAACGGAAGACCCAAAGTAAGCTCTTAGTCTTCACCGGAGGCGCTGCTCTTCTCGCCGTCGCCGTGAACCTTGCAATTGTTGCCATCTGCAAACGGAAGAAGAAGAAAGGTACTTCGCACAGTTCCATTTTGCTTCACCACTTCACTTTCGAGCTGTCTTACATTTCAGTGTCTGCTGCAACACATCCCTGTATGTCGACGAGATGAATATTGTATGTATTATCAGTGTAGCTTGCGTAGGCAGCATTGTCGTACTGTTGATATACCTATTTTTTCATGATTAACAGAACTTCCAGGATTTGAATTACGCGTCAACCTTTCGGCATCTGAGATTCTGAATCTAGCAGATAAAATTATTGCGAAGTCGAAGAAGGTTCACGATGCTGTTGCCTCGGTTCCTCCTAATAAGGTGTCAACTACCTTGCTTTTACTGCGAATTTTTGTATTCATCTGTACTCGCTTATTTTATTTTATATTTTTTTCTCCCTTCCGAGAAGACATGCATCTTCAATTGGGAACAGTTCATACAGTGAAGGATGTGAACCGATTAATCGAACAACGTTCTTGATGCGGTTTTTGATAACTAGTTATGTTTCAGTGAAATTCTGGACTCATTATAAGTGGTTCATTGTCAAGAATTAATTTTACATATGTAACTAATAGATGTCAGTATAAATGCCGCCACATCGACATGTAATTGGCCAACGAAAATTTGGAAGTAGAGATAAGAACAAGGCTGCATGCGTGTAGTGTTCCTATCACAAGTCCTTATTTCATTCACAACCTGAATTCGATTTCTGATATGTTCGTAGTTACTCTTTATAATACGTCAACTGAAGCTTGCAGGTTACATATTCGAATGTAATTTCACCACTGGCTGATTTAGAGGCTGAACAATTTCCACTAGTACAATCATGCGTGTTTCCGAAACTAATATCTACTTCAGATGATGTGCGCATAGCAAGTGCTGAAGCAGAGCGGAGAATAGATGCTCATGTTCAGATGTGCAGGTATCATTCATTGCTATCTTTTCATGAAAGGTTACATTCGTTAGCGTTCGTAGACTATGCAGCAGGAGCAGGACACCCTTGAAGGCTTAAACTTATTACACCCTTTTTTCTCCGTTGTTTATATGATTTACATGCATATCCATGTTTTCAAATGCAATTTCTTAGCTATAATGGGCCGGGGAAAAATGAAGCGAATTATGTAGCTGGGTTTTAAAGAACTCATCGTTTTTTCTCCGTGGGCGGAACAGCAAACGTGAAGATGTGTATCGTGTTGTCAAAGCATTTTCTACTAGAGGGGAGCAGACAAGTGCTGAACAGAAGTGTTTTATCCAATGTTTGGTATGAATTCCCAGTAGATTGCAATATCGAGAGATTATTATCCTCTCTTTTCCTGAGTACAGAGTGATGTGTACTTTCTCTTCAAATTGGAAAGACAACTGCTAAATTTAACTATCGTGATAATTGCATAAAATACAATGTGTTCTATGATTTAGATTACAGAGTCATGAAGGCAAGACTCTAATTGGGTGTCGAGATTAAATAGCTCAGTTCTTTGTTCTCAAACGTTGTTTATGTTGCCAATCTGAGCATTGGCGATTAAGGCACCTAGACCTTCAATTAGGTTTAGTTCCCCACCCCCATACTGTTGAACTAAAATTTTGTTTTCTGTTGTTTTCTTTTCCTGCACCGTGTGTGTGGGTGAAAACATAGAACTTGTTTTCCCAAACTTAATTTCTGTGGATGGTCGATTCATGAACAACTGAAGTTGTTATTCCTTAGAAAGTATAGACCGATCACAAATGTGTTGCAACACCATTCTTTAAAAGAAACCCGATCATTTAAAAGCAGCTCTATAAATTGTTTTTGAAAACTTTCCAAACAGCTACTTGCACAAGAGGTAAGGAAATTGATTTTGTTGAGGCAAGATTATCGGATTTTTCTTTTTGCATATGTCATTCCCATCTTCTCCCTCCCCCTCAAATCAGTTTTGATGATCCATATTTTAACAATCTAATGACCAAAATATGCAACTGAAATATAGAGAAAATAACCTACTTTAGTCAACTTTAGTTCTTTTTGATGATATTTAAACTTTACCTTGCTCCAATTGCTTAAAATATGTGCTGATTCTTTTCAATCAGTGACAGGTTAGAGACTTTGAGCGGAATGGCTTAAACCTTACTTCTTCAAAGAGGGAGGAATTGCTGCGATTGAGGGGGCAAATTGAAGAGCTAAGCCTGAGATATATTCAAAATCTGAACGATGATGGTACATTCATCCCTCTTAGTGAGGCTGAATTGGATGGCTTACCAAAAGAATTTTTTGAGGTTTGGTTTCTTCCCGTATTATGTATTTTAATCATATCTTATATCTTATGTTAATGCACTTGCACAAATCCTTTCTGTAGCTTTCCTATCTGGTGGCGTTATTTCACCTTGTCCTTTTATTCTTAATTCTTATTCAGCTGAATATGTTTGAAAAGTCTTTTCCTCATCATAGCTTAAGATAATCTGATTATCCGTAATTTTGTTTGAAGTCTCATAGAGTATCGTATCTGTAGATTTGAGGGGACTGGATGTTCCAAGCTAATTATGTGCTATAAGAAATGCTTTACTATTCAAACTATCTTCATAAGGAACCTTTTTGCTTAGTTGAGTGGTTACAAACTAAAGTTTTAAATATTGATGTCAAAGAAAATGTACATGTCTCAATTTGAGGAAATTTCGATAAAATGTTGATGCTGATGGATATTTATTAAAAAATCATAAAAGAAAATTTAAATTGACAAGCAAACATCTCACCCTTTTTAAATAAGTTAAACTTTCTCATTACTAATATTATATGTAGTGTCCACATTTATGATATTTTGGTGATATTAAGGGCAAATTGCAAAGACTACCCTTAAGTATGGTGGTAGTTGCAGTTACACCCTCAAACTTTCAATTGTAAAAATTGGGTACTCAAACTTCTACGAATGTTATAATTGGACTCTCAAACTCACAATAAACTTATAATAGTTGTAGAAATTGGACCCCCAAATGATAAAATTTGAACCCTCAACTTTATACAATTGTTACAGTTTCTACAATTATGTTAGTTTGAGGGTCCAATTTTGACACTTGTATGAGTTTGATGGCCCAATTTTTACAATTGAAAGTTTAAAGGTTTAATTGCAACTACCATGGTTTTTGCAATTTTGCCTTGTATATATTATTTTATATTTGTCGATTTTTTTTGATATAATAGAAATATTGATTCACCCTTTATGATGTCAAAGCACGATCTATCAAATGAAAATTTAACAAGGACAATACTAGCAATAAAGTACATAGAACTATAGAAGTTATAAATAAAGATTCCTGTAGATCAGTAGCGTAACCAAAATTTTGAAGAATGTCTGTTCACACTGATTTGTGGTGGGCTTATGATTTAACCGGGTTGATATGAAATCTACTGTATAAATTTGGAACTACTTCAATCTATTGGAAAAAAGAACTTTTTGATTGATCAGTGAAAATGATTCTTATTGCCTATTGGTCAAAGATTCAGATTCCCCTCTGCAATCTTGTTGAATTCACAAAAAAAGAAAGGAAATTTTTTCTAATTAAAATCTATTTTTGATAGATTTATTCCCACATACTATTGACTAATGTACTTGCTATATCTCTTCTCCATGCAGAGTCTTGATAAAACTGAAAATGGTAAGTTTAAGGTGATCATGAGAAGCCATCACACTGCAGCAGTATTAGAACATTGCAAGGTATGTTCTTCTGAACCGAAGGCTTTTTGGAATACTGTCCAACTAGTTCGAATTTTGACTCAACCTATTATATCTTGTATTTTTTTCTTCTTTCCCAATTTAATGCCTTTATCAGATTGAGTCCTGCAGGGTGTTTCATTTTGGTTCTTTCATTTTGTTATGTAATAACTTGTATCTCGATATTTTATCTTATGTTGTATCTGTTCTTAATGCATACTATCAATATAAGTCTAGGAACTTTAGTCCTTCACTGAGCATGATAATTCTTTTAAAACAGTCAGCCTAGATATTTAAATATTAGTTTTGGGCATATTGCATGATATATTGAAAATTATGATACAGAGCTCAAATAGAAAACTTATGTCAAAGTCAAACTTCTAGCTCTGATTGAAAGTCATATCAGGCAACTTTCTGCATGTAAACTAGGCAGAAGCTTTTGAGTTGGGTACTATTTGGGAAGTTCATATCATAGATCCAGAGTAGGAATATGTACTGAGTACTGACAATAGTAACACTGCCTGTTTTAAGGTAGGCACGACAAGGAGGATGGTGGCAATGGCATACGGAAAGAGGTGTGGAGAAGTGAATCTTTCTATTCTAGAAAATTTGGTAATTAATTTGATTTCTATTCTTTATGAACTAATTTAAACTTCAAAGATTACTAGGTTCTGAGCTTTGTATTAACGTAGTTTGTATATAGATCATAAGGGAAGCCACCATTTAAATTTCTCATCCAGCTCTTTCTTAAAATGGTTTTATATGGGTAATCTCATCTTTATGAAATATTTAAAACTGAACCTTGCACCTTATCCATTTTATCAATGTATTACATGTATAGATTAGTGGGCAAGCTGTCATAATTTCTAATTTTTTTCCCTCTAAAAATGGTTTTACTGAGGTCGTTTTGATTTGATGGTCCATAATCTACGTTGGCAATTAATATTTTCTGTTTCCAAAGGCTGTTTATGAATAACTATATTCCTATTTTCTAAGATTTTTCATGGTAGTGATATGATCAATGACACCCAAATGTTGTAGGGTTAAGTAGGTTGTCTCGTGAGATTAGTCGAGGTACGCGTCAACTGGCCGGGACACTCATGGATATAAAAAAAAAGGAGAAAAAGTAGATATGATCAATGATTCAATACGAAAGAAGTAAATATTGTTTAAAGATGAAAAATTGATATTTTAAAAGAATGTAAATTAACATGACAATGATTCTTTATGGTAATTGATGTTCCAAGAAAAGTTGTTGACATTTCAAATGGCTTCCACATCTGCATCAAAATAGAGATTATATTGAAATATGGTACTTCTGTTAGTGAAAGCAATGTGTAGACTGCCGTAGGAAGAAATAGGCATGCTTCAAATTTTCTAGTGCATAACTTAAAATCTTAAATATGATGACCGAGCATCAACTATTCTTGCTTAAGTGAAAGTTTCTAGAAAGTTGTTTAACATTCTTTCTAAATTTTCAGATTCATATGCGACACAAATTTGCCCGCTTACAAGGCTATTCAAACTATGCAGACTATGCTGTTCATTATAGAATGGCAAGGTCATCCGCTAAGGTTATTCAGAGATGCCAGTTCTCTTTGTTTATCAAATATTCTTATTAGTTTTTAGAAAGTAGAAAATTAAGATGGGATTAAAAGAATGGTTTTTCATGACAGACTTCACTTTTTGATTTAGATTTTTTGCATTATTTTAAAATAAAATTATGATTATAATTTTTCGTGTAATTTACTTTTGGAATACTTTATTTGTAAGTATATTATTCATACTTCATTTTATTTGTTAGTATTTGATTTGAACTATTTTTCAAATCAATTCATTTTCAGACACTTTTTAGTTTTAGTATTAGCATAAAATTAAGTCCATTCACCATCATTAAGGCACGACAATCACCCAGTCAAATTCTATAGGTCTGGCGACATTGCATGTTTTGGTTTTGGTAGCGTAGTTTTATTCATTTACTTTGGATTCATTATATGTGGGTGGGTATTTGAACCTTTGGCTTTTTGGTTGAGGTTATTATGCTTGAATTAGTTGAATGAAGGCTCAAGCTGGCGGCGGTGGTGAGGGTAGTTGGAGTGGTTAGTTTGTGTTGGATTCCACATTTCTATTTCTTTGTGCTATTTATCCCGGTAAACCAAAACAGAAGGGTTATCTTCATAAATGGAAAAAATTGTACATAAAACTTACTGCAGCCTTTGTACCTGTAGGTCTAGATTAATCAATAACACTAATTTAGAAACTGTCAAGCAATTAGTTACAAATTACAAAAAAGAAATGGATTCTTGTTGGAGTTCTGGATGTACATCAAGCCTATCTGTTTAGTTAAAAGCTTTCCTGTAGAGGCTCAAGAACCTTGACTTGTATGTGAGTATTCCAAAATTTGGCACAAGGTTCTGCTTGGCCTTGGTTGAACCTTAGCATAAGAAAAACTGCCAATTAGTTCTGTTAATTCTCAATTTAATGTCAATTTATTTGTCAACTTTTAGGCTGGTAATTACTTGAATGTTTATCCAGGTATTTGAATTCTTGGAGAACATATCTGATAGTTTAACAGATTTGGCTGCCAAGGAGCTGGCCAGCTTAAAGGACCTAAAGGTTAGCTCAGTCTGTCAAATGTTTGTCGATAACATGGTTTCATGTAACTTACTCGGGTCTTATGACTTATGAGACATCAGAAGCAAGAGGAAGGAGAAAGTCCATTTGGTATTGAGGATCTATTATACTATGTCAAGAAGGTAGAAGATCAAGAATTCAACCTGGACTTTGTGACTGTTAAGCAATACTTTCCAGTCTCTTTGGTTTTATCTGGGATCTTCAAGATAATGCAAGACCTCTTCGGTAATCATTTCCATTGAAAATTTTTTGAGGGCATGATCCTGCCACCTTTACTCATGAATTTGGTTTTCTTCTTGTTTTCTTCTTGCCTTAAGAAATTAGTACTACAGTTGCAATTTTGTATTTGATTTTTTGCTTTACCAGGTTTAAGGTTTGAGGAAGTGATAGATGCTGAGATTTGGCATTGTGACGTTAAGTTATACTCAGTTTTTGATCTCAACTCTGGTGAACTAATTGGTTACTTCTTCCTTGATCTATACACAAGGTTTGATCAGGACTTCAAACTTTTATAAAATTGACCTTGACATTATTTCTTCATCATGGGTGAAATTATTTTTTGTACTTGGTTAGGGAGGGAAAATACATTCACACATGTGTGGTGGCTCTTCAAAACAGTGCATTGCTTTCCAATGGTACACGGCAGGTATATTTGTTATATACTTAAAAGGTTAATGCTGAATAGTTGTGGTTTGTTAAGGTTTCTCCCGTTTCTGTTATTTATTTTTTTCATTTCATACGGCCATTCCCATATTTATGGATAACAATTATGGGGTTCCATTTGATAACATTCCCTTTCTCACACAGTGCATTTGACAATCTCAATTTCATTTTTTGTTTCTTATCTAAAGGAAAAGGAATCTCAATCAGAATTTCAATTAATTTGTGTGTGTATATATTGGGGGGTTGGGGGGGGGGGGGTGTGTGAAATTCTACGTTCTTTGTTTATTTTCATCTATAACTTTTATGAGATTTGTTAAATGTTCTAAATATAATATTGGGACTCTATTTTCATTTAAAGAAACAAATTATATGAAACACACTAATGTTATCGAGCTACTTCAACTTATGACTAGGAAATTTAAATGGGTAACTTAGTACATTCTCACTTCTTTTCATATAAAACACGAAAATACAAAGGAGTCGAAATGGGAACTGGATACCTAATTGAATTGGATCTTAGTGACCAGAATCTGATCTGCATCTGCATTATGAATTCGTTTCCCTTTTTCTCTGCTTGGTAACTATTTGTTATTACTTATTGTCAACAAAGAAATATCTTAGAAACCCAATGTTTGTCGTAACTTACAAGATACATTTGTTATCATATATCTAGAATCTATTAGTATTGTTTATTTAATCTCACTATAATTACAACGACCTTATGCACATGTGATGTATGAAGAAAATTGTACTTGGAACGAGTAGTTGAGATGTATATATAGTTCTTGAGATGATAACTCTATATACAAGTTGTGTTCTCATAAATTCTCTTTCTTTTCTTTGAGTAGATACCGGTGGCATTACTGATATCTCAATTACAGAAGGATGTTGATGGTCATGCTGGCTTGATGCGATTCACTGAAGTGGTTAATCTTTTCCATGAGTTTGGCCACGTGGTATAGATTTTGTGTACTTGCTTTTTCAGTCCATGACCAATTTGATCAAACAACTAGAACTTAGAAGATGATAATGATAATTTATTGTGGTTTAACACTGGAAGATGGTCAGAATTAGGATTGAGGCAAATTCCTTAAGTTCTAGAATCTGATTTGTGATAAGTATGTATTATGGTCATCGGCCTTGGTCATGCTCCTAATTGGAACAAGAACTCTCTCAATTCCAGCTACAACTTAGACAGAACAAAGATTTATCATAAATGTGAGGTGAGCAAAATCTTGTAATGGAAGTTATAATGTCTGCTTGTGGGGGGATGATGGCGTCCAAACTAAATGATGACCACTATGGTCTCGTGTGGCTTTGGGATAAACTACCTTAACAATCCAGTTCAAATTTTAGTGCTTGTCCAATCACCCTTTTATATTAATCCACACGCAATGTTGCATGCTACATTAGTCTTTCTGTCAGTATTAATAGAAAACTAACACTAGAGGTAAAATGTACAATATTCTTTTTTTTTGAGACAAAATGTAAAATATTCTAAACTGTAAGCATTTCATATTAATGTGATTTTAATGTATTTACCCCAACTTCATGACTGGAATTTTAGGTTCAACATATTTGCAATCGTGCATCATTTACCAGGATCTCAGGGCTGCGTGTGGATCCAGACTTTGTCGAGATCCCTGCTCAGATTCTAGAAAACTGGTAGCTGATGCATTGTAATATCCCTTAGTTTGATTTAAATACTGCATCTGCCTGTTAATGCTTGTTTTTATTGTATAGGTGCTATGAAAGTGTTTCTTTGAAGTTGTTATCTGGTTTCCATCAGGTAATGCATTTAGATTAACACTTTTTTTAGGCATCATTGTTTGGAAATCTGGTGCATCTCAACGTATTCAGCTCTAAAGTTGTAAAAGTTTTTGGTTTAAAACTATAAATTTCTATTGTTATGATAAGATGATTTAGCCATTTTTGATGCACATATTTTACCCAAGTTTCCATAGTATTTATTATTGTAAGTATGAAGCCATATCTTCTGTTTCTGCAATGTTTAGGATATTACAGTGCCCATCAAGGATGAAGTATGTGAATCACTGAAAAAATGGCGACATTCTTTTTCTGCGCTGAAATTGAAGCAAGAAGTTCTTTATTGTATGGCATTTCTTTTACTCTGCCTACATTCTTCTTCTTACTCTTTTGTGGGTGAAACCAAATGATTGAAAAGTTACAGCCCATAGACCATTGATGCCTCCAATTGGGTTTACATAAATGCATACCAATTATCATTAGATTGGGAGAACAAGGACAAAAAGAGCTTGATAAAGCACTCCGAGAAGAAACAAGATTTTTTGCTAGTTGCATTTTCTTTCAAATATTATTTGCAAGTACAAAAAGAGGTTGACAAAGCACTCCAAGAAGAAGCAAGATTTTTTGCTAGTTGCATTTTCTTTCAAATATTATTTGTTGCCTTTTGGTAAATTATTTGGAATCTTTCACTCCAAAGACCTGAAATGATTGCTTTGTTAGCATCGACCCAAAGAAATTTAGCCCTGTTTCTTAATCTATGACCACCAAAGCAACTAACTAATATTGTCCTTTGGAGATGAATCAAAAGCACAGACGCCCAAAACGCAAAAAGACGAACACCTCTGCCTTAATGATTGGCACACAACAGTTAAGACTTAGAACATTATTAGGTCACTTTTTGTACTCTATTGGCCATGTTAAGATAACCCAATGATGAACCCAATCCAAATCTCTTACTCTCTTTGGACTTTTGTTTTCCATAGTTCTTTCCCAAGATATTTTGGCTCATAGGTAATGATACTATTTTCTTAAGTAGGGACTTCATAGAGGAGCAACCTGAAGGATCCAATTTCATATCCTTTTGTCTTTCCTTCTTCCAAGGGCAAAGTCTTTGATCAGAATAAGCGTTTAACTCATCCAATTTTTCCTCATGTAAATGTCTACTCGAAACAATATTTCAGGATTGGGTTTTCTTGTCTCAAACATAATGCCGAAGCATTTATCTGCTTTGAGATTGCACAAGACCGTGGAAATTTTAACAAAAGAGGTGGAAATTGTTGATTTCCAATCCAAATGTCATTCCAAGGGAAGATTTCGCTTCCTCCCTTCTTCAACTCTAATGGTTAATAATGCATGACACCAACATTTTGATATTTTCCTCAAGTGTATGTTACTGCCTGGTTTCTTGTTTTTCATAGTCCATTCCATATTCTTTTCATGAAAATACATCATTACCTGGACTCATCTGTTTCTTTTGGACTTCTGAACAACCATTTTGTCAATAAGGTTTCATTCTTTCTTGGAATTTCCAATGCCCAACCTTCCGCATTCAAGAGGTTTGGCCTTAATGCAATATGCCAACCGATCAAATGTCTCAATCTCCCTTCACTGTTTTCTTTGGAAACGAAGTTCCTTACATCTTTCTAAATGTGAGCTACCTTGGTTTTTTATTTTTTATTTTTAATAAGAAGAGCTACCTTCCTTGGAAAAAGAAACAAGAACATATAATACGTTGAAATATTTGAGAGTACTGTAACACAAAGTGTCAAATCCATTCCCACCCCCTAAAGGGCATCCCCAGTAGGGTATTAGATCTTCATATTTGCATCCCAATATTCAGTCACATTCTTCTTGCACTCTATTCATCAGATGCGTGTGTTCTTTTTCATTGTATAACTTGGGAAATGTCTGTGTGTAGGTCTTTTTGATCAAATTATACATTGTGCTGAAAATGTGGACATCATTGAATTATTCAAGCATCTCCATTCAAAGGTAATATTTTAAAGTACTTATTTATTAACTTGAGTTTTGCATTCTAGTTTTTCATGTTACGGTATTTTCCCAGGTAATGCTAGGTTTGCCCATGTTAGAAGGAACCAATCCTGCTTCGTGCTTTCCATGTAGTGTTATTGGTTATGAAGCTGCCTGCTACAGTCGTGTATGGAGTGAGGTAAACATTACCCTTTAAGCACGTAAATCATTTTTGGAATTTGCTTTCCTACTCATAAATATATGCTTAACATGCTCTAATTTTGAATTTTTTCTGTAGCTCACTGACGTAATAATTGTATCATTTAAAATGGAAAGGGGAAATAGGGTGTTCATGAGGATTTATGTACTGGGCATTGATTATCTTTGTTTAAATAAAACATAAGCAGCAGTCTAACTTTTGCAGGTTTTCTCTGCTGATATTTTTGTGTCAAAGTTTCGTGGTAATCTTTTGAACCAATATATTGGCTTGCAGTTCAGAAACAAGGTAATACATTTGCATTATGCATCGAACTTTGATTTGACATTTGGACCAATTTTATATCTCCATTTCAATTCAAATTAGTGAAAGCATTGTTACTAGAGTAGAACTATCTCACACTAAATGGTATCCTCTTCAAATTTGGTTGACATACCTGTTTTTTGCTTGTCTTCCCAAATTCAAAGTACGATCTAGGTGTTTTGTTTCAATGGTCTGTTTGACATATCTAGATTGATATTTTTTATTAAATAAGAAAAATAATGTAAAATTGGGAAGAAATCCAGGAGGCCTTTTCTACTCCTAGTTCCAAATAATTTGGAGTAGGAATACTTTATTGCCTAAAATTCGAAAAATAGCTCTAAATAGTTCTTGCGTTAAATAGACTGTTAATTAAATGTGGCAATTCTTTAATGACTTGTAAATATTCGTTTATTTTATATGTGGCATTTTCCCTCTCCCCTGACCTTTCTCCTTCCTCTCTTCTTCCTCCCCTTCTCCTTAACCTTGTGAAAAGGGTGTTAATGGATTTGATATGCCGCTGCCCAGAATTTTTTTTTATGAAAAAAAGGTTCCCAAATGCTTGCGGTAGTTAACCTTGCAAAAAAGTGGTAATGGATTTGGTAATCTATTAACTCTCTGTGGTGTTAACCCACAAAATTTGGATAATCATAATCCTCTGAAAGCAGAGTTGGAATCATTCTCCAGCAATCGTTCAAAATTTGGATAATCCTCTAAGAACAGAGTTGAAATCATTCTTCCACAATTATTTGTAAAGTTCTAACTCAAAAAGAGTCCCGGTTCATATATGCCTTTGACTCCAGGATGTATTCGAATCTAAATACCAATTGTTCGTCCATTAATAACCCCTCCCCCACGGCGCTTATTCCTCCACTAAAATGTACTGGTCTGTATGAGGCTTTGTGAACCATGTAATGCACTTAGCAATAGTAGCCACCCGCATGGGCAAAATGTGTTTTTGCGTGGAAAGGAAGGCCTTAAGCTGAGGGTGCTCGGGAAAGATTTAAAATGTAGGTTTTGAATCAAATTTAACTGAAAAAAAAGGAACAATGTCATCTGTCATCAGATTCTCAAAGTAAACTATATCTGATTCTGGTACATATCCACGACCCTCTCTAAGCCTATTACTACCACTTTGGGGTCACTTCCATCTCTTGAGCAGCCTCCATATATCTTAGCCGTCGCCTTTGTGATTTTGATTGTGTTTATAGCAGCTGACCACTAATTCTCTCTAACAACTCAACATTCTTACCGTCTCATATTACTAACTCACACTAACTAGCATAATAGTACCGCATTGCCTAACACGCTATCCTAAAGGTCTGTACATTGTGTCCATAAGGGATTGAATGAACTTTTACCTATCTAATGTGGCAGGTTTTGGCTCCGGGAGGTGCAAAGGAACCAATTGATGCCCTATCAGACTTTCTTGGTAGAGAACCATCAATTCAAGCTTTTATTGACTCTAAGGCTGAATATAGCTTGTGAGGTAGAAGGAATTTTGGTAACTTCTTTCCTTCCTCCCAATTCTTTTCACAATAGAAAGAAGTTCACTCAGTGTTCTGCAATTTTGTTCGTGGACACATATTTGTACCAAAATCATGATCTCATCTATTTATTCCTAAATGCATGTTTATCCTGTGTGCGTAGGTACTAGTTTAGGCAGATAGAATTCATATTATCATGGGTCCATTTGATAATTACTTGATTTCTGGTTTTTGAAAATTGTAAATTGTGCTTGTTATCTCCACATTTCTTAATCTTGGTTTACATTTTTCCTAAGTAAGTATTTGGATTCTTAATCAAATTCTAAAAATATTTGGCTTGAATTTTGAAAACTCTTAAAATATAGACACAAATAAAGAAACCAATAGGTAAAAATAGGATTCGTAGACTTTCGAAAGAAGAAAAACCAAATGGTTATATAAACAAAAGTTTATATAACCACTCCTTTTTACTGGAAAAATTAATTAGTAATATTTTCGTTGCCTTCAGATTGTTAGCCGACTAGAGGTTTTCTTATTAAAACATGCTTTTCCAGTTTCCTTTCAATTTAGCAACAGCACGTGGTCAAAGTTAGAGTTAGCTGTATCTGCTTTTTGAAACTTCTTTCAATGTGAAATCTGGAGTTTATGGTATTAGTCAGGTTTCATTGGCTCCTATATATTAGGTTTCATGAAGAAACCGTATAACAATTTCCTGGTAGCCTGATGAGCTGATATCATTTACAATTAAGTGGAAAGTGGGAATGGACCCAATAGGATTTGATTTCCATAAATCGTATAATCAGTCAGAACCGACACCCATTCCGGTTGACTTTGAATTTATTATTTGGTCTTTGACCCCTTCCCGTTAGTGTGTAAGCTGGATACTTTTACTTTTACTTTTACCTTTTTTTTTTTATTTATTTTATTATTATTATTATTATTATTTTTTTTTTTAATGGCAGTTTTTCATCGATGAAAATCAAATTATGGAAACTTTTGTCATGTCAATACTGTTTACGATTGATTAAAAAGTTTTAAAGGCTGGATTTAATAACTATTTAATTCTATTGTTATTCATTAAAATATGTGTGGATCCTGTAATTTTGTTCTACATTTTACTAAACAAGGAAAAGATCATGGAGACGATGGATACGAGACTATCAAATAAAACAAAAAGCAAAATCAGAAATAGACACCTATGTTCAAAGTGGACAATTTCATAGTATTATAGAGATGTGTAGAGAGGGATGTTTTTCAAGTTTATCTGGTAACTATTTAATTTTTTGTTTATTGTTTCTGAACTGTCTATAAACACCACTTCTATCTATTTGTTTTTATGTTTTGTCGCCTACATTTTATGAGCGTTTTCCAAATCAAACCTAAATTTTGAATACTAAAAAAAACAAAAAAGAAAAAGTAGTTTTCAAACATTTTGTTTTTGTTTGTTTTTGAAAATTGGCCAACAACCACTGGTTATGATTTCTTTAAATTTGTTTAAAAAGGTATTTTGATATTCCTATTCAATTTCAAATGCTACTAATAGTATCAGGGGATGAGGTGTTCTAAATGGTGCATGTTAAAATCTTCACTCTTCAAGTTTGTAATGTTGCCAACAAGAAGTCGGTTTTACGAAATATGGAACTCATTATCCAAAACTTTCACATTCTCAAAAAATTGGTTCGTCGAATGAGATGTCCAGCTCTTCCACGGTTGACACGTTGCATAAGAATCCCAGAGATAGAAGCCAGAAACGCCTATTCATAAATGCATGGGAAAGGGAGAAAGCCAAAAGGGTATGACAAAACTCCAAAGTTATTGCTAACAAAAGATGGTGCCCCTCACCCCTCTTTGCAGCCCTCCCTTAATTTGGTTCCTTCTTCAATGACTTCTTTACCTATCATTTTCTCTCTTCATTTTTTAAAGATAAGTTATGAAGAATATGTCAAGACCCTGTCCCTTATGTCCATCATTTTTTAATTCATTAAAATTAGAAGGAAAATAAACACCCATTTGTTGACATTTAGCAATAATTAGTACATACTTATTTCTTTAAGATAAGAGGTTCAAATTCATACCTCTTTTTGTTGCACTAAATGAAAGAAATTTGCCCATTCAAATAAGGTTTGTTGACTGAGATCTAAAAAGCTGCATATTCATTTTCTTTCTTTCTTTCAACCTATCTTGATTTTGCCCTTTTCTTAAGCTATTTGAAAAATCCAATTCTTGCTTTGTCAAATTGTGACTGAGTTTACTTTTGGGATGTTAAAAATTGTTTCTAATTACTTATTTATTTTTTGAGTCTTACTTCATCTCTGGGTCTTCCATTTTTGACGTCTATTTTGGACATATATATAAAAGTAGCTTTTGTGTATATATATTAACCAATTGCAAAAGAAGCCCTAAGTTGAAAAAGTTTGCAAAAGTGCACAATGCTAGTTTAGTTTCAACTATCACGGCAACAAAACACAGGTTCAGCTAGCTTGTATTTATTTCTCCAATATTAATTGTCACGTTTTGTCTGCCATTACTTCAAGAGGACTTTTATATCATATTATTAAGATTGAAGCATATAAATCATAAAAAAAAATAAAAAATCAAAGAAAATATGCTCCTTTTCTTCGTATTTGTAAGTTTCCTGAAAACTAGACGAACTGGTTAATATTAGTCAATTTATACTTCTAGGCTGTTTCTTCTTCTTCTTCTTTTTCTTCTTTGAATATTCCTGAACTCATCAAATTGTTCAAGGCAAAACTGAATCCCCACTAATTTATGTCATATGCAACTTGCAAATAAACTTCACGTCAACTCACTGAGCCATCTTCAGTTTTAGGCCAAGCCATGTTTTTAATTGCACCTTCTCTATTTCAACCCTTGTATGTTTCAGAATTTACAAATGGTCCATATCTATTAACTATCTGCTCATGTCATATTGAAACTCAAATGAAAAAAGTAAAAAAAAAAAAAAAAGAAAAAAAAGTTTTAAAAAAATAATAAGAAGAAGAAACTCAAATGATATTTTTAAGTTGAGAATAGAAATGACATCAGCATCATGTCATGGGAAGTCCTTTCATAGCGATTAAGATCATTTTTCCTTCAATATATTCTTGTTTGATTCAATGTTAGCATCAAGTACTATGTTTAGTTTATTCTATAGATAACATTTTTTTTAAACATCAGCCCATCAAATAAGCTATGGGCATTTTAAATTTTTATCAGACAAATTTTATATGTTTTTTCTTTTTAAGAAATAATCCAAATAACTCGAATCAACTAAGTCCAATTCTTCTTCGGTGGGTTGAATTGGTTCAAATTCAAACCCCTTAGATAATCAACACGTATGTTAATTAATGTATTTTATAATTACAAGTTGAAATTTGATCCGTTTGATTTTGGCAGAAAAAGTGGAAGAAATTAATAAATAAAGAAGTGGGAGAAGAAAAAAAAAAAAAAGCTGGCCGCCAACAATGTCATATGAATTAACGATATGCCATTGATTTTCAACGTTTTACTTGGCTATCTAATTATCATTTTCATCTAACCTTAAACAATTAAATATTTTAATTTTGACATTTTAGAACATCAAATTAAATTAACAAAAACCAAAATGTTATAAAACTAGTATCATTTATTTCTATTTATCACTTTATAAAAATGTAGTTACTTAAAGACGTGTGTCAAATAAAATTAAAAAGTGAACTATATATATAAACCTAAAAAAATCTTTTTATATATAAACCTAAAAAAATCTTTTTATCTATTTTTTTTATAGCACATCCGTTAAAGACCAAAGGGATCTTATTGATGCGTAGCTCAAACTTGTTATGATATGAGTTTAATAATTACATGGATAAAAAATCAACTATCAATAATTAAGATGATAATTGATGCATTTTATTCACTTAATTATGCTAAAATTGGCATGAGAGAAGTTCGGCCAATAACATTTCTTCATCCCGCTTAAAATATGAAAAATTGGTTTGATAATGAAATGGACTATAAAAAATTGTGGTTGTAGAAAACACAAATTAATTTAAGTTTAAACAATATATTGGTCTTAATTTTCAAAATATCAACATTTCACCCGATAGTTTGGTATCAACATAAGTGGTGCATCGATACTTTCATTATTTCATAAAAAAAATTCATGTAATATACAAAAATAAGAAACAAAATGTTGTAACAAATAATAAACATTTTAACTTGTAAAGTATTTATTTAATTTAAATAATTTTAAAATAATTTTTTAAAAAATATTAATCTAACATCGATATTTTATTAATATTTTAAATTCACATTTCCATAGAATTGAAATTATTTTAAACATGGAATATAACAAATTTGAGAGTTGAAATTTAACCATTAATTTATTTTTTCTAATAAAATCTTACAAAGTAAAATCTTATAAAAAGGGAATATACAGCAAATTCTCAATTTATTTAAGAGGGCGATTGGCTTTGAGCATCACCCACTTGAAATGAAAAAAAAAAAAGGGTTTATTTATTGATTCCAAATATGAGTCAACAGAGGAAGCCACAAAGGAGAAAAAGGAGAGCAGAGACCGAGTAATCTCTCTCTGTAAGTAATACGAAAGCCATTTTCCCCTCACAATCCTTCCTTTTATCGGATTCTCGGAGTCTCTGTTTCTGTATTATCGCATGCGTTTTTTGGTTTCTCTTCCACATTCAAAACCCTCGCCCTTCTTTTTGTTTTCTTTCTCTTTTTTCAATTTGAAATTGAACCCTAAGAGTGATTTGGGTGGAAGAATTCGGACGGAATATGTGTTGATTGTTACTTAATTCTGTCTTTTGTTATCTGGGGTGTTCTTAGAATCGGTTTCAGAGCGGGATTTTAGATCTTTGGTATTGAGTGTTTCAGGCGTTTGGGTGTTTGCATACGAATCTAGCTAGGTTTTCCGGGATAGCAGATGATATGTTCGATTTCGTTTATGAGTTCAAGCCAGCGATTTTGTCTGATCTGTTGTAGGAACGAATCTGCTTACTGTCTAGATGAAAAGAGTAGCTTTGATTCGCTTTGTTCATTGAGTTGATGCTGGTGAAGTGTCTGCTATGATTGCTGGCTGCTATCTCCGGTTTACACTGGAAAAATAGGATGTTTACTGAACTGATGGATTTGTAGTGGGTAGCTTTCAACAGGTTTCTGGAGGCTAAGGAAAAGAGCGTTACTAATTTGGGAGTGTTTCTTTATCGGTTTTATATGAATTATGATCAAGCAGATATTTAGTAAGCTTCCCCGAAAATCATCGAAGAGTGCTGAGAGTAGGGAACATGGTGGAAGCCATATGGCACCTTCTACTGCTTATGCGTCTGCCAGTTCGAGAAGTAATGATTTAGCATCTGGCAAGTCAGCGAATTTGGTTTCCTCTTTTGCAGCAACGAACTCTGGTCAAGAAGTGGGGCAAAATTATGGTACCAAGGGTAATAAAGGTGGGAACATGAAACTGAATGGAATTCCCACGTCTTCATATGAGCCATTGCCTGGGTTTAGGGAAGTTCCAAGCTCTGAAAAGCAGAATTTGTTTGTTAAGAAGCTAAATCTATGCTGCTTTTTGTTTGACTTCAGTGACCCAACAAAGCACCTTAAAGAGAAGGAGATCAAGCGACAAACTTTGTTGGAGATTGTGGATTATGTAACTTCTGTTAATAGTAAATTTACTGAAACTGTTATTCAGGAAGTTATAAAAATGGTCTCCATAAATTTATTTAGAACAATGAGTCCTCAACCACGCGAGAGCAAAATTGTGGAAGGTTTTGATTTGGAAGAGGAGGAGCCTTCAATGGATCCTGCATGGCCTCATTTGCAAATCGTATATGAATTCTTTCTCAGATTTGTGGCCTCACCTGAGATGGATGCGAAATTGGCTAAAAGATATATTGATCATTCTTTCATTCTAAAACTGCTGGATCTGTTTGACTCTGAAGACCCTAGAGAAAGAGAATACTTGAAAACAATTCTGCACCGCATCTATGGGAAATTTATGGTACACCGGCCATTTATTAGAAAAGCTATAAACAACATATTTTATCGATTTATATTTGAGACTGAAAAGCATAATGGGATTGCTGAACTTTTAGAAATTTTGGGAAGTATCATCAATGGGTTTGCTCTGCCTCTGAAAGAAGAGCACAAGTTATTCCTTGTTCGTGCATTGATCCCTTTGCATAAACCAAAATGCCTAGCTATGTACCACCAGCAGTTATCATACTGCATCACGCAATTTGTAGAGAAAGATTGCAAGCTTGCTGATACAGTCATAAGAGGATTATTGAAGTATTGGCCAGTTACAAATAGTTCGAAAGAAGTCATGTTTCTCAGTGAGTTGGAAGAAGTATTAGAAGCAACTCAACTTCCAGAGTTCCAGCGGTGCATGGTACCCCTGTTTCGCCAGATTGCTCGGTGTCTAAATAGTTCACATTTTCAGGTACTAGTTGTTTTCATTGATTGCTTGGATTTCATCTGTTGATATTTTGAACAGTTTCTGTTTTGTTGCTGTGCGGTCATCTGTTTTTGGATACTGTTTGCTTTGCATTTAGATTTGACTGCCAGTACTTCTAGGCCGACCTGTCCAAGTGAAAATTTGAGATTATACTTGTAAGCATGAAGTTTGAATGTTTTAATATCATAAGTTAGGTAATACTGCTGTCGGAAGATCATCTCTTTTCTCAATTTTGTATTTTTCCAAATGTTCCTAGATTTTTCTCTAGAAAATCATAACTCACTCTAGGGAGTAGTAAACTCCCGAGTATCTGGCATGTGGAGAGTGGAATGAAATATTTGATTTAGAGATGTTGCCTAGGGTCGTGTACTTCCCCATTTGTCTTGAAACCTAACTTAATGCAACATTTTGGTTTCCTAGGTAGCAGAAAGGGCGCTATTCTTGTGGAATAATGATCACATTGAAAACTTGATCAAAGAAAATCGCAAGGTCATACTGCCCATAATCTTTCCAGCTCTGGAAAAGAATGCCAGGAGTCATTGGAACCAGGCTGTCCATAGCTTGACTTTGAACGTTCGAAAAATATTTTATGATCTTGATCCTGATCTGCTCAAGGAATGCTTAGTCAAGTTTCAGGAAGACGAATTGAAGGAAAATGAGCTGAAAGCAAGACGGGAGGCTACATGGAAACGTTTAGAAGAGCTTGCTGCAAAGAAAGCTGCAAGTAATGAAGCCGTGCTTGTTTCTCATAAATTACCCACTCGGACAGCATCGGTTTAGTGAAAGAGTAAGACATATTTACTTCCATTTACCCAACCTTGTTGATTGGGGGTGTAATATGCTGTAGTAGCATATAGTTTAGGTCAAATTTCCATGGACCGTTGATTTGTTACCTGCTTATATGATAATATCTTGTGGGGTTCTTTTCTGTCAAATAACCATAGTTCCAGTATGCATATTCTTAACTTTTACTGCGTTCTATTTTACCTTAAAGATCATTGAGCAATATCTTGTGCTAGATATTTGGTAGCCTGCACATGAAATAATGCCTTTAGATATGCCTGTTTGACAAGCATTGTACATTTATTACTCGTCTGGGTACCATATAACTTATGAATCAGATTGCTGATCTGCCAATAGTAGTAATTTGATAGGATATCATTCAAAAGACCAATACCGAAAGACTTCTGAGAGGGTACCCTCTTAAGTCTCACGTATACTGATGAAGTAGGAAACTCCAGTCATGGGTGAAAAGAAGCAAGTTACCAGTTTCAGTTTCAGTTTGTCGCGTCTATAAAGCTTTGCCTTTTGGTATTACCGTACCTTTTCAAGCGGAGTTATGCCTAGGAATTGGTGATAGTAACAAGTGGTCTGCCCAATTTGTTTTCCCATAAGGATCAACTGTGGCCACTTAACTCATAGGGTACTGTAAATTGACATATAGAGGAGACATAATTTGGAGCGAAGGAATATAAAATAAGTGCATAGACCTGACTGAAATAAGCAAACGAGTAAAAGATGAAAAGTTATTGTCTCCTGAAATAAGCAAACGAGCGAAAGAATATAAAAGCTATTGACTGAAATAAGTGCATAGACCTGACTAAAAGATCCTACTAGAAGTCACCTACCAAGCCCTATATAACAAAAGATTAAAAAAAAAAAAACAAGAGAAACATTATAAATTAAGGTAAGAACTGTCGTTAAAAGAATAAATGTTGAACTTTGTGGTAAGAAAGCAGCAATAAGTGTAATTTATCTGTTTTGATTAGATTTAAATTGCCAGACAAAATAATCTGTTGAAAAATATGAAAAGTAGAACTGCTATTCATGGTAGACAGTCCTGAATTGATGATTAAGATTTTGTTTTCCTCTTGTAAGGAAAGATGATGTGGCAGTTAAGTTACTGATTGTATGAATTTTAACATTATTTTTTGTGACTGGACTATGAGGTGGCTATTCTCTTCCTTGCCATCCGCTCTGCCCCTTGTCGCAGCTGCCTTTGCTCCTTCCGTGTCGTCGTCGTTGTTGTTGCCATGACGTGCGCTACACCGGCGAGCAGTTCCCCCAACTCCCCATGGTTCCTTATGTGAAACAAAACATGCTGTGGAACTATGATGTTGTTGTTGCCTCCGTTTGTTGTGAAAGGACCAGAGAACAAAATGATGCAGAGAATTTCCTCGTGAATCCTAAGGTTAATTATAACAGTCAACAAAATAAAATCAAGTTCTACTCTAATCACATGACAAGGGTGGCTCAATTAAACGAGGTCTTTAATTCGAAAATTTTTAATATGTTACATTAAACAACGAATAATTTTTTTTTCAAATGTTCAGACCATCAACTAATTGGAAATTTTAATAATGCCTTGCTTAAACCATATTAAATTGAAAACGCTGTGATATGTTTCAATTGTGTTACTGGACCTTGAAGAGTTCCCATTTTACCTTTGGAACTGTCATTTATTTATTTCTTTCTTTTCCATAAAATACTCTTAGAATTTTAAGATTTTATTTATTTTACTTTAAAAGATACTGTTAAAATTATTTACCTAATCAATTTTTATTTTCTAAAACTAACTTTTTTTTTCTTCTGAAAATTTACAATAAACTAACAACATAGATTATTTGTAAAATCTATTTAAAAAACAAAGACTAAAGTTGGAACACTTAAAATTGAATGGACTAAAATGGAAAGAACCTCATGATCAAATTCAATTATTATATAGATTTGTCAAACTTCATACTCCTTACACTCAAGCCAACATGAGTATAACTAAACGGTAATTAATTTTATCAAAAAAAATTAAAAATTAAAAAAAATAAATGATAATTAAAAATTAAAAAAAATAAACGATAATTAACATGTATTTGATTCCTTGAGGTTGGAAGTTAATATTCTCCTACCCCACATGACCACATTTATTATATTGATTCTTTTATTATTTTTTTAAAAAACAAAAATCTCTTATGCTCGCCTACAAAATCCGAAGAAACCTCAAATAAAAAAGAGTTAATTAACTAATTTTTTAGATCCTAAGTTGAATCTACATTTCCCTCTGAATTTTAAAAAATTTATAACTATAACTCTTGGGTTTTTACATGAATTAGTTTTTTTTTTTTTTTTCCTCCAGTAGCAACGATGTTCAAATATAAATCTGGGTAGGACAATTAAGACGATTTTCAAGGAAGAAAAAAAAAATACAGAATCACTTAGATAGCATAGAACCATTATAAGGACTATAAATTGGAAATTCGAATACAATAGCAACAAAATAGCAATTAAAACAAGAGTATTATATATGCTAATATTACTAACATCAGGGGATCCGTGGCGCAATGGTAGCGCGTCTGACTCCAGATCAGAAGGTTGCGTGTTCGATTCACGTCGGGTTCATTTTTTCTCCTATTTTTGACTATTCTCCAATTATTACACATTTGCCCCTCCGGTTGTTTTGTTCTCCCTCCGCTGGTAATTGATTTCGGTAATTTCTTTTTTGTTTCTATGCCCTAAAGCGGCTTTGTCTTCTTCCGGCTGTGCTCATCAGCGGATCTCCCGCCCAAGCCCGACGTTCTATTCTCTAACCAATCTCACCTTCGGAATTTTTTTTTTTCCTGGGTTTAAAAAAGAAAAAAAAAAGTTTAATCTAAGGAAGAAAATTAAAAAAAATATTTTAAAATTTGTTGAATTTAGTTTTGTATTTTTAATTATCTAATTTTAGTCTCTTTACCTCTAATAAATTTTAAATTTAGTCTCCAATGCTAATTTAATATTGATTTTTTATTACTATTTTTATTTTAAAATTTGAAAACATATTCACATGTTATATTTCGTTACATGAAAATTATTATTATTATTTAAATAATTTTGATAAAAATTAATTTTGAGAGACTAAATTTCAGTTTTATTGAAAGTAAATTAGCTAAAATTAAATAATTTTCAAAGTATCAAAGTATGGAGACCAAAATGGTAGTCTAACCAAAAAAAAAAAAAAAAAACTTAGATATCATGAGCTACATCTATATTTTTTTTCAATTTGCTTAATTACTCAATTATGATTTGCTTCTTGTCAATATTTTATTATTATTGTTATTTACTTTTTTGTCGTCTAGTTGGGGTGGGCTACAAAAAGATAGGTATATATTAAGAATCTCAAAATAACGCTAGTTAAGGAAACATATCTCACAACTACACCATCTGATCGAATCCTTGCATCATAGAACTCATAGTCATAAATACTCTTCCTAATTCATCAAATTATAAATTTAAAAGCTAAAATAAACTTTATTTCATGATAATTACTAATCAGCATGTATTCACTCTCTTGAGATTGGAAGTTTGTTTCCCACATTCTGGTAATTAGGAAAAATGATCGATTGATAAATTTTGTTTATCCACCCTCTCAATGTCATTTGTTTAAAAAGATTTGTATCCTAGCTTGTTCATTGATTTTGTGGGTGAAATTGTAGAAGTAAAAGTCCTTGTTTATTTGTGATAAATATCACATCAAATTTGGGAACAAGAAATCTCCACGAATAAAGGTATTTCAAGCAACGGTTCATAGCACAAGAAGAGCTTGTAATTGAAAAGATTAAATTGAAGGAGTCGATCAACTATTGCATCATGATCTAAGAAGGGAGTGATTTTATGTACAAAATTAATATTTATGAAAACTACACTAATCTTTGATTGATTAATCTTATTCTCTAGACATGACTTTGAAGGAGGTTGAAAAACTAAATCACATTAACATCTTGTATTGTATCTCTAATTAAAGTCTCTTTAATATAGCAAAATGTCACTATTTATCAGTGATGGATGATAGGAGTCTACTAGTATTTATCAGTTATATACATGACATTTTGCTATAGTTGTAAATATTTTAGTTCATATTACTATATTGGAAAATAACCCTAATTTTATTAAAATATATCTTTGTAATTTTATTTTTTTAAAAAAAGAAATAGTGTACACATTTTATCATCTATTTGATAAGTATTTGGTTTTTTGAAAATGTAACTTACAAAATACCATTTTCTTCTATGAGTTTCCTTTTATCGTTCTCTCTAAAAGTGGATTTTAAAATTTAACCCAAAATTTAAAAATTAATTTTTAAAAACTTAATTTTGAAGAAAAAGAAGAAAAACTAGTTTTCTTTAAAACGAATAAAAAAAATAAATAAAATTTAGAACTACTTTTTTCTTGTCTAAAAAGTTAAACTTTGATTTTGAAAATGTAGGGAACAAAACTTTGAAAATTGGGAAGCTGTAATAAGCTAATATCGATTAGCTTAATTTAAAAAAGAAAAAGAAAAAGAAAAAACCTAAATATGTTAAAAACCAATAGAATCACTTAGATAGCATGAACCATTATAAGGACTATATATTGAAAATTCTAATATAATAGGGGCAAATAGCAATTAAAAAATATATAGATATATAGAATATTTATCTTATTTACATTAAAGGATCCGTGGCGCAATGGTAGCGCGTCTGACTCCAGATCAGAAGGTTGCGTGTTCGATTCACGTCGGGTTCATTTTTTTCCCGATTATGGCTACAGTCGGATTACATTTTTGCCCCTCCGATAATTTTCTTCACTCGCGACCCTCCGTCTCCTCCCGTAATTTCCCATTCTGCTTTTCGATTTTTTCCTTTGGCTTTTGTGCTCGGCGGTACTACCAAAAAAAAAAAAAAAAGAAAAAAAAGTGAATGCTTTTTTTGCTTTTATTTTTTATTTTATTTTATGGCTAAAAATATAAAATGTGCCACTAGTCATTTTTAGGGGAAGAAAAAAAAGGAAAGAAAATCAATCAAGCAAAAAAAAAAAAAAAAAGTCAATCAAGAAAAATCACGTAAAAAGTTACACATTAACATTTTCCTAAATGTGGACGTGATTGAGAATTTTAAATATATATCAACATTAAAATTGAGAATTTTAGAAGATTAAAAAACCAATTTCATAAGGATATATTTAGCCCTTTGTACCTTTATTTTCACTAAACTCTACTTTTTAAGTGAAAAAAACAGTATTTTTTAGTTCACCAACTTTTTTTAAAATTTAATTTCTAATTTTATTTTTTTAACAAAATACTAAAGCTAAAAGGAATCAATAGGCGTATCCGACAGATAGTTAGCATCCATACTACATCCCAAAACAAAAAAACGATGCATTGATCTAATAAGGACTATAAAAGAAACTAGAGAAGAGCTTAAAGTTGGTTATATGTATAATCATATTTAAGTGATCTAATAAATATAAAATTGAATTTTGTGTCTAATAGAATTTTCAAACATTCAATTTTGATTTTAGTACGTCCATGACTTTTAAATATATATATAAAGAAAACTGAATAGGTCAATAATTTATCAATAACAAAATTGAAAATTCAAATAATCCATCGAGCACGAAATATAGAAAGTGTTTGGGATCTATTAAAATTTAAAATGCAAGGACAATTCAAAAAAAAAAAATTAACACATAAAAGACTAAATTGAAATGAAAGGAACATATACTTAGGGTATGAATAAATTAAAAGCTAATGTATGAATGAAATAAATTAATGAAAATAGGGTGGTAGACACCACAAGGGGCTACTATGGCGCCATCTTTGGTCCCCCACACACACTCTGCTGTCAATTGTCATCTCTAACGTAATATCAACATCCTTAATTTTATTTTCATTTCAAATCGTTTTAATAAACTATTAAAATTATTGCTTTGTTTTTTTATGCAGCCGATCGACATTATAAATTGGTGAAGAAATAGGAGTGTCATGAAAAGAATCAGATTGTAGTGAAGGAGAGGGGTAATGGGGACGATGAATTACATGCAACACCTTCAAATTGTTTCAACAGAAACCATTAAACCTTCTTCTCCAACTCCTCCAAATCTCAACACTCATACCCTCTCCCTCTTCGATCAGCTAGCCCCCCACATTTTCGTGCCTCTCGTGTTCTTCTTCTCCCACCACGGTCACGGTTCGGGTACTTGCGTCCAATTGCTTCGACGATCTCTTTCTATGACTCTATCTCGGTATCATTCTATATTTCCACTCTGTTCAAAAGCTTAATTGTTAATTTTTCAATTTAGACTACTATTTACTTCCTTGATGATTATTGGACCACATGGATTTTTTTTTTTCCATAATTTGTCTCTTTTCTAATTCGTTAGGTTGCTCTATCTTGTTTCTAAAAAAAATTGGTATTGCATATTATAGAAAAAAGTATTTACCCTAATAGTATTATTGATTAAGTTGATGATGGATAATAGTAAATTTAATAAAACTATCCTATAAAAAAAATTTGACCTATTTTATTCATATTCTTGATAGGTACTACCCATTTGCGGGTAGGATTAAAGACAACGTCTCGGTTGACTGTAACGATGAGGGGGTGACTTTTGTGGAGGCTCGGCTCGAGGGCGTGACGGTGTCGGAGATTTTGGAAAACCCTAGAAGTGAGATTGTGGAAGTGTTATTTGTTGATGGGTTGCAATGGAAAGATTCAAAAATTGGAGCTTTGTTGAAGGTTCAAATAACGTTTTTTGAATGTGGAGGATTGAGCATTGGAGTGATGCTGTCTCACAGGCTTGGGGATTTGGCAACGTTAGTGAAGTTCGTAAAAGATTGGGCAGTCGTGACTCGAAACAGCGGTTTTGGGGAAGAAATTGTAAACCCGCTTTTTAACTCTGCGGATTTGTTCCCCCACGGCGACTTACCCGCCATGTCCGGCGCCGTGGTTGAAGAAGGAAATTTCACGTGCAAGAGGTAATTGAGACGAACATCGTGACAAAAAAAATTAAAAGAAAACAAACATAATCTTAAATATATGATAGTCTCACGAAATTCAAAAGTTTAAATTTGTTAATCGGTTGAATTAAAATAATAATTTATTCATATTCTTAAACAGGTTCGTATTCGAAGGTTCAAAGATTGTATCCCTAAAAAATAGGATTTCAGAGAAGGTGGAGAATCCATCTCGAGTGGAAGTTGTGTCAGCATTAATTTACAAAGCCATCATTTCAGCATCGCGAAATTCCCAAAACCACCCCACACTGTTGTTACAAACACTAAATTTACGTAAAAGGGTGGCGCCGCCGCTGCCGGAAAGTTTAGTGGGAAGTTTAGTGTCATTCTTCCCGGTGGGTGTGGGCGGAGAAAGAGAAGTAATAGAGCTGCATGATTTGGTGGGTACAATGAGAAAAGAAATGGGAGAGTTTTGTAACAAATACGCCAAAAAGTACAGAACAAAAGAGTGGCCTGAATTGATAAAAAGACGATTAAATGAATCGAGAGAAATTTTGAGCAAAAATGGGAATAATCAATTGGTTTATAGATTTAGCAGTGGATGCAATTTTCCAATTTATGAAGTGGATTTTGGGTGGGGAGCGGCGGATTGGGTTACTGTGGCGGCGTTTAAGATGAAAAACACCGTAATGATGTTGGACGCCAAAAATGGCGGCGGAATTGAAGCTTTGGTCAGTTTACAAGACCACGAAATGGCTGCCTTTCAACACAATCAGGAGCTTCTTGCTTTTGCTTCTTTGAACCCAAGTGCCAATTAATTACATCACCTAAATTTCAAGTTTGGGACAAAAAAACATGTAATTGTCGATAAAAAAAAATATATGTTTCGGTTTGATGTTTGGTTTTATTGTCTTTTTATCGGTTTTCATTGCTTTGGTGGTTCGTTTTGTTTGTGTTCAAGGATTGTTGTAATGAAATAAGATTGATAAAAATTGTTCCACCTTCTCAAAACCACATTTTTATTTTTATGTTCTTTAGTTTATCAGAGTTTTGAATTTAAAATTTTTAGATGCACAATGAATTAGAATAATATAAAAACAAATTTCATATTATATATTTAATTATTTTTGTTAAATTAAAATATGTATCATATAATATAGAAAAATTATTTTAAATAACAAAACTGCTAAAAATATTTATAACTAATAGCAAAATATATCGTCTACCTGCGATAGGCCGCGATTACAGATTGACAGTGTATTTGTAAATATTTTGGTTCATTTTGCTACATTTGAAAAGAATCCTATAATATACTATAGAGATGTTTTCCAAAATGAAAGAATTGTTGAAAATACTTACAAATATAGCACAATTTTACTTTCTATACCGCGATAGACCCAAATAGACATCTATCACTTTACCAGATAGACACGGATAAATGTCTATCTGGGTCTATCACAGATAGAAAGTAAAATTTTTCTATATTTGTAAATAGTTTGATTTTTTTTAATAATAATTTTCCTATATTAAATGATGTTAAAAAATAATAATTATATAAAAAAATTAGGAAAATTATTTTAAATGAAAAAACCGTTGAAAATATTTACAAATAGTAGCAAAATATCATAGTCTATTTACAATAGAATACGATAGACCATGATAGACTACTATCTGTGTCTATCATGACATAGATAGTAGTTTATCGCGATTTATCGCAAATAATGGATAGAATTTTCTATATTTATAAATATTTTGGTTCATTTTTCTATATTTAAAAATATCCCAAAAATTATCATAAAACACGTTCATAAAATAATTAGTAATAATTTATACTCAACTTAATATTTAGTTTATTATTTAGTGAGTAACAATAATTAGTCTTATGATTTATAAATATATTATCAAATATATTTTGAAAATTTTTTAAAATTGAAATTTAATTTTTTAATCTACTACCAAATACATATCTAAAAATATAAAATACAACTCTATTTTCATTAAATCTCTTTTCATTTTCAGATTACCTACCAAACCGATCCTAAAATTTTGAATCTTTCTACCATAGTGATGACAAAAAAAAAAAAATTAAAAAATAATAATAATAATAATTATTATTATTATTATTAATTATTAGTTTTATTTAATGCTTGTGATTTGACATTACAACCACTACAACAAAGAGTTGTGATAGAAATACCAATGTATATATGATATTAGTATCTTAGAATAATGTGTGTAATTTTGTGACCTTCCACTCCACCATACAAGCATTTTGCTTTAAAGAAATTATTTAACATATCCAAAAAGTACATGCCCGTTATGACTTAGGAGAGTGAAAATATTCTCGGTATAACTACAACCTATTGAATAATTTGCATTTACTTATGAAATTAGAGCATTTTGTTAGACTAATTATTTGATTTTCTTGTCCTCAAAAAATATATATATATATTTTTTGATTACTCATTTACTAAGATGAGAGAAAAAAAATTGATATTAAACATGAGAAATACTGGTATTGAAGCTAAAGATCCTATAATTAAATGTTGTAAGATCAAGTAGTTCTCTTTCAAAATTCTCTTTGAAGTGACCAATAACCACAAAGTCGGTGGTTTGATTCTCCTTACCCACAATTGTACTAAAAAAAATTCTCAATAAAATTTTACACATGTATATGTCCAAATATGCATGTGAGCAATATGAACTGTGTAAAAATTGGGTCAACTCTAATATAGTTTTTTTTATTAAAGGGACAGATTAAAATATACATAATGTAAATTAAAAACATGAGTTAATTAAGGATTAATAAAGAATGTAAAAGCCGTACAATTATTAGCTTATGAACAATTTTTTTTTTCTATGTAAGAAATAGAGAAATAGTGGTCCATGGAAAAAAACCTTAATTACATTGTTTGTCTCCAATTTGCAAATAATTAAATGTCAACTTTTGTTGGGAGATGAAAATTGATTATTAATTAATGAGAAATAGGTTTCATATTAACCAATATATATATATTTATATATATAGGTACAAAAGCAATGATTTTATAGAAGATCTAAATTTGTCACCACGATACGCTATGACATAGCATAATAGGCCTCTTGTTTTAATATTGTAAATTGACATCTCATTTTCAATATATTATAGGGTGGGGAAAATATTATTTAGAAAGTGGTCCTTTAATATTTATTTAATATTTTTAAATTTGAGGGTAGGTTTTATCATATCATATTATTAAAAATGAAATATTCTTATTGGATTTAAAGGTAGCATTTTTTTTCAATAAATATATGGTTGAAGATAAAGCCCTTCCATGTAAGATTTAATCATTAGTTTCAAATTTTAGTCTATTTTAAATAGGAGTAAAAAAATTACCTATTCTTTGATATTTATTTATAGATAGTATCAAATGATTATAGAACTTTTTCCATCTCTTATAATTTTTCAATGGCTAGTTGGGAGAATAATAATAAGAAGGAAACTACGATTTTGTAAATAACAATTCGTTCAATAATGAAAACGATAGATAAAACCAGAGGTTCCTTTTTGGTCCAAAAAAATATTTTGGAAGATCACGTCGTTATAAGTCACATAGATATTAGATAATAGGTTGGAAGTAATACGCAAAAATAATTGAGTCAACTTCCAAAACTTACCATCTTTTATGTTGTTGATGTAAAATTTAGAATAGGAGAAATGCATCTGATCTTCACGTGATATAGTTAAATTTGTAATTCGAGGAAAAGAAGACCTGAAAAACAAAGAAGAAGGAGTACGATGTCTATGTCAATAAGAGAATTATAGAATTATAGAATGAATAAATAGTCAGAAGTTTTCAATTTTAAACTCCCCATCTTTGTGGCTCCTCTCCCTATTTATAAAGCTTCTCTTACCTTTCTTTTTTAGGGTTTCCGTACAATCACTCTTTCCTAATCTCTTTCGGGCTTTCTTCTCACATGCAGTCCCTTATTTGGGCATGCATTGGTCAGGTTGAGTCAGCCGAGGTTGAGCTCGTGGCTTGAACTCCTACCCAAGGCACACGCCTACTCTTGGTCTTGTTTGATCCTGTTTCTTCCATTTGCGGCCCACTTTCTTCCTTGCTTATTTTTCCTTTGACCTAAAATGACCCATAGCATATATAAAGAAAAATTATTAAAAAAATTGTCAATTTACACTCCATTTTTAAAAATAGTATAAATTAAGACTCTAAAAACTAATAGTTGTATCCATTCAAACTCTAAACTTATGCAAGTCTATCAAATTTATACCATTTACTACATTTCGTTTGGATAAACATATAATACTTGTAATTTTATCAATTAAACCCTTATAATTTTACAAGCAAATTAATTTATACCTACAATCATAATTTTTTTTTTTTTTTTATGGTTTAGATAAAATCAGCCGTAGGTGATCATGTCCAGCTACAAGAAACATTCATTTGGACTCTAAGTAAAGAAACGGGATAAATTGAAAGTAATATAAAATACGAATCCCCCCTCTGGAACGATCTTCAAAAGTTTTGATGATCTCCAATTGCGCATTCGTTTCACAGTACGGTGTCGTTTTGAAGTAGACTGACTCGCCCATTGGATTCCACATTCAACTTTAAAAGACAGCCCACTGACCTAAGTTGGCCCATAAAGTCTTTACTGACACAAGTGTGACAATCCAATAATTTCTTCGTCCCTCTAATTTTAAAAACTCTCTCTTTATCTCAATTTTTTAAAAATAAAAATAAAATAAAATCTCTCTCTTTCTTTAAAAAAAGAAATAAATTTTTTTCCTAGTATATTTGAAATTTTTTAAAGATAAACTATATGCAGTTAAAATAATATTAAACTATAGAATGAAATTACAGAACTCAATTAAAAATAGGATAATTTTATTGTACCTATTCATGGTAAGTGAGTGAAAACAATTTAATTCTACGATTACTTAAATTTCTAATTTTTTAAAAATTAAGTTTTGAATAAAAAGTCCCACATTGTTCTCAGTTTAATTTTGTTTAGAGAATAAATAAAAGGAAACATGTATCTATTATTTCATTTTTTGATTAAAAGAATAACAGAAGAAAAATATAGTTATCAATTTAATTTTTTGATTAGAGAATAAATTTTTTGATTTAATTATGTGTTTATTCCGCCATAAACTACTAAAATCATAAATTTAGTTCTTCAACTCTCAAATATTTTAAATTTCATCATACAAAAAATTAAACATTTAAGATTTCATTAGACATAAAATTAAAAAAAATATCAATTAATTTTTAAACTTTTTAAAATATGTGAAAGAGGTTTATTGGATAAAAAATATTAGAAAATATTCTTTTTAGCTTTACATCTGCCTTCTAAGTTAGAGCTAGTTGATAGGCAACTCTTCACATTTAGTATATAGAGATTTCATCTTCAAATTATTACTAAATTTGTAATTTAACATTTTCTTTACTAATAAAATTTTACAAAAACACTTTTGTTAAGACATATTGTATTGAATTATAGACTCTTTTTAAATATAGAAAAATGAACTAAAATATTTATAAATATAATAAAATTTTACAGGATCGCGATAGAATACTATTTACACCCCACGATAGACACAGATAATAGTCTATTGCAAATAGACGGTATATTTTGCTATTAATTTTAAATATCAACAATTTTGCTATTTAAGATAATTTCAATTATTAGCCGATGTAAATGTAATAATAAATAAACAGCAAGAAAATAGAGAAAAATAAAATATAATTAGGAGAATTGGGACTTAATTTACGACTACGTTAACAACTTTAACATATATAACATTAAGCACCTTACGAAACAAAGAGTCAACTATGTTAAACAAGAAAGACAGGAAGAAACCACAAAGAAGACAGTAATAATGGAGGGTTTTTTTTTTTTTTTTTTTTTCTTTTTTAAATTTTCAAGCGAGTGGGGAAGAAAGGGTAGGAATAGGAGTAGCATATTTCAGGAACAGTTCGTCAGCTTCAAGCTTATTCATGTGTTGTTGTTCCAAGTGAACAATTGCATCAATGGCATCTTCATCTTTCGAGTCCAAAAACGTCACCAAATTCTTGAACCAGAGCGCCGGAAAAGTAACCCAAACCGGCCGCCCCCACCCGAAATCCACGTCATAAAGCGGAAATCTACAGGTGCTACTGAAAGCACACGAAATTATCTCTCCATTAACCACCTTCGAGGCAATTTCCGTCACAGTTTTCATCAGATCTTCGTCTTCGTTCAGAAATTTCTTCGCCATTTCTCCGTTGATTTTGTTGGTTTCTTCTCTGAGTTGCTTCACCAAACCGTAGCAATTTTCGTCGTCGTTCAGCATTTCCTGCGAAGGGAAGATCATGAGGTTGAAGTAGTAGTTCCCGAAGGCGTCATGTGGAAGTGGAGGATTCATTTTTGGACGGAGATTTACTGTGTAGTTTATTAGATACGACATGTCGTTTGGAATTGAAGAATCGTGTTTGAAAGTAGCGAGGAATCGGCTGTAAAAAAAAGCCGTCAAGGATTCAACTCGTGAAGGTTGATTCTGATTTATCATAGCTTGACTTTCTGCGTATTTGGCTCTAATGGCTTCCAATTTCGATTGCTTGAAAACAAATCTCCTCGCGACTCTGTTTCTTCCGGTCGTCATTGCCGTATCGTACGACATCGTTTTGGGGGGGAAGATTTTGGCGCCTTCCATGTGAGGCTTGAAAACGCCGTTCACGCCACGAGCCATGGCGGCCCAGTTGTTGTTCAACGAAAAAAGCGCCATCCCGTCGGCTATCTTGTGCGAAATGCATGACGCAATCGCCACACCACCGCACGCGAATTCCGTGAACTGAACCGCCATCAGTTCTTCATTGAACCGGTCCAGCTCGACCGGAAACAGTCGGTTCAGATCGTCCGGCTGGGCGAATTGGACCACGTCGGCGAGTTGCGAGTTGACTCGGGCTTCCCGGAAGGGGACACCGGCGTCGTTGCAGTCGATGAAGTTAGAAGCGTAATTTGGACGGCCGGCGAGCGGCGGGTAGTGGGATAGGACGTCCGGGAGAGTGGTTCGAAGGCGGTTTTTGAAGGCGAGGGCGAAATCGAGATCTTCACCGCGGCCAGTATCGGTGGATTGGTAGAAATAGAGGACGGGTGCGTAAATGTGAACCGTGATTTGATCGATGAAAGAGAGAGGGTAACGGCGGAGATGGGAAGGAGTTGGGGTAGAAGGTTTGATCAACTCTTCTGAGATAATGTCAACTTCAAGCTTCATGGTTGTTAAAATTTTGTGAAAAAAGAAAGGGAAGAATTGATGGTGTTGATATGAATGAGAAACTTAAAATGTTTGGATTTGATTTATAGAGATTTGGGAATATGTAGTTGCACACATACAATGCATGGTGAACAAGGATGAACATCTTCATATTAATGACTATTATGTCATCATCCCTCACATTCAGTTGTGGGATTTCAAATTCGTCTTTTTTCCAATTAAGTTTTTAAGAGACGAAAATTTTTTAGGTGAAAATTTAGTGCTACTCATAATATTTACTTTTTTTTTCATTCCCCGTTCTCCATTTTGATGATGATATGTTATTTTACTTCTTTGCTTCCACCCTTCTTAAATCTTTCTTTTTTGGCAATGAATAAATGCATAGATAACATAGATTCTTCTGGTAGTATTATAAATTTTAAATACAAATATTTAGGTATATTAATTTAGACTACACTATTCTTGGTGTGCATCCTACTTAATTGTCTAATTATAGTTCGTCTAACGAAAACATTTTCTGCTATATTAAAACCAGCTTACTTGAGTATAAGGTTGTGCATAGCAGAAAGAACTCAAGTATGATTAATCTATTTTAAGGGGTGATTACGAGGAAGTTTACCACTCATAACCAAAAAGTAGTTCAAGATTAAAAATAATAGAAACTGATTTTGGTATTGAATAAGGTCAGCAAATTTGATTTATTGAGAAAGCTGTTGTGATTCATTTATAAGTCGTCGTCCTATATACAAACTATCAACAACAACTTAATTAATATCTTCAACCACTGGGTATGACTATGAAAATTCTAAACTTTGCTAGTTCTATGTTTAAAAAAATACTCTTCTCAGTTATAAAAATTTTGATAATACCTTCAAACTTATTAATGTTTTCAAACTCTTCATAAGAGATATATGATTTATCTAAATACTTTTAAAACATTTGATTCATTTAGTTCCATATTTGTTTAACATTGAGTAATTGATAGTTAAGTAGTTGGAGTTATATATATATATATATATGTATGAAAAGAAATACATATTTGGTATATATAGATATGCTTATTTTGAATCATTTGTTACTTAATCACGTTATATTGAAGCCCAAAGATGACCTCCAAGCTATATACTTAATTTTCTAAATCATGACTTATATACTGAGTATCATTTAAGTTTCGTATGATGAGGATTTTATTTTTAGTTTTCTAAATTTAAAATTTATGCTTATTAATTTATTTCAAAATTTCAATTATGTTTTTTACATATGTTAAAAAAAACACTATATAAATAATCTTTTGAAGTTTTTAAAACTTAGCTTGTTTTTTAGAATAGTATTAATAAAAAGTGCATAACAAAATTAAAAGATGATGGTATTGTTAATGTTTATAAGCTTAATTTTTAAAACTCAAATTGCTATCGAATGAGATTTGAATAATATTACATATACTCCATTGAGTCAATCCATCCGATACCATTTTACATTGGAGCTAAGTCTGTATGAAGTTAAATACAATCTTCAAAAGATCAAATAGTCAACTAAGCCCTTTTCAACTACTTTATGGTTTTTTTTTTTTTTTTTTTTTTTTTTTTTTTTTTTTTTTATAATTAAGCCTATAAATAACCCTAAATTTATTGTTTTGTTATTTTACTTTTTTTTAATCAATGTTCTAAAAAATCAAGCCAAAATTTGAAGGAAAAAAAATAATTTTTGTTTTTAAAATTTTGACGACTAAGAATTCAAATTCCCGTATACTTAAGAAAATGCAAAACATTATAAAAAATAGAAAGAAAATTAGCTTTAATTTTTAAAAATAGAAATTAAAAAACAAACCGTATCAAACATATGCATAAATTATTTAAAGTTTCATCCCTTAGACCACAATGGTTGCATATTAAGAAAATCAAATAATACAAAATTAACAAGGAACAAAAACAAACCAAAAATCACACTTCAGACATAAAATACTTCAATCATAAGAAGCAGTAGGAGAAGCAAACTTGAGAAACTGGCGATCCACTTCAAGCCTTTTCATGTGCGATTCCCTCAAATGAACGATAGCATCAACGGCGCCGTCAAAAAACGACGAGGTTTCTGAAAGGCAGCGCCGGCTCGGCGGCCCAGACCGGCGATTCCCAGCCGAAATCGGCAGAGGCTGGTGAAGGCGCCGGATACGAACTCCTGGCGGACGTGGCTTTGATGAAGCTCCAATTACGCATTATCTTTCTTGGAAATGCCTGAGAAACTCGGCGTCGATTTGCTCGATCTGGAGTTTGACCTGGTTGACCAAGGCGGAGCAGTTGCCGTCGGTCAGTGTTGCGGCGGAAGGGAGAGTCATGGCGTTTCTGTAGCAATTTCCGAACGCATTTTGTGGAAGCGGTGGAATTAGTTTTTGGCGTATATTCACCGTATGATACACTAGGAATAATCTGTTCAATTATAACTATAATCCATAACTCAATGGAAAAACTATGGTATCAATTTTGTAATTTTTTTTTATTTGATTAAATTTAAACATAATAATAATTTAGGACACGATATTGGTAGAAAATAGATAATAAATTTAGTATGTGAAATTGGTGTTTATACTAAATTTCTAAATTTGTTGATATTTGAAAATATATGAATTAAAATTAAACCAACTTCAAATATAAGGACAAACATAATATTTTAACCCATTTAAGAAGTAATTATCTTATACTCAGTGATTTTGGGTTGAATTCCAATTTTGTATTAAATAGTTTTTTAAGCCTTGAATTTGAATTTTGTATTCCTTGAATTTGATTTTTGTGTCAAAATAATTTAAATGGTAATGGTTTATAATGATAAAACTTCTAGAAATATTTTCAAACATAATAAATGTCATTGTTTATTAGTGATATTTTGTTTTATTTGTAAATAAGTTGACTCATTTCGCTATATTTGAAGACAACCCTAATTTAAAACTTTCAATTTCTGTTCAATAGCTCCCTAAATTGTCAATTGTACGTGTTTAATAGGTCATTCTAGTTATTCAAGTAAATAAGTAAATAAAATAAAATAAAACTCATGACCTACTATCTATAAAATTTTAAGTTTAGAGTTCTATTAGATATAATATTGAATTTTATATCTAATAGATCAATTAATTTTTAAGCATTTCGAATAGGTAAGGAATTGATTAGACATTTTAATAGTTTATAGACCTATTAAATATAAAATCAAAATATTAGGACTCTGTTAGACACTTTTAAAGTTTAAAATTTATTAGACAAGAACTAGCAAGTACATTTGTAATTTAACCAAATAACTAAATTTGATATGGTTTTCCAAGGCACAATGCTATTCATTACATACTAGGTAAATAATCTTTTTAATCCTCTAGTTTCTAACAATAAATGCAATTGGTGCATAAATTTTTAAGGTGTAAGTCCATAAGCGTTTAGAAATATAGGTTGAAAAGGTTAATGTATTATTATTATTTTATTATTTTAAATTAGAAAAATAATTAAAAGTTTTATTCTCTCCAAAATTAATTTTTTTTTTAAAAAGCTTATTTTTCTACTCGAAATATCATGTAATTATTTAAAATAATAAAAAATTACTTGAGAAACATTTTAAACCTATACTTAAAAATTCGGAGATTAAGAGGTTACAAACCCAATGACTAAATGTACATATTCTAAAAACTCGAAGACCAAAAAGGTGTGTTTTGAAAATTCAAGGACCAAACCCACTTATTATTCAAAATTCGATTACTAAAAAGATAGCTTTTCCATGTTAAGTTGCAAGTTTAGTCCTTGAATTTTAACGTTGATGTCTATTTGTCTTTGAATTTTAAAAAAATGTATAGTAGATTCCTGCACTTTCAATTTTGTGTCTGTTAACTCCCTTGAATTTTCAATTTTATGTACAATAAATCTACAACAATATCAAAATGTCTCAAAATAAAATCCAAAATTTTTCATTTAATATCTAATAAACCCATAAATTTTTATAAAATTTGAAATTTCATTCCTAAATTTGAAATTTAAAATTGAGACACAAATCTTAAAAAATAGGAGCAGTTTTCAAATATGGAAAAGTAAACTTATAGAAAAATTTTACTATCTAGTTAGGATAGACAGTATTATTTTACTATTATTGTAAATATTTTTAACCATTTTGGTCATTTAAAATAATTTTTTTAAAAAAATACCTAATTAAATAAATGAAAAGGAGGAAAAAAAAAAATGTTTACATGCGTGAGGATGTGCCAAGCGTATGGGCGGAGATTGCTGTCCCCACCGTGGTTCTGGTGGATAAGATTCAACGAGAAAGAACCATCCTCCCAATTCCATTACAATGCTCATATCCACTTTAACCTTAACTCAGACCAAATCCGATCGCAAAAATGGAGGTCGCCATGTCTCTTAACGCTCTGGTTCGACTTCCCCTTTCGAATTCGAAGCTACACGAAGATGGGCTGGTTCGGCACTCGCTCTTCTCTGGCAGGACGATGCAGAAGTCTGAGCAGAGACATCGCCTCGCTTTCGTAGTCGAAGCTAAAGGCAAAAAAGGGATGCAAGCTCGTCAGTCTCAAAGGGCTGCACCTCCACCGCTGCCCAAGATTGAAGACGACGGCAACCCTAAATTCGTTATCTTCATCCGTATGGCCAATGTTTGTTATCTATCCTTTTAAATACACCTGCGTTTTTACCTTTTCAGTTTGGTTTCTTTCTGTTGATTGATTCTTTGCTGAGAACATCATTGAATGGTTAGATTTGGAGTTACTCAAAACTATCTGTAGACTGTATACTATGACCCGAGCTTCTATGTGAAGTGAATTGGAAGCAGGGTTTCTTTGATTAGAAGAAGTGAGAATCACTTCTAAAAATATAGAAGCTGCTAAAGCACAATCCGTCTGTTAACTACTACTACTCTACCTTCTTACTGTCAAATAGTACGAGGTTTCATCTCAAAACCAATTAGCCATTAGTGGAAGTAGTCCATCTATCAAAGAGTGTGAGTTTCCTTGATTTGCTCAATGTGGGATCGTCAACATGCCCCCTCAAGATGGTGCCTCTTTTGAGTTCACCATTCTTGATCGAATCTCAATTTCTTTTTATTGGACCAAGTACCTATTTGAGCTTTATGGACTTTGATACCATATTAAGTAATATGGGTCTATCTCAAAACCAATTAGACATGAGTGAGAGTAGCCCATCTATCTTATTAAAAGTGTGAGTTCCCTTGATTCTTATTACTCAAAAACTTCCAACTGCTCATGAGAACTAGGAGCTACAAAGAACATGTTATTGGCTACTAATTGCATAGCTAACATATGCTGCGTTATGAATTTTTGTTTATAATATCTCTCCTTAGTGACATTGTCATGTGGTATGCCATCAAAAGAAGTTTATTAACTCAAAATCCGAAAGGAGTTTTCTGAGTAACAGGATTTCCATCAAGTCTGTAAAGCTCCATATATTGCAGAAAATTATTGGAATAACCATATATTTATCATCATCCCCTTTACGTTTATTATGCAGGTTTATTTATGGTACCCGCTGAGTCTTATAAATGGTGGCACAACCGCCAAAATCATGGTTGCAGCTAAAGATAATTTTCTTGGGAAATATATCTATAAAGATACTCTGGCTAGGAACCTTGCTGCTGTTATTTACCGTGTAAGGTTCAATCATTATCTATTTTATTGATTCATCTGTTAAGAAGTTAACGTCTGATGGAGAAGATGATTATTGAAGACATTTTTCTCAATTTGCTTGCTCTTGCTCTTGATGCCCTGTCATACTCATAAACCTTCTACTATCACGAGTGAATTATGTTTTTTTATCCAAACCTTTATGTTCTTGATAAAAGGATAGTTAAAGTGTGTATTTTGACAAGTGAATTTGTTTTAGAGATAAAGGGAAGGAACAGTGCACTTTGTTGATCCCAGCACGTGTGGGGTTGTTGTTTGGGAGTTCTTGGAGATCTGGAGAAAGTTGCAATTAGTAGAATTTGGAAAATTTTCAGTGAAAAAATAAGTCTATTGGTTTATTATTAGTCATTTGAAACACATAATGCATAACATATCTAAAATTTGATATGCGTGCACCACACTATGTACCTCTGATTGAAAATCTGAAGCAGTTTTCAATTTTTGACTTCGGAAACAGTTGCCACTATTTTACAATTTCTTGTCAGTTTGTTTTTTGGATAATCAGTCCATTCTCCAACCTTTGAACAAGATACTAACAGTCGATCTACCCATTAATAGGATGAAAAGGAGATACAGAAGACGGCATTTAAACAGTTTCGTGTGTTGCGGACAGCAACAGAATTCAGATATGGCTACAAGATTGTTGTAATGTTTTCACACCCTTTTTTACGATTCATGTGAACAACATTTTATGTTGTACTGCCTGACTGATGAACAACAATTGTTTCGACGTAATTTTAATAATATACTTTCATGCAGGAAAATGGAAACTTGAGATCCGCACTTTCTACCTCAGATGTAATTGAGGTGAGAACGGATTTTTGGGTTCTGCACTTGTTCTCTTCTAGCCTAGTTTAGATCTATAAGTACTGGATGGAAAAAATCAACCCTTTAACAATAGAACCTAGCTCCATAGTAACTTGTCTTGCGGTCAGTAAGATTTGTAACTAGATCACTAGTTTAGGAAGGCTTGAATCATATTCTTTGGAAGTGCGAGTTCACTTGGGTTGTTTGAAGTTTTTCTTTAAGGAGTTCTGCTTTCAATTTGCCTGTCATAGGGACTACAGTTAGATGATTAAGGAGTTCCTTCTCCATCTGCCATTTAGATGGGAAGATTCTTATGACACATTGACGTTTGTGCGTTGTTACGATGGGGGCTGTGGAGAGAGAAAAACAATGGGATTTTTAGAGGGGTGGAGGGAGATAGTATGAATGTTTTAACCATGGCTAGATTTTATGTATGTTTCTGGACGTTGATGTCAAAATTCTTTTTGTAATGCTCCCTTTCTTAAGGGATTTTGGGCGACTTTGTTTAGAAGCCCTTGTTTCTTTCATATTTTCTCAATGAACCAAAGACTAGATCATCTAGTTTCCTTACCTTGTTTACTTCTGAATCAATTTTAGCTTCCAACTCAAGACCAGTTGAAGACAGTTCTCGATAAAGTTAAAGACTTCTTTGGAGATGCAAAGGAATCATTTGGCAAACTCACTGCACTAGGTTCACTTGAAGGCGAAGAGTCAGATGAGAACTCTACAGAGAAGGCCAAGTGAGTATAATTGCGTAAATACCTCTCTTCCCTTTTCTGCCATTGACATTAAAAGAGTATAATGCGGTTCCTTCCCCTTCCCGTTAACAAATAGCCTGGTCATTGCTGCCATCAATATTTTTTAACCTTCAGAAATGAGTTTCAGATGGGTAGATTGGTTAACTTAATCCACATTTTCAGGGTAAAAACTTGAGAGTGAAGTGGTCGTTTTACCAGAAAGTGCAGCAGCACGAAGAACATTTAAACTCGAGAGCTTTGAAAGGTACATAGAAGGGTGGACTAAGCAAGGTTTTTTGGTATCCAAAATGTACGTAGCTGAAAAATTAGGGAGCTTTATACAGTATGTTTGATGAACATACAGCAGGGTAATTGTACACAAGTTTCACCGATGGTTTTTGTTCACAAATCTTGTTTTCCTGATCTGTTTTCATACATTTGAATCGAAAGACACTCTTCATTCTTTCACATATTGCACGGCCTTATTTTTGTCTTGCAATGGAGGAGACTGGCTAAATCCTCAAACCTGCTTGTAAGTCATGGATTGATTTAGGATAGTTTTTTTAAAATAAATAAATAAATAAATATATATATATATATATATATATATATATATATATATATATATATAATTTTTTTTTTCTTTTCTTTTCTTTTTGTCAAGCTATTTTGAAAAATTAGCTTACTTACTTATTGATGTTGAAGAAAATGGTTTTTTTTCTAATGTTCTAAAAATATTTTGTAATTAATTTTATCAAACAGAAAATCGTTTGCCAAAAAAAAACATAGCTTAACTGGTATAAAAAATGGAATATCAATTCTTGACTTATGTTTAGCTGTAAAAGATAATTTTTTTAAAAAAGAAAGAAAACAGTTGTTTCTTTTCGTTGACATGACATGCTGTAAAAAATAATTTTTTTAAAAAAGAAAGAAAACAGTTGGTTTAAAGCAAAAGTAATATAGTTGGCACTTGGCGAAATTGATTGATTGGCCCTTATTGTTTGAATATTTTTTTTAATAAACTTTTGAATTGTTTTCAAATATAAAAAAATGAAAAAAAAATATATATATATTTACAAATATAATAAAATTTTACTGTTGATTTACGATAGACTAATATTTGTATTATATATGTCATGAAAGATACAGATAATAGTTTATCACGATCTAACTATGATATTTTACTTGTAAATATTTTCAAGAATTTTGTACTTAGAAATAATTTTTCTAAACTTTTTTTTCTTTCAGTAACACAACGAATAACTCTAGAGGAAAAAAAAATCTAATATAAGTAAGTACACCGAAAGCCCTTTGTTTTAATTATAATTAAAATTTTGGAGTGGAGCGGACTACTGCACTGAGTTAGCCGTTGCAATGGTTTCCATTATTGGTGATGTGGACAGTAGCTTTTGTCCTTCCTACTCCTTATCTGCCTACTTGGCCACTCGCCAATGTTTCTTTAATTTAAAATTAATTACTTAATCAGCCAATATTTTCATTCAATTTAAATTCCCATTTATTAAAAAAAAAAAATGAAAAACCTACCATCATTCCTTTTTTGTTTCCAAAATCACTAACCGTTGATATTTTCGACGCAAATATCAAGTTGTCTATAAAAATATATATGTCAATAAAATTTTCTTTTAAAAAAAAATTATATGGTTTAAATAAGTTAAAACATTATTGCTTATTTTTTTTTTACAATATAATATAAATATCAATTCACTTGTTATTTTGATGTCATAACTATGTAGAAATATCAATGAAAATATCGACACGTCGACAAAATTTTTAACATTATGATAACAATATACATGAGGGGTTATATCTATTTCATCCTTAAATATAAATTCAATTATACTTTTATGTAAAGCAAACCTAAAGAAATTAAAAATCAAATGAAAAGAATTTAAATATTCTAACGTATAGTATAGCAAAAATGGAGTATATTCCATATCCGACCAAAATAAACGAATTAAAATTAGTTGAATTTTTTTTTTTTCTATTGGTTGTATGATTGTAGCAAATCCCCTCACTACCGTTAAGCACTAGAAAATCAGTCCGCATTTAATTAATAAAGTATCCTCCTTTGAAAATTTGAAAATAAAACTAGACGTTGGAAAAGCTTCCTGATTTCACCAATCATCTTGTTGGGCCCAGTTTCTCTCTTCAAGCTCCTCAACACAAACAAGACCCACTAGATTAGAGCGGCATCAGACAGAAATTTTGCAAATTCGTTCCGAGGAAATCTTGGGGCTGCAAAGAAACAAGAATATCCCTCTTCTTCCTGCTCCAAAATCTTCAATTTCTTTTAACACCCAGAAAGCCAGTGGTTCAGTTTTGAAGTCAAGAATTTACTAGAGCCTGTGTTTTTAGAGAGTTTTGAGAGTTGGGTTTTCGTTTTCGTTTTCTTTTTCTTTTTCTTTTTTTCTTTGGGAAAATTGTTCTCGTGGAGTGCAGCGACATGGGTGAATCGGCTTGTCTTCTCAGATCCTTCTCTCATCCTTCTGATGCTTCACGGGAGGCAAAAGAGGTCGGTTCAATGAAATGATCTTCTTATTGGGTTTCTTTAATTGTTTCTGTTTCAATGCATTTCTTTTTCTGTTTGCTTGATTGTTCTTTTGTAAACTAAAAATTGATGGGTAATGTAGTGGATTGTTCATTGTTGTAGATCTTGATATGAAATAATGTCCTCTTTAATTGATGGTTTGTTGTGACTTTCTTTATCTTATAATGCCTTTATTTTGTTTATGGGAATGTGGGTTTTAAACAGGGAGATCCACTTCGAGCTCTTGGAGAATCCATTTCCTTTGGAAGGTTTATGTCAGAGTCTCTTGCTTGGGAGAAATGGTCTGCATTCTCTCATAACCGTTACCAGGAAGAACTTGAAAAATTCTCCAAACCGGGTTCTGTTGCTCAGAAGAAGGCATATTTTGAAGCTCACTACAAGAGGAAAGCTGCACAAAAAGCAGCAGCTGAGCTTGAGGAAGCAAACACTATGGCGACGACGAATCAAATCGAAACTGAGGAAAAAAGTTGCACCAGCTCTTGTGTGGAGTCAGAGCCGTTGAGACCTAGCAGCCACGTGATTGGAACTAGTGAACAACAGAATTTTGTTCAGACTGCTGAGTTTGTATCTCCCACTGGTGCTGATGCACATGATTCTATGAATGAGGAGAATATGGTGGAAACATTAATAGCAGATAAGGTCGAAGAAGTTCTTGACCAAAACAATTCCATGGAGACTGCTCCTAGTATTGAAAATGGCAACCAGAATGAGAAGGATGAAGACCACGGCAAAACCTCGGTTGCTGAAGAAGCGGAAACTCCAGCCGCAAATGTGAGTGTGATCATATTTTTCTCTTTAATCATTGCAACATAGAAGCATTAGCCGTTTTTTCTCATTAACCTCAATGTGCTATCTTGTCAACACCGCAGCTACCTGCTGAAAAGGAGATTACGTCTTCAGGGGGGAGCTTGAAAAGATTAAGGAATTACTCCTCCAAATTACTAACTCGAAGTTGGTCATCGAAGTCTCAATCCTCTCCTGCCAAACAAGCAACAACCTCTAGTCAACAGTTCATACACAAGGGTAATGCAACTCCAAAGAGTAAGAAACATGTAGGAAATATTGTTGAGAATTTGAGTATGAAATCCGTCCACATGTCGATGAATTTTAATTCCGGCCCGAAAGAAATAGCTAAAACAAGTCCAAAACTTTCACAAATTGGAAGAAAGAGGACACATATGAGTTCTCTTGCAGCATCAAAAGAGACTTCAATACCTCCTCAGAAGTTTGTCAGTAGGGTAGCGGTAGGTACTTCTAACTGTAATGACCTCACTAATCATCTCAGTATCAAGATTTGTTTAAATGTGTTTAAGATGATTTGCTTATCGGAATTGCAGGCATCTGTTAATGGATTGTTAAAGCAACCTTTGATCAAACCCCCATTAGAAAATAAAAGGTATATTTAGCTTCTGAATATCCTTGTATATGTTGAATATTTGAGGAGCTCAAATTGACTCAAGTCTTCAAGTTTCTAATGGAAGGTGTACTGTATCGCAGATGCTTGAAGTCTTCAAATGCAAATGGAACTGGAAGCAAAGAACGGCCTCCTCTTATATGCTCTCCTTTCAGCTTCAGGAGTGAAGAAAGAGTCGCAAAACGGAGAGAGGCAAATATTATGCTGAATTCGTTCATTTTCGTATTACAGGAGTTAAAAAATTTCCCATTGTCAATGCTCTTCTCATTTTCTGTTTCAGTTCTTTCAAAAGCTTGAAGAAAAAGCTAATTCCAAAGAGATGGAGCAAAAGCAACTGCAGGTGAGATGTCAGGTTGATCTATTTTATCGTTTTTACCACTTATCTTGTTGACATGTAAGGACTTGAAACTCTACAATTCAAGAAAGCAGTGCCTTAAAACTCTCCTAAGATAATGAAATGATCTGCACGAATTCGAAATTACAGAACTTACTCACAAGTTATTTTCAAGGGCCAATTTATACTTTCTACTACTTCATGGTAGCAGTAACAAAACATGGTCTAACTTGTAATGTAAAACCAATGGGGTCATCTTCTATCATACAGGAAAGAAAGAAGAATGACATTGCCAAATTACGTCAAAGCAGGAATTTTGAAGCCAAGGAAAATCAAGATTCTAACCAGGGATCAAAATCACCTACCGGTCACATTAAAAAGGTATTTTATACGTCATGCAAATGTATCTGCATGAATAACTAGGTCGCTGGTGATCTTGAGTTCTACATATATTATTTAACATTTTTTGAACATTCATTAGAATATATCAATCTTGTGTTACAGATTCCTGTCACTAGACCTCAATCGCCCAAACTAGGGAGGAAATCAGCAAGCAGCAGCACGGTACAGAATAATATAAGCTCTCTGCCTCCAAAGAGGCCATCAGTCACTTCCAATGATTCCAAGAGTGTTGTCAGAAAGAGGTACGACGGCACCACTCAATCAGTCACTTCTTTTGGGAAGAAAATGAATGGCTGTGAAAATTTTTCTCCAAATATCCAGAGTTGATCGATCTCCCTCAATAGCTGGGATGCACTTACATAGTTTACACATCATGAAACTAAAGAAAGTTGTTAGAAAGTAAGGTGTCTATATTTGTCATGAGGAGATGCTGTTCAAATGACCAAAAAGTTGGCTTTTGTGTAGGCCACTTTCTGATTGTTTGTTGGGTACTTATATAGTATGCAGAAATTTTGTAGTCAAATGAGAAGTATTACCTGGCTTGCTAGGTTTTGTACAAGTTTAGAATTATATGTTCTGTATATGTAAAAATGTTGTTGAGGTAAAATGTCAGGGGGCTCATAACTGACAGATTGGTTACCCAACCAAAAGCACCCTAAATCACAACCTATTTAGGTTACTAATCTCCGCATCGTCTCTAACTAACTGCGTGATAAAGATGTAAATTTAGTAAATTTAATACTTCTTTGGTTGATAAAGATGTAAAGTTGTTTTACTTTTATACTTGAAGAAGTTTTTCATTACTACTTCCATATAAACATTTCAAAATCCAAATCCCAATAGGTTGGGAAGGTAATATTCTTTTTTTGGATAAGAGTTGGGAAAAGGTAATATTCAATCCATTAAGTTAAGGAACTCACTTATTAGCAAGACATCATTTTTCCTTGCATACAGGGAGTATGTAAATAGCATAATCATGCAATAAATAGGCCTTCATCTATCACCGGATACTCAGTTGGGTCGTAGGAATAATCATAGCCAAACCTCATTGCATCGTAAAGGTGAGTAGGAACTTCAGTGAAGATGCCTGGATCACCATAATCTGGAAACTCTATAATCTGATGTTCAAGGTCCTTTGGATAGCAGCCATCTTGAAGTAAATAGCCCTGCAAATCTTCATCAATGGTTGCAAAAGGTAACCCACTTCCTAAATCAGTTGAAATGCAGCTAAGATTGAAATTCTGGTTTTTGCCCATTGGAGCAGTAGTAGTTGAATTGGGATCAAAATGGTCATTCATCTCATTGAAACTCTTAGCCTTGCCAGAAAATGAATCAGTTGGAGTTTTCGGTAGATTTAAATGGACCATTTGTTGGCTACAGTCCTCAGAATATGGAGGCTTACTTTCAATGGAGTTTGCTATATCTTTCTCCGTTGCTGATCGTCCAGAACTAATGGACGAAATTGATTGTAGTGGGTCCATTTGAACTTGGTGTGGTGGAACCGTTGGAGGGAACTGATTGAAATCTCCTTCTAAATGCACAAGTGGCTTGCTTTCTTGTTTGAACTTGATTTCTGGAGCTTCAACCCAAGGATAACAGCTTCGGTTGCTTGGGTCAAATGCTGCAAACTTCCCTTCAGGTTCAACAGAGTGAATAGAGTTGTTGAATTTCATCTGAGTACACCTGGACTTTATCGGTTCAGGAACACTCCTAGCAGCAGCTCTTTTTGGCTCTGATGTATGCTCTTGAACAACCCTTTTCCTATCAACTTCACAGCCTATGGAATCAACATTCTGTAGCAGGAAGTTATCACCTGAAAAACTGAAGCTGCTATTTGTGACATCATTTTGTGGCACGGCTAATGAGCTACGAAGGCCAAAGTTTCCATCTCCATCCTTCGAACACGAATCTGTATGTTTCATTCCAACAACAAAGCAAGCTTTTGGATCATTTTCTTTCTGCAGTCGACTCAAATAGAGGCGATATTTCTGCATACACAAAAAGAGTTGTCAATCAGAATCTTAAAGAAACATAGCTAGATACAGCAAGAATGAAGGTAGATGTGCCAAACCTGCAAGTGGCTTGCTACATTTTCCCTAGTTAGCCATGGGACATTCATCAGATCAAGTATCTTTTTAGGGCCAACTTCTGCCAAATTAGACACTAAAAATCATTTCTCTGTGAAAGAACAATTAGAAAAGCTTTAGGAGGGAAAGTTGATGTATTTTATACTTACTGTCAAAACCTATCTGGTTTACTGCTTTTACAAATTTCTGGTGCAGATCAACTGACCAAACAACCCTTGCTTTCTTTGTTGAAGAAGTGTCACAAAAGTCTTTGTCCTCATGCTTATCAATATCTTTTCGTTTCCTCACTGAAAATAGTTCCTCTCCTCTAAGGAACTGGCTATCATCATACCTATCTGCCACATTTCTTAGGATGTGGATGCCTTCAATAACATCATGGCCTTCAATATCTCTTCCCTCTTGTATCTTCTTTCGCAATACATGCTGCCATATATTCCTAAGTTCTTTCATTCGTATCGGCTTTAGAAGATAATCACAAGCACCATGTTGAACCCCTTTCATTACTCTGCTCGTTTCTCCGTCGACTGACATCACTGCACAGAGGGAGATGAACTTATATATGTAAGTTAAGTCTCAGAAATTAGAAGTGGGGACTGCTAAAAGGAGAACATTCTATGCTTTTAAAACAGTCTTGAAGGTAGGGAGGCATAGCACTGACTGATAACTGGCAGGTCCATTTCCAATCCCACATGCTCAAGGAGTTTAAAACCATCCATATCGGGCATGTTGACGTCACTGATTACGATATCATATCCATCTTTTCTCTCCCTAAGCAGGCTCAGAGCCTCCCTTGCCAAGCAACATGTAGTCACTGCAACACAGGATGTATAGTGTTTCAGCCTGATTTTGAAAAAGTTCAGGGATTCAACTACATAAGCTAATCCAGAAATGGGATCAACTAGACTGGGCTTAAACAGTGAAAACAGTGAAAACCATACATTATCAGTTTCATTTCCAAGCTTTAGCTGGAATAGATCTCATAAAAGTGCCTAACAATACTTTTAGAATTGAATTCCTTCAGAAACCCAAAGTGCTTCAGCTATGATTGGAAACTGGAGTAAATGAAGAGAGAAAACATGTAAAAGAAAAGAGAAAGGAAATTTTGGTTTGGCTTGAGAAACAGTGTTTAAGATCCTAATTTTAATTACAGAGCAGGAGAAAAATATAAAGCCAGTGAATGTGAAGCATAAAGCCACTGAGAAAGAGGGCATGTTAGGTATTTTCTAAATTTAGCTAACTTTCCATTCAACCTCCATGGTTACTATAAGAAATCAAGCCTGGTTTTCTTTGAAACATGGAAGGAAGAGGATGAAGAAACCATAAAACGGTATGTTCTAGTTGCAGATGAACGTTTGATTAATCTGCCAAAGCAACTGGAAATACGAATGGAAAGCTTTGATTTTTTCAGATGGGGTGTATCATTTTCAGTCCTATATTGAAAAAGCCAAGACAATTCACAGCCACAAAAATTGTAGTAGTACTTAGAGCTTGAAATCAAGCAACAAATTAGAGAGACTTCTTTTTTTTCTTTTTTTTGTAAATTAACCTTCGTAAGAGCACTTCTTGAGCATCTTTTCCAGGATTTTCAGCCATGTTGGATCATCATCAACAACAAGAACACGAAGACCGATAGGAAACGCATCACTTCGGGGAGAAGAGAAGCCATTTTCCATGAGGATGGAGCTCTGGTGGAGATCAGGAAGGAGAAAATGAACAGTGAGTTTGCAACAGTTCTTTAGGAAAGAGCCTTAAAAACTTCAAAACTCTCTGGGTTTTAAAAATAGCCCAAGTTTAGAGAGAGAGAAAGAGCAACCAATTAATACAAGAGCCTAACTGTTCCTTCAAAAGATTCATAGAATGTTATATATTTACAAAATAAACAAGAAAAACAGAGAAATAAAATAAGGGAAAGGTAACTCCCTTAGCAAAATGAAAGAGGTGAAAGAATATCAGATGGGAGAAAAAGGCATCTTTACAAGGGACCTGCTTAGTTGAAGCACAACTTCCATATATATTATTTTTTTTCCATACAAAAGCATTGAAATGACTATATAATAATTAATCAAAGACAGTGCAGAAAAAGGAATAAAAGTATATAAAAATGAAAATTTATTAGTAAGCATAGGGAGGGAGCAGTTATAATGTACAGTAGGGGCAACAATCCAACAAATGAAGGTGGGGAAGCCTTTTTATCTGCTCAACTTAAATTCCCTTTTGCACATTTGCATTCCAAGTGGGAAATCCAACTTTTTTTTTTCCCTTCAAGTCACCTGCCAGGGATTTTTCCATGTTTGAAATTAACCACAAATTTTTGCATTGTTCTGTACTGTCATTGAATAATCTTTTAATCCAATATTAATATTGAATATGGGAGAAAGAGAACAAACAAACTTCTCCCCCATCATCAGCTATCAATGACAAAGGCAAAGGCAAAGGCCTATATAGCCTTAGGCTACCAGCTCCAGCCACTTTTTGTACTTTTGTAGTCTTTACTATATATGGAAATTGCCCCTCCATAGCTCCATTGGGATAGCCATGGCAGCTTAAAGCCTGGTGAAAATGCCTTTCAGAGTTGGGCTAAAGGCATTAACAAATGCAGATGAATAGCCTCAGAATCAAGTTCTTGGCTCATCTTTTTAGAGATGAATCAAAAGCAAGAACAGATGATGAAGAAAGAAACAATGAAGAACAGAAGTTCTCTCTTTTCGAACTTATTTGGAATGACTTCTAAGTGCTAGCTTTCTCTTTCTTCATGTCTGTTTGGAATTATTTTGAAGTGCTTACTCGTATGGAAATGACTTCTAAAGTGCTAATTGTCTCTTTCTTTGAGCCTTCGAGCCTATTTAGAATGATTTTCTAAATACTAGCTTAGTGAGTCTTTTTTTTCTGGTCTATTTGGAACGACTTTTTAAGCGCTAATTCATATGGAAACAACTTTCTAAGTGTTATTTGTCTCTTTCTTGGAGCCTATTTAGAATGATTTTCTAATTACTAGCCTAGTTAGTCTCTTTTCATGTTTGTTTGGAATGACTTTCTAAGTGTTTACTCCGTATGGAAACGACTTTCTAAGTGCTAGTTGTCTATTTCTTCGAGCCTATTTGGAATGATTTTCTTAGTATTAGCTTAGTTAGTATCTTTTTTCATACATGTTTGGAATGGCTTCCTAAGTGCTTACTCGTACAAAAATGACTTTCTAATGCTAGTTGCCTCTTTCTTCGAGCGTATTTGAAATGACTCAAAGTGCTTACTTTCAAAGTGATAGTTGTCTCTTTCTTCGAGCCTGTTTGGAATGACTTTTTAGGTGCTTACCTATTACCAAACAAACTCGTCTTTTTCAACTTTCATATATATTTTTTTCTTTCTTTTTTATAAAAAGAACAGAAATGGAGAAAACAGTACTATGTTCAATAAGATTGATAGATGAAAAAGTTGGTGTAGGCACGTGGACTCCATTTGAAAGAGGGAAAGACAAAAAGTTAGGCTTTAAAGTTTAAAGAGAAGTGGTGAGGCCAAAGGAAGCAAATTTGGAGTGCCCAAGCAGAAGATCACCTGAAGTTTGAAGAAGACTTTAACAGTTCCATATTAAGATAAGTCAAACAGTAAGAATAATCCTACTTGTTTTGTTTTCTCTTCCCTTTTGTTGACCATTTTTAGTGATACCCAATTGAAAGTTCACATGTAGTCAAACTCCTCTACATTGCTTCTTATCACATACTGTCTTTTAAGAAACTCATTAAATATTAAAAAGTGGAAGCATTTTAAGACAACCCCATTGCTTGCCTTGTCTCTTTGTATGGATGCCCAATAATTCACCTTTATATTATTAATTCTCATCTTTATGTACTTGGGAAACTTAATTAAAGTTCCCCCCCCCCCCCCCCCCCCTCTCTCACTTCCATGTATTATATTATATATACTCTTAAACTCTTAATTAACTATCATTATACACATAATTAAATGGAGTTTAGCAGCAAAAATTATCAACAATATCTTTGTCTCACAGTCCATATTAATATCAATATCATCAAAGCTTTCATGTTTAGATTAGTAACTTAATTAAATATTAACCCAAAAAGATGGAGAGATTAAAGGAAGCTAAATAAAGTATATTTGTGTGCTGTCTTGTAGCCATTGGATTGTGGTTTGTTCAGTGTCAGAAGAAAAGAGTTTTATGAAGTGAAAAATAAGTTAATAAATTAAACCAAGTTGTTTAGTGGAAATTAGAAGCTTGATATGAGATTAGATTGGTGTGGACATTATCATTGTGTTGGATGATCAATATGAAAATTAAAGTGACAATCATCAAAAAGTCATGTGGTTCAAAGTACTGATCCCCCACTAAAAACCAAATTAAAACTAATTAACTAAAAATTAAAACTCATTTATAAGGAGCCTCTAATCATATGACATTCAAACTAATCCGTCGCATAAGTATTAATTCAGTATTAGCATCTTTAATTTCTTTTAATGCTAGTTTTCTTTTCACAAAAAAAAAAAAAAAAAAAAGTATTAATTCAATGCGTAAAAGATGCAAAAGCTCTTCTTTTTTAAAAAAGAGAAAAATAATTACAGAAATTAACCTCTCATAAAGCTAGCGAATTAAATTATTTGGCAAAAAGGAACAAAATAATCCTACTAATGGTTGGAAGTGAACCAAACCCAAGCTCTATATTTTAAAAAGAGAGTTTTTCATTAAGCCAACCAAAAAGCTACAGAACTAGAGTGATTATTATTAATTAATGTTGGTTTTATCATTTAAAAAAAAAAAAATCATCTTTTAAATATTACTTCCAAACTTTTTTGTTTTGTTACATGCTTTCTAATAACCTTCTCAAAATTTATTTCAAGTTTTGAATATTAAAAGAAGTATATTTTATCTTTTTTTTTTTTTTTTTTTGTTAACTTATGAAATATAAAAGACCATCCTGCAAAGAAGAAGAGTGACACAAAACAGGCACAATTTGCGTAAAAAAAATAAATAGAAAAAAAGAAAATTCTGATAAACTATTTAATTTGTAGATTTTAGTTTTTGAAAATTAAATTTATTAATGCTACTTCTACTTGTTAAAAATTAAAAGTCAAAGTAGTTTACAAAAAAGTTGTGTTAATTTTAAGAAAGGTGAAAATCAAAGTAAATAGGTCGATAAGAATCAAGCATAAATCTAAAAGCAAATCCAGTTAAGTAACCATTTTGTCTCATGTTTTTTATTTTTAAAAATTAAAATCATTTCCTTACAATGATTTGCATATATATGAAGTACAAGAGTTGAATTTTAAGAAAAATTTCAAAAACAAAAAGCAAATTTGTAAAAACTACTTTTTTTTTTCAAAATTTTGGTTTGATTTTTGAAAATATTGGTGAAAAGTGGTAGCAAAGCAAGAAACTTAGAAGCAAAAAGAGTGTTTATAACTTAATTTTCAAAAATGAAAACTCAAAAAATCAAATAGTATTTGGTAAATTTTAATTTTAAATTAGAAAAAACTAGTTACACCGTGGGTATAATTTAATTATATGAACCAAGGTAAACTTATTATTTTAATTATTTTCATATGGATAATTAATTTATAATTTATTATAATATATATTTAAATTTTTTATATCATTTAAATTTCAACTAGTTTTGTTTAATCTAAATTATTTAATAAGAGTGTTAAAAAAAATAATTGGTACAATCAAAATTTGAAAATATATGTGAAAAATATATTTTTAAAAAAAGCATGGAAGAATATTTTTGTAATATATTTATTTAAATATTAAGAAAGTAACATATTTAAAAAATAAATAAATAACAAATATAAAAGCTACTATTATTAGTTCTTTTATAGGTTAATTAGAATTTAAAAAGTGATTCTCATATATTAATTAATAATTTAATTTACTAAATAACGAACAACGCAGTTAAGATTTTTCTAAAATCACTTTTTACACTTACAAAAATAATTTCAAAGAACCTTTGATAAAATAAAATAAGTATACACCTAACTTGACTAAACAATGGGAGGAAACACACATAGGAATAATTGTGTTTAAAATGTTGCAATCCCACTAATCTTTTTCAGAATTATTTAAAAAGAGACTGTTAATTAAGTGAGATTTCAACTTCCACAAACAAAGAGTTAAAAGTTTTACCTTTTTGTGATAGTGGACTATTGAGAGAGGTTTTTAGTGAGAGAGGAAAAAGAAAAAAAAACTCTCTTTTAATGGCTCTAAAAAGGAAATGCCCACTAACAAATTCTTTATGTCAAATAAAATATAAATATACTTATAGAGAAGAAGAAGAAGAAGGAGAAGGAAAAAAAAAAAAAAAAAAAAAAAAAAAAAAAAAAAAAAGGGAAAAATGTGAGGATGAACTTAGTGCAACTTCCTCCAAGTGGAGTCACCTTTATATTAGTTTATCTAAAGTTGGAATATGGGGTTTTGCCTAATGCTCTTCTATCATATGCCTTAGCTGTTTTTCTTTACCTGTTTATTTATATTCTCTTCATTTTCCTTTCAAATTTATATCTTCTTTTTTCTTTTATCAAATTTATTTTGTTAAAACTTTTTGCTACCATTTTTCAATTTCATCAATTTTTTTTAAAGATATGGTAAAGTTAGCAAAAAAAGATATGTTAGGGATGTAAACATAATCTAAAATATCAAAGTAGCGGAAGACTTTAACATATATATATATAAATAAAGACTATCATTTATAATGAAATATATTTTATTTTTGTTTTTTAATTTAAAAGTAAAATCATTTTAACTTATGAATCAAATCAACTAAATAAGACACCTAGTACACTCAAACGATGATTGAAAATACATATGTGTGTTTTCGAACATGTAGAAGATTAAAACTATTTGTGAGGAGATCATAAATATGAAAGAAAAAAAATAAATAAATGGTGATTTAGATTTATTTCGCTCATTTTAAAAAAAATTAAAAAAAAAAACGAAGGATAAAAGCGTAATTCTACGTTGACGATCTCCCGGACAAAGTGAAGGCCCATGGGCCCAATTTCCAGTTAATGATTTGTATTTTAGAATATTTGGCCCATAAGCAATGGACTTGAATTTCACTGGTTCATTGACTCTGGCCCATATTCATGTGATTTTACCATTTTTTCATTTTAATTCTTTTTTTTTTTTAAGATTCAGAGAATTAGTCTACTGCATCATTAATATTTCAAAAATATCTTAAATTTTAGTAATATTTCATAACTAAATTTTTGCAACGTTTTGAGATATTTTTAACCTTTTTAAAGATTCTCTCAAGTATATATCAAAGATAATGAAAAATGTAAATATACATCACATATACCATAGTTTACTTTTTGGTTTGTTTACAAATGTACTAAAACGTGTAAATATAAATTGTTGTATTGTTTAGTATATAAGACGATATGTTGTATAGGTTATCTTGTTCATGCACTTATCAAATGCACTCTTGTTTATTTCTAGAAAATTCAAATACAGTGTTGTATATCTCAAATACAAGCTTTTTATCGATTCTTGCTTTAATTTATGAGGCAACGATTTTTAGACTTTCGTAAAAATTTTCCTTACTTGTGTAGGTTTTGAAAAGAAAACTGTGCTAGAAAGTTCATAACCGCAATAAACTTCATAGAAAGTTCATAACCGCAATAAACTTCACTTCCATGTTACTTTTGATGATAATATTACTATTTTTTTTTATTAAAAACTTAATGGTAGGAGGGTTGAAAATGTAAATTGGGACAGTTTTTTTTTTTTTTTTGTGGGTAAAATAATAAGACTATCCATGTAAAAAAGAAAAAAAAAAAAAAAAAGAAAAAGAAAATATAGACAATTGTATAATTTGATGTATTTAGACTATATGCACAAAAAGTATCAAGTTGGGCTGATTATGATGGCATAAATGGTCAACCATTTAACAAGAAGTCAACATCCCATATTCAACAAAAGTATCAAGTTGGTCAACTAAATCTTAATTATTTAGTTGAATTATATGAGAAATGAGAATCCACATCTGTCCTGGGGAACAATTAACCATTTTCCCAATAAACAAACATAATTATTTATTTATTTCTTATAATAAAGAAACCGACCAGCGAAATTGGTAGAGATCGTCATATATATACCATCTTTTTTGTAGCTGTTTTTAATGTTTTTTATTTCTTTTGCTTCATAATTAACCTTGTTTTTCACATTTTATTGAAATGTTCAACAACAGTGTTCATCAGAATATCGACAATTTCAGACTTTTAGAAAACAAACAACCACCTTACTTGCAAATATGAACCTATTTCCCTACAATTAATCATTTTTTTTTTAGAAAAAGAAAGTGAGGAATTAATTCAAACTTTGAAATTGAGAAGGCATTGCGATTGTATGGGTATATCTTTTAATCACTGTTTTTTTAAGGCTAGGTGGATACTACTTCAATCTATTGATATATTTGTTTTGAAAAAATAAAAAAATAAATAAATACTAGGTACCGTCTAGTGACCATTTAATTGAATTTCATTCATGTTTTACATTTTTATTAAGCAAAAGAGTTGAAATATTAACTAAATTTTAAAAACAAAAACAAGTTTTTAAAAACTATTTTTCTTAAGATTTCAAATTTAGACTTAATTTTTTAAAATATTGGTAAGAGAAATAGATAAAAGTTAAAAAAATTTAGAGATAGGAAAGTGTTTATAGACTTAATTTTTAAAAACTAAAAATAATAAAAAATAAATAATTACCAAACGACAACTTTAATTCTTAAAAGAGAAATTTTTTTTCCAGGTCAAATGGTTAGCATTATTATAATGGAAGGCTTTTAGACAAGATTGTGAATTTGGGAAGTGAAAGGATGAACCATTTTATCTTTGATAAAACGAGTCAAGTTTTTTCTCACCGAACTCTGTTTACATTTGACGGTCGGCTTTCAAGTCATCTGTACAGAAATTGGCTTATTTTGATTCAAATCAAGTATTCATAATAAACTAAGAAAAGGGCATCCGGATATTCCTTTGGTAGACTGCTTATATAGAGATAGAACCGTGAAAGATCTTCCTTTGAAACCTTTTCAGCATCAACCACATCCTCATTGCAAGTTAGCACCCATAAGTCCTCTGATTTGATCCTCTTCAAGCTTCCTCGGCAAAACGGGCACGATTCCGATCTCGTGTTCCTACAAATCATGCACAAGCAAAGACATTGAAGCAATCAAATTCTTAGGGGGAAAGAAATGATGTAAAGAAGGTTTGCTACTTACCAATTGTGGTAACATTTAATGCACATGGAATGGCAGCAGTTTGGCAACACCATTTTTGTTGAAGGTTCTAAGCAAATCCCACACTCATCTTCTCTCTCCAAATCACCATTGGAGAGTTTTCCATCTCCTTGGACTCTTCTCTCACTAGACTTATCGGACTTGACACACTTCTCTTTAGCATTGTCAAACTCCTCGGCGTTCGCTTGGAGCCGTTGAAGGGATGGCAATATGACAGCTGAAGTAGGAAGTTTGTTGCAAACAAAACAATGTCACAACTCAAATCATGCACTATCAATACCATAAATCACTGATCAATCAAAACACTTAAACGGATGGGATATAGTAAATTTAATTATATACTTTAACATTCCCCTCTCACACGTAGGCCATGAAATTTGCAAATGCTCAACAAGTGAAAAACAATATTAATAGGGAAGTAACTGATATTTAAGAAGTTCAAACATAGAATCTCTGGCGTCTCTTACGCTGTATTAAATCACCAATCAACTCAAAAGCTTGAGCTGATAAATAACAGTAAATTTAGTTATATCTATACTTTTAACAAATAACACAACAGACCAAGACTAATGGATTTCAAACAAGAGGCATAGGGATGGGTTGGAATTCAAAAAAAGGCTTATCTGTTTACAGAATAAAGTTTCAGTGAAAACCTCTTCAAATAACCATATCATAAATTCAACTCCCTATTGTTGTCAGTTATGTTTACAGCATAACTCATGTTCTTCCTCCTATAATCATGGATATATGTAGAGTTTTAACTGCACTAAAACCACAACAGTTTTTGCATATGCCATTAGAGAATTAATTTGACAAACCAGACTACAAAACAGACTCTTGGTAGGCAAAAATGTACCATAAAAATCCTTGACAGTTGCCTTTCTTCCATGTGCTGATATATTAGGTCTTCCATCAGTGTAAACCTGAAGAAAGCAAATGACAGAAAAAAAAAACTCAGACACACATAAACAGAAAAACAAAGCCACATGTCCAAGAAATTACTCAACATTAAACAAGTCAAGAAAAGAGAGACCAGCCTTGTAAACAAGTATGTGGAAGAAATTTAGGTATCTGGGAAGTATACAAGTGCATGAACAATCCAGCCATTGCATCAAAAACAGAAAGAAAGGAGCCAATTGATTGTAAACCAACTTCATTTGAAGATAGGAACCATGTTTGGCTCTTGGAATTGCAGCAGCCCTGCAAACCCAGAACCCAAAATTGGGAAAATCAGACAAACACAGATCATATAAACATCCCCACTCACAGCTCATCAAATCAACCATGTTCATAAACCTAAATGCATCACAGAAAGCAGTAAACAAAACATATCAAATTTTCTATGAACAGAGTAGACAAATAGTGAAGGGGAAAAGGGACACTTACAAAGCATTGGCGCGCTGTACATCTTCTTCCAGGACCTTCAGAGAATCCTTGCAAGAAGACCTCGCTAGCTGATAATACATAATCCAACAAATTGTTTGTCTCTATTTTCAATAATTAAAAAAAAAAACCCAAAAATAATACCCAAAAAATTCTTTTCTTCTAGAACGTGCTCACAAAAGGAAACCCAGAAGAGAAATTTTGTGGTTCGAGTTTCTTCGAATCCCCCACGAAGTTGTTTTCACCAAAATGACCAAAGAAAGCAACCTACAAAGAATGGGTTCTTCAGCTTTCATTACAAGAAGAAGAAGAAGAAGAAGAAGCTCTTTTGGGGCTTCCTTTAATCAAAGCGCTTTTGGTAGCGACTTTTGTGATTGGGGAAAAAGCATCGTACAACTATAAAGAAAGGGCGTTTCAGCCTCCGGCGATTACCGATAAGGAAGGGGCAACGCCGTCTAAGAGTGGGAAGATGCTTTCTTCTTCTTTTCCTAATTTATATGTAAAATTTTTCAAAATTTTTGTTGCTTAATCCTTCCACTACTTCAAACTTCAGCGGTTGGTTTCTTTTCTCTTTTTCAAAAGATAATGAAAAGCCATCATTTTCTGTAATTATGTTTTCTTCTTAAATTAAATAATGTGAATCACGACTGTGCTCTTGATTATTTTAAATCAAATATAAAGTATATATCTTTTCGTAGTAATTGAAATTCAAACTGTAGCCATTTGAAGCCGAGGGGAAGGTAAATATGTATTAATTGTCTATTTTTGTCTTTAATCTTTAACTCTTGGGTTCATAAGTAACTCTTTTTAATAAATAGTTTTGAAAATAATTAAAATAATGTGGATGCCATAAATTCACAATCGATTTTTTTTTTTTCTTAAAGAAAAATTGGTAGGGAGATTTAGGATCTATTAAATAGACAAAAAGTTAAATTGAATGATAAATAGTGTAATAAAAACATACATCTTTATTTGTAAAATTTGGAACAAAAATCAAAATTTTAGAGGCATGATTCATGTGGTTGAATTTCACCATTTGGATTTTGGATAGATTATTATAAATTTGGTCTATGAATTTTAATGTTTTTGTTTCCGATTCCTAAACTTAAAAACAACAAATTTAGTACTTAAATATTCAATTTTTTTTTTGAAAAAATTGCCTTTTTGGTCCTCTGTATTTAACTATAGGTCTGTTTGGTCTCTCAATTTTTAAAATGGACATTTTTAGTCTCTAAGTTTTGAGAAATAAATTTAAATAGGCCCAATTTATAAAGTAAGAGACTAAACTTATAATTTAAGCCGTTTGGTAACCATTTGATGTTCTATAGTCGAGTCTATTTCCTTTGAATTTCTTACAATAGTTTGCATGTTTATTAAGTAAAATAGTTGAATCATTGGCCAAATTCCAAAAACTATTTTTTTTTAGTTTTCAAAACTTTACCTAGTTTTTGAAAATACTAGTAAAAAGTAGCGAACAAAGTAAAAAAAATAAATAATAATAATAATAATAATAGAGGAGGAAATTATGTTTATAGGCTTAATTTTATAAAACTAAAAATAAAAAATCAATACCCCATTTTAGGGATAATAACCAAGTGTATAACAATATTTTTAAAAAACTGCAAATATAACAAAGTCTATCCATCATAAAAGTCTATCAGTGACCATCACAGATAGACCATAAAAGTCTATCATCAATAGAAGTCTATCATTATTTTTGCAATTCTTTTTAAAACGTTGTTATATATGTTAATACTTTGAATATGATTACTACATTTGTTAAGAATCGCGTTTTCAATAAAATCTCTTTAAAAAAAAATTATATTTCCAAATCTATCATAGATAATGGATGACTTGAAATCAATTATCAATTATTTCCAAAATGGAAAATACTTTGTGTTTCGAGTACAAAAACCAAGGAGGGTTTGTTGGTTCAATTGTTCTGTGCAACAAATATTGTTTTGTTTAGTTTATTTTGGGTTTCTTGCTTTTAGTTAGGATTGTCATTATTATCTTTCCATGGAGGGGCAGCCCAAAAAAAAAGGTTGAAAATGACCCCATTTTTATAATACATCTTCTGTTTTGGAGTATTTGTATAGAGGGCCATCCCCACCAAAAAAAAGTCAAGGACTTGCCCATCCCATTCCCACCTAATTTGTAGTTTAATGCAAATTTTATAATCCTAATCCACTTTGTTTTATTTATCGTTGGTTTGGTTCATAAATCAAATTCTATCTTAGAAAAATTTATAAAAACTACTCAGATTATTACATACAATTGCACTTTGAAGTAGTAGGTTAATCACCTTTTACACTTTGTGATATTATTACATTTCAATTCTTAAATATTACAAGATGCATAAATCAAACTCTGTATCATTCCAATTGAATTCTCAATTTATAGAATTTACTTTTTTGCTTTCCTAAATTCAATGTCCACATGGCAATCACACTTTGATGAATATACAACAAAACACGTGTCTAATATCTTAATAAAATTGATTATAATTAGATTTCTTTTTTTTTTTTTTTTTTTTTTTTTTTTTTTTTGGGTTTAAATTTATGAGTTATAAAAGATTTGTACATTAGTTCTGTTTAGCTTTTTCAAAGTTTGGTGAGTTTTAAAGATTATTTATTTTATTTTATTTCCCTGAAAAGTTAGGTTTAGTTTAGCGAAGATCGAATAGCAAACATTACAGTTTAGAATCTTCATTTAATGGTGAAAATTGATGCAATTTTGGGCTAACAATTGGTTTTTTTTTTTCTTTTTACTTTTATTATATGATTCTATTATTGCAAAATGGAGTTGGAAAATCACCTTAAAAAAAAAAAAGAAAAAGAAAAAAAAGGCTCTATTTGATCTTAAAATATTATTTTCATCTCTATATTTTGAAAGTTGTTAAATTTTATTTAACACATATATATTTAATTTTAATTTTTATAATTTCAATAAATTATGAATTTAGTCTCTACCCCTACTTTTTCTGATTTTTTTATAGATAATTATTATTTATGAGTATTTTTACTATGAATTATGTTGAAAATTATTATTATTATTTAACTAATTTCAATACTAGTATAATTTGGATAATTGAATTGGGTAGTATTTTAGAGATAATAATTAAATATAGGAAAAAAAATACCTTTTTAATCCTTAAGTTTTGAGTCTGATTTTTATTTGGTCCCTAGGTTTTAAAATGTTACACATTTAGTCCTTAGGTTTTGAGTTTTGATTCAATTTAGTTCTTAGGTTTCAAAATATTACAATTTTAAACCTGATATTTGAGTTTTGTTTCAATTTGGTACTTGAATTTCAAGATTTACATTTTTAACCTTGATTTTTCACTGAATACACATTTTGTTTTATCTTTAGTCTTAATGTAGGTTAATAAATTTTAAATAATTAACTTAATTATAATTAATTAAGTTTCACTATTTTCCATCACTTTTAAAATAAAATTTAAAAATTCCACCTCATAATTATTTTAAGTCAATTTATAGACATTGATATCAATTATTGAAACTGATTTTTTTTTTTAATGAAAACTTAGGTTAAAAATGTAAAATTTTAAAATCTAAGAACTAAATTGAAACAAAAACTCAAATATCAAAGGTAAAATTGTAACATTTTAAAACTTAAAAGACTAAATTGAAACTAAAATCAAAACTTATAGGTTAAATATATAACATTTTAAAACTTAAAGTGTCTAATAAAAACTAGACCCAAAACTAATATATAGTTTTAAGTTTTAAAATTACAAAAATCACAAACCAAATAACAAACCCCAGGTAGAAGGACAAAACCCCTCTCAATCCTAATCTCTTCTCTTCCTTTGGGATGAATTTATCCAAAACCCAATTCAGTTGAAGCTCTACCGGAATTGGGAAACGTAAATCCGTTATGAATTTGCTCACTATCAACTGTCGATGCAAATCAACGAACGTCACTTCCACCTTCAATCCACTCACATGGCGGAGTTCCACTTTCATGGGTAAGCCCCTTTCTCTTCTTCGCTCTTCTTCTTTAATAAAAACGCCAAACCTATCACTGAATCAGCTGACTATTCAATCAACTTCTTTCCAAATACACATATTCGTGAATCAATGCCGATTAGCGCCCTTCTTGATTCATTTGTAAAGATTATATCCTTCTTTTAACCATGTTAATGGCTGTGTTTCGTTAGGTAGGAAGGATATTGGTCTCTGCAATGTACGAAGGGTTCTCCCCAGAGGATTATGCAGTGTAAGACTTGCAATTTTGATTTACAATGTTCGTTTTCTCTCATTATATGTTTTTGCCCTTTATGTTAGTAGCCATTTCTTTTGAGCGTAGAGGTCAAATGTAATGCCAAAAGTTTATGCAAAGAGGAAATCCGCGAGGAAATTGGAAAGAACGAATGAGGAAGCTTCTATAACGTCCTCTTCTGCTGATGATAATGCTCAAGATGTGAAGATGAACTCTTCTGATAGTTCACCAAAGAACCGCTTGATTAATGTCTCCTCAAGGAGTTCTGTGCTTCAGGCTTGTATAATTACTTCTGGTTTGATTGCTGCTTTGGGTGTAATAATTCAACAGGTGATGCTTTCTAAGGCAAACATGAACTTTTTTTTTTTTTTCCTTTTTTCAATCGCATATTCCTTCATTGTTGTTTCATTACTTGATTTAGGATAGTCATTCTAATCACGTAGGAAAAGTGGAACATGAGTTTATGGACAGCACTTACAAGTTACACTTGCAAATTGAAAGTAAAATCAGGTCATCAGTTCTATTCTTTAATTTCATTGTGGCATGAAGATTTATCCATCTGAAATTCGTTTGTGAATGATATGTTGTCAATCATTAATTTGAAGGAAAAAAAAAAAAAGAATTAAAAGTTAAGACCTATTCCTTATGTGATAGCTTTAGATTTCTTAAGACTGTAATTTCTGGCCTTTATGAAGATAATTAGTGCCTTAACGTATTGGAAAGACCATCAATGACATTGTCTTGATCTTTTGAGATGAAGAAATGCATTTTAAGAATGTTTCAATGGTGTATGTTTTAGGTATCTCATGTTGCATCGATAGAGGGACTGCCAGTGATTGACTGCACCTCAGAAGTATCATGTAGGACTTCCAAGTTCATTTCTCCCTTCTTGCTAATTTACTATTCTTCTTGAAGAGAAAGAGTGTCTATCTCACAAGACTGCTGAAGCAAAACAACTTCTAGCTGATATTGCTTGTAGGTTAGTTATAAAAAAATTCATGACCTAACTTATTGTCTACATAACACTCTCGGTGCTTTTAAACATGGCAATCATGTTTGTACTTCTCATCTCGTGTGAAACTATAAATCATGGTTGGCTCTGATATTAATAGCTGTACCATGTACAAGTCTTTTTTTTATCATCTCGTTGATTGCTAAAAAGTACTACCATGTGAAAAGATTCTAGGTTTCATTTCTGTTGAATACAAACCCTTTTGTGTGCTTTGGAAGAATGGCTGAGAATGTGTAACGACAAATACAATGTCCTTTTTCCTTAAATTCTTTTGGACTTCGTCGTTAGGGGCTAAATGACTGTACTCCATTCTGGCAGTTAGTTTCGAGATGAGGCAACTTCAGTTGATTATAGGACTGGTTGTTCTAATATCTTCATCCCGATTTTTACTGTTGAAAGCATGGCCAGACTTTGCCGAGTCTAGTGAAGCAGCCAATCGGCAGGTACCTGGCTGGCTGCTTAGTTTTTATCTGTAGTGTAAATCTGGAGGCAACAAGAGCTGATATTTTCTTTACTGCCAACTTATCGTTCATGATTTTGAGCGTTTGAAAATACTCCATAACTCCCAGTGCAGGTGCTCACTTCTCTTCAACCTTTAGATTATGCGGTAGTAGCCTTTTTGCCCGGGATTAGCGAGGTGAGCAAAGTAAACATATCTCATTTTCTTCTACATCTATCTACTTGTTGTTCTCACTCGACATATGTAAATAAATAAATAAAATCCAGCACAAGTCGGGCTTCTCCATTTATTTGTTCCACCATTCATTTATCCTTTATCATTTCGAGTAACATATATATCTCTGGGCATTAGGAATTGCTTTTCCGTGGTGCATTGTTACCACTCTTGGGATTCAACTGGGCAAGTGTGGTGGCGACAGCCGCCATTTTTGGCGTTCTACACTTGGGCAGTGGCCGGAAGTATTCATTTGCAATATGGTATGCATATCTATATCTGAATTTCATATGTTATGCCTGATTTAGAAACTCTATCCTCAGCAGTAGATCATGACTCAGACCCTTTTAACTGCACTGTCCATATGCCTTTGCTCTTATAATTTGATCTGATCAGCTGATGGTTAAAAATTTGGCTAAATTATAAAAACTACCTTTAACCTTGCCCATTGTTTCAAAACTATCTCTATATCTTCAAAAGTTGCAACATTACCTTAACCTTTCATAATTGTTTTAAAATTAAATAGAAAAATCGTTATGACGTTGAACAAAAAGTTTGCCAGGGTGTTTGCCTTTGCTCTTGGAATGCTGAATGTTTTGTTGTGATAGTCCAGACTCGTTTGTAAATTGTGTAGGAAAAACGGTTTTGGACTCTTTAAAACAAAATTATGATTATTCCTGTTCTGAAAGTTCCATCCATTTTGTTTTGGCAGGGCAACTTTTGTTGGAATTGCATATGGTTATGCGACTATAGAGTCCTCCAGTATCGTTGTGCCGATGGCTTCTCATGCATTGAATAATCTGGTTGGAGGAATTCTGTGGCGCTACGAATCAAGATCTTTGGAGAACTGTGAAGATAAAAATTAGTTAGAAAGCTGATTTTGGTACGTCCCCAATATTGTATATACATTGTTTAAATAATTTCTTGATTGATCGATATTTTCCTGTAATAACTAATAAGTAGTTGTGATGATAGTATTGCATTTTCATCAACATCAATATTTTAAACCTTGACAGTGACAAATTCGTTCAAACATTTTATTTTTATCTTTCTATCTTAATAGAAAGAAAAAAATATGAGTAATCTTATCCTTCAGAATGAAAGGTACGTTTCTCGTTGGGAGCTAGCTAATCTATCAGTGGAAAGCATTGTTTGATTGGAACTTAAACCTGCATGGATTCTCTAAAACCACATGATTATAACTAAGAAAGTGCATCTCAACTTCTACGATGGGCTGTCTCTACTTAAAGGGTTTTCAAACTAAAAAAGAAGAGTAAGATGAGAATTGCGAGTCAATTTAAATTTAGGTAACTAATTATTATTATTATTTTTTTAACTTGAAGAATCAAACTTTTAACAAAGGGGTATCCTATCAAAATTAATAACTTTTCTCTTAGTTGGGTTTAAATTTTTAGCATGTAAAGAAAATCAAAAGTAATTGATGTGTAGACCTTGTTTATGAAAAATCTATACCGTAGTCCATATATCCCTATTTCTAGAGTAGCTAAGCATTTATTCACACCAATTTGTCAATTTATTTCATTAATGTCATTTGGTTTTCGTAGTCCATGCAACTAGTGGATAAAATTCATAATACAACTTGTTTAGGTTTATTATATATATATATATATATATTCTTTTTTTGCCAATTTAATAGTTGGATCAATTTCAAGTAATTATTGAAATATATCTTTTAAAGAATTGTTTTTAGAAAAAATATATTTTTCACTTTTTCTCCAAACACTATGTAAAATGTGGGCCACATGGTTGTAATTTTGAGGGATTATGTGTTAAAATAGAGTTGTTTTTGAAAAATATTTGCAAAAAATGGTAGCGTGGAAACTATTAGTAAAAATAGAGTAATTTTTTTTGTCTTTAAAAATTTCAGTCTTCATTACAGGCCGAATTAGTCAACATCATCCAACCAATTCCTTTTTATTTTTTTATTTTTTTAAAGTTCTGTCTTTGCTAATTAAAGACGGAACTTTATTTATTTATTTATTTTTGTAAAATTCCGTCCCACAAAAACGGAAGTTTCTTGTTCCTTTTTTATTTTTTTTCTTTTTCTTTTTGGGGTAAACTTCAGTCTCACAACAACAAACTACTTCTAATTTCTATTAACCTCTTTTTCTATATACCAAATGGAGCTTAAGAGAACTAAATTTTAGAACATCGAGTGAACTATATTTTCAGCCACAAAACAATACAACCATCCAATAAATTCTACGTAGAAATAAATAAATAAAGAGAGAGAAAAAAATACAAAGAATCGATCAAATTAAGGCAAAATAATAAGAGAGAGAAAGGCAACGAGAAGGGAGAGAGAGAGGAAGAGAGGATTGTGAATTAATTTGAAAAAGGGGTTAAATAGAAATTAGAGGTAATTTGTTGTTGTGAGACTAAAGTTTAGCAGAAAAAAATAAATAAATAAATAAACACGGAACGAGAAAGTTCCGTTTTTGTGAGACGGAAGTTTTAAAAATAAAATAAAATAAAATAGTTCCGTATTTAGCAAAGATACAACTTTTTCAAACAGTCTGAAATTAATAGGACAAACAATATGCTGTATTTATTTTTGCAAATATTTTATCATTTTAACACATAGTCCTAATTTGAGTGAGAGGAGTGGCGAGTTACAGCTCAGAGGATGGTCATTGGTTTAGGTAATTAGTTGGCCGCGCCTCACCTACCCACCCACTCATGGTTACTTCCAATGTTGTAATTATGTCGTAGGTAACCTATAGAACCATATATGTGCAATTATTATTACATAAGCAATAAATTGCAAGTAGAGTCTTGATTAGAGCAAGTCGCTCGGTCGACATAGAGACGTGATGGAACTTTCTCTTTACGTCCTTTCTCATTAAGTGAACCATGCCACATTACATGGAAGGAATTGATTTGAATTTCTAGATACGTTGCACTTCCACTCAGGTCGAGTGGCACATTTGAAGTCATCTTAAATGCACTCATCTTTATGCATTTTTCTCTCCATACTCATCTCAAAAAAAATATATATATATTTCAAAAAATAAATAAAAAAATTTGACACATGACAAATTATGATTCTACATTTGGTAAATACATAGAGATAAGTGCTACAGTAGATGCACTAAGCATCTCCTCCCGGTGTAAACAATAACAATCTACAAAAGTCAAATGCTAACCAACTTGGAATAAGAGAATTTCTAATTCTATTACTAAATAATAATGATTCATAAATCTTTTTCAACAAGGAGTTGGATTAAGAGGATTTCTAATTTTAAGAAAGTATTTTTCCGACAAAACCTTTAAATACATCTATATTTAATGTTATATACCCTCATTTGAAATTAATTTTTTAATCAAAATTAGTTAAATAATGATTGTTGACGCAAAAAAGACATTAAGTTAACCCTCTTAAGTTTTTTTAATTATGGCAAGTTACGTCAAATCATTCATTACCTTATCTTGTTTTATCTTGAATTTTGGTGTTATTCAACTAGGATAGTATTTTATAGGCAAGAATATAATTTAAAAATCAACAGAAATCAAGAGCTTATACATTTTTATAAATAAAATAATGTACTATTGAAACCAAATTTAGATTAGGAAGTCATGAGAGAGGATGTAAATGTTGTTTTAAAAAGAAAAAAAAAAAGAATGAGCCTGAGGTTTTGCAACTCATGTAGAAATGGGCGATATTTTTCGTGGATTGGATTTGGGTAGTAAGCTTAACAATATTTGGCGTTAATTGTAACATTTTGGCACACTCCTCTCCTGGGCTTCCTTTGCGCAATTGGCAATTGGTGATCTAGAGACTACAATCCTCTGTATTTTGGACACTGTTTTCCCCTTTTAATAAACCTACCCACGCGCAGAGCACTTGCTCAGGAATTTTTTTTTATAATTATTTTCACATCACAAGCCCTAACTCTGGAGTTGTCGCCTAAAAGCTGAAACGCATAACCCTCCATTGGAAGTGGTAACATTTTTAATGAGGCGGTTAGCTCATCCACTTTAGCGACCTGTCATCCGTTTCCATAAATGAAAAAACCTTTCGATCTTTTTCTTCATCTTCACAAATTTCCCTTTTGTTTCTTTAAATCCCAAGACTTTTATTCCCAAATTCTCCCAATTCAAAAATGGAGCTGACCAATTGTGTCCAGCAGCTTAAATCTCAGCCCCTCTGGGTTTGCTTCCTATTCGCATTGGGTTCTCTCTCTGCTCTGAAATTCTTAGCAATCATTCTCAAATGGATCTATGTCAATTTCCTCCGTCCCCCAAAGAATCTCAAGAAATACGGTTCATGGGCACTCGTCACTGGACCCACTGATGGAATCGGTAAGAGTTTCGCTTTTCAATTGGCTCGCAAAGGCCTCAATCTCGTTTTGGTGGGTCGGAACCCTGAGAAACTCAAGGACGTTTCGGATGCAATCGTTGCTAAATACGGTAGCGTCCAGATAAAGAGCGTCGTCGTTGATTTCTCCGGCGATCTTTCAGAAGGGATTAAGAGAATCACCGAAGCAATTGAAGGGTTGGATGTTGGGGTTTTGATTAACAACGTTGGGGTTTCGTATCCGTATGGAAGGTTTTTTCACGAAGTGGATGAGGAGCTTCTGAATAACTTAATCAAGGTCAATGTTGAAGGCACTACCAAGGTGACTCATGCTGTTTTGCCTGGAATGTTGAAGAGGAAGAGAGGCGCTATTGTTAATATTGGTTCTGGTGCTGCCATTGTTATTCCCTCAGATCCCCTGTATACTGTCTATGCTGCCACCAAAGCGTAAGACGCCTTTATTCATTTGTTCATTTTCCGGAAGTTTTGAATCATTGTTTCACCCTAGCTTAAGTATATTTCCTTTATGCCATGCTGTATCTTGTTGGAAGAATGATGAATGCTGTAATAATTCCAGGTACATTGACCAATTCTCGAGGTGCTTGTATGTGGAGTACAAGAAGAGTGGAATTGATGTGCAGTGCCAGGTAATGTCTCTTGTTGTTGGTTTCCAATTTAGATTGAGATCTGAAGGTGGTCAAAATAATCTAGCGCAACTGGTTAAACATATACATCGACTAAGAGATTTGAAGTTGGAAACCCCCACATCCACATTCAGATATGTTCTTGAACTTTAAGAAAATTAAAAAGGGTTATTTTGTTCAAATAATCTCTGGTGTGAGTTTGACATGACTTGATGGTTAAGTTAAAACTTGTTATTATGTTTGGTCAAGTTAAGATTTAAGATTAAGTTTGAATTTTCTTTTTTTGAAAAAAACGTGTCTAAATTCTTTTATTTTTGTGGCTTAGAACACTTGGTTATTGTTATTTCCAAGAATGTCAGGTTAGGAAAGTAGTTCACTTGAAAACAGCTCTCACAAGCTATACCAAACATACTTCTGAAAATTTTAGGAACACTTTATATGTTTTTAGAAGAAGCACATAATGTGTGGTTCTTTGTTGATGGTTAAAAAACAATGGTGAAACAAGACCCCCTCTCTTTTGCTGATCAGTCTGTAACTCTGCATCAATGTTGAAAATCAATTTTTGACCTCTATCTTGTAGTTTTTGGATACTTCTTCTGTGGCTCTATCTATAGTATTGGGAAGCTATAAAATGGTTATAATAGTTACAGAAAAAAACTTTCCAAAGTACTAATTCAAGGAAAGTATTCTCATCTGCATGTAGTGAATGTAAAACATCTATGTAGTATGTGGACTTTATGAAACTTAGAAGAAAAACAACACTAGAACTGAATTTTTGTTGAAATTTTGAGTTTTGAAAGATTTATTCTATTGTCAAGTCTTCAAGATTTGATTTTTGTTGAAAATAGCAAGTCTCAAGAGATTGTACTTTCTTCTCTGTTAGAATTAGTGGGTAAAATTTACCAGTAAACATTGCAACAAATATTTAAGTTTAGTATTCGATTTAGCTAGTCAATTTTCCACATTCTTTTGTTGTCCAATTAAAGTAGAGAGGTTTATCCTTTGATATGCTGTCTTGTACCATAACAGAGGATGATTTCTAGCTGGTTGTTTGCACCTTAATTTGGTAATCAAGTTCATGATACGTGAAAGCATCATAGTTTTCTACTGCTGGCTCTCTCAAGTTTTGTTTATTTTAGGAGTGGCTTTGAACCACAAAAGGAAAATATGGGAAATCAGTTGAACCCTTCATTTAACGAACTTTGTTGACACAGGTCCCACTATATGTTGCTACCAAGATGGCGTCTATTCGAAGATCATCCTTCTTCGTTCCCTCAACAAATGGATACGCAGCAGCAGCTCTCCGCTGGATTGGGTACGAGCCTCGCTGCACACCGTATTGGCCCCATCAACTTATATGGGGTTTGGTGTACTTGTTGCCAGAGTCTGTTGTCGATGCTTGGCGCCTGAAGTTTTGTCTTGGCATCAGAAAGAGAGGACAACTGAAAGACTCCAGGAAGAAAGAGTAGGAAGATTAAAGATATATAGTTCTAATTTGCGTAGTAGAATAACTTTTCTCCTTAGTGTGTCAGCTACTTTGTTGAAATTTGGAACACAAGCATGCTAGATTTGAATGTTTTCAGTTCTATTGTTCTTTGATGGCCTTCCAATATATTTTTAACATTTTAGATCAGCCTTTTTCATATTTTTTTCTTGGGAAGGGAAAAAGACTAGGGAATGGTGTGCTCCATTTTGTTCTTCTCATCTTAAATCTTAGATGTATGACAGTTCTTATGAATACCCCATTAGGCCATTTGATCAGCCTCTTAATTTACTCATTTGATATTTTTAGATGTTACATATTTTTAAAAATATTTTGCAATCTACTTCTAATAATATTTGAAGAAATCATGATATTTGAAGTAAGTTTTTTCTTTCCTTATATTGCTCGTCAGTCATTCAATTGAAAAGGGACTAGCTAATTAAGAACTACTTGGTGGATAAAACACCCATCACTGTTTCAATTCTTAATCTCAATTCTTCATCTCGTAATTATTGAACTAAAAAATAATTACATTTTTTTTTTTTTTTTTTTTTTATAAATACTGTAATGATCTTTTAAAATATATCGTACTTCTCATAATACCGTTTTTGAGGGAGGTACTTTTGTTCATTTGATAAAGAAATGGGTAAAAATTAAAACCAGAATAATAGTAATAATAAAAAATCAAATAATTAATCATTTCACTAAAATGTGCAATTTTGAAAATTTGTGGATGTTTTAATATAATTCATCTTAACATGGACACAACTAAAATCCACTAAGATAATTAAAGCGTGTTTAGATGTTGAAAATTTTAATGCGACAGATTTGCCTTCTTTTATTTTTCATAAAAATCATTTTCAAAATGACTCAAAATGACTTTTTACAAAATGAACCGAAGGTAATACTTTAAATTTATTTTTAGAAAAAAAAGGGGTTTTTGAGTGTTTTAGTGTAAATTGCTCTTAAAAAAAAAAAAAGAAAAAAAATTCATTACTGATAAAAAATTATATATGAAAATGACTTTTTGAAAACAATTGTTTTACTAGGAAATCCAAATAGGTCCTTAGACTAATAAGGTTAGGTTGAATTTAAATAGAAAAATTGTGGTAGATAGCTAATATTAGGAATTTATTTTGATTTTTGGCCATTTTTTAAAGATTATTGATTAATGGTCATTCAGTTGTTTAAAGGGTCCACAACTAATATTTGATTTTTCTCTTCAAATTTTTTTATCTTCCTTCTATAATGAGAAAAGTAACTAATATATCTTATAAAATCTAAATCATATGTATTTTATGTTATAATATAAACATTGCGAGGTCTTTTGATTTTTCTTTAACGTGATATCTTCAGCATAACCAATCAAACATCAATAACTTTTCTGTTAAGTAGGTTTAAATTTTTAGCTAGATGCTTAAACCATGTTGGCCTGTTTATGAAAAATTTACACCATAGTTCATTCGTTTATCCCTAACTAAAGTTACTTGAACAGTTATTTCTACCAACGTGGTTAATTAAATTATTTCATTAATGTGATTTGGTATGGTAGTTCTTGTATCCCGTTTTTAGGTAGCTTTTATTTATTCGTACCATGTCAATTTATTTCATTAATGTTGTCTAATTATAGTTGTCCATGCAACGCTTATGTATATTGACAAATCCACATTGCAAGTAGTTAAGATTTATTGAATAATAATTTTTTTCTAACTCAATTCAAACCTAGTTTAGTAAGCAAGATGCTCCCTATTAAATATGCAATGAACAATTTTGAACTATAAGAATAAATGTGAAAAAAATAAAGGAAAATAGATTTAGATTAAGACAAGACATGCTTGAAAGATCAGAGTCAACTGAGTCCTGAGAAGAAAGAAATTGGACCTCTCAACCTTGAGCATGACTCATTCCAAGGCAATAGAGCCCCATCTATTTATGGAGAGTGCCTTGCACGCCTTCCATTTAAAGAGGTCCACATTATGTCCAGTTCAATTCAATGTATTATATTATTTAGGGCAAGAAGTAGAGTTGTGAACTCTTGGGCCCACATTGTAAAGAGTCAATAAAGCATAAATTTGATGTGGTTTTAGTTGTGCCCACAAACTACTTAACTCCTAGATCCAAACATTCTCTTCGTGAATATAGGGAGAGATTTAGGTCAAACCTTACCATAAATTATACTCTACCATCTTTTTTTCTTTTCATATAAATACAATAATCAATTCTAAAATATTAGTAGATATAATACAATATAAAAGAATTCACAAATATACCAAAATTTAAATAAACTCTCAAGGTTTATTAACCATATGTTGATAATAGTCTATCAACAATTGGTAAATTTTATTATATTTATAATTATTTAAAATTGCTATTAATTAATGGGCTATAAATTTGTTTCGGCCCACATAAATTAGTTGGCCAAGTTGGGCCGTCGGAAAATTTCGGTAGCATAGCGTTCCTTCCTGCAGGCTGGAACTTTGGCGCTTCAAATGGCAGAGGTGGCTTTGTACCAACCTTCAATTTCTCTCAAGACTTTCTTTTTGGCTTCACCCATTTGCTCGCCGCTTCATTGCGGCTCTCCTCTTGGGTTTTGCTTCACTGTTTCTGTGCTAATGTCAACCAGCAGCAGGAGAGGACTAGAAATCAACCTTTAAAAGAACCCTTCTCATCGCTTTGCACTTGCACTTCAGCATTGAATTGATTACAATGACGATACCGGATTCTCCCACCTGTTTCGTCGACGCTGCGGCGTCTCATAATACTGTTTTCGTCGACACTAGCCTTGGCACTCACTTGGCGATGGCCGTCTCAGACGGTGATACCGTCTCCGATGTCAAAGGTAAACTTCTGCAATCTCCTTTTGCTTTCCCCCCTTCTTTCTGCCTGTATACTGTTGTAGAGCTTATCATTGTATTCAGGATCAGTATGGCTATATCTGGCTAATTGATTTTGGGGTGAAGCTGATGCACGAACGGTTCTAATTAATTTGAATGGGTCTTAAAGTCTTTGAGGTGCGAAACCTTTGGTTTTGGAATGTCTGTTTTAGAAGCATGAGAGCTAAATTTTCACGCCTGTGATTTTCTTCCTTTGGTTATTTGTAGTTCTCTCTGATGATGTCTGACATTTCTAAAGAGACATTTTCAGTGATAGAGTTTAAAAATATAAATAACACAAACAGAGTTTTCTTAATGAACTTTTGTTATATTTCCCTATGCTTAGTTTATTTCTACGTCTGACTCTTTCATTCTGTTTCAACAGTACTTTACTAATTCTTCTTCTTTAGCGTTATTTCTATTTTCTTGGTTCAAGTGAAATTGAGTCGATTTTTCACTAAATTCTATCTGTCTATCTTACTTGATTGATATTGTATGTTATTATTATAGTTTTTAGAAGTTTCTTCTTTAGTTAATAAGGCCTATTTGATAAACATTAATTTTCGGTTTATGGCTTTTGAAAATTAAGTTTATAGACAATATTCCACTATCTTTGTCTGCTTTTTAGAATGTTTTTAAAATCAAAACTAAGTTTGAAAACTTCTTTAAAAACTTTTGTTTTCAAAATTCTGCTATGAATTCAAATTTTTCCTTAGAAAAGATAAAAACCACTATAAAGAAAAGAGTGAACAAGCACAGTTGTCAAATACGAAATAGTTATCAAACGGGGCTAAATGTTATGATGGTTTATACCTTTACATTTGAAATGATGCCTTCATGCTTTTGCACGCAGATAAGATAGAGAAGGAACATCCACTGTGTTTTCCTCATCTCGGGACCATAAAAATTCATGGAATTAAGGTGCTCAATTATTTTTCTGTATGCGTGAGCAGAATTGATTATATATACCTCTTTTATTTACATGTATGGGGGATTTTAAACTGACAGGTAACACGCAGAGGGTACTTCTATCACCTTTCTGACTCCATGTATTTGAAAAGTGCATTTGTTGGCTACAACGACAGTTGGTTTCTTTCTATTGATGCTTCTATTGTTGATGGTCACTCAACTGACCCTAATACTGGCAATCTTTCAACTTATTTTGAAAGGGCAGGTGATACCTCCGTTGATAGAATCAATGTTGCTAGAAATAATCATAAAAGTAAGAAGAGAAAAACAAAATTGATTAATGAAAATGAAGTTGTGAATCATACCAGTGGTGATAATGATCAAAATCCATTGCAGCAAGTCGTTGGATCTAGTGAAAAATCCAGGGAATATGCACATAATGAAGTTTCTGATCATCCAGTGATGGAAAGCAAATCCAATGTAGATGAGCATGGTCAGATTTCATCTTCTAATACACGTGATGAATCTGGACATGGAAAGAAGCTAAAGTATAATTTACCTGAGGAAGCTGAAGTTGATGGCAAAAATGATAAATCCAAATATCTGATGGACAATAGTTCTTCCAAAGTAGCTGCACAGGCTGAGTCCATTGCGAAAAAAATGCATAAGACTGAAATGACAAGTGGAGTCGTGAATGGGGTGGAAGGAAACAGAGATTTGGTCTCTGAAACTAGTAAAGCGACATCTACACCTAAGGTTACTTCCGAGTACTTATCAGATAAGAAACAAACTGCACAAGTTGTCGTAGGTGGTTCGTCTATTGAACCTGATGCTCACCTGCTCGAGACTGGTTCAAGTGATGTGAAGAAGAGGAAAAGGAAAAGGAAAACTAAGTTGTCAGGTTGTCAAAGTGAGGATGTTGGTTTGATTTCATCTAGAGTAGGGGGTCGACGAGATGCAAGTCGAGAATCTGATATAACTTCTGTCCCCAGTCACGATATTAAGGAGGGATCAATTCCCAACCTCCGTGAAACATCTGCAAGGGAAAGCCAGTTTGATTCTATCGATAAAACTGCAGAAAATTTTGCACGGTCCCTGGTTGGAGAGTCCCGTATGTTTCTCTTCGAACGTTCTTTTTGCATAATTTGTATGTACATGTGGTTGCATGTCTTCCTAGAAAAATGTGGTTGTATGTTAAATGAAATATCATGTTTACAGCTTCACAAACTAGTCTAGCAAATGTTGGGTTCTGATATTGATTCATATTCTTTCTGTAGATGGTGATAAGAACAATATTGAACTTGCCGATGTGCTAAGCACAATGGATGTGTCTGATAAAGCTGTGTTAGGAGGAATGGTAGATTCAAAGGATCTTGCCTCTAAAAGCAAGGACCCCGCTGATCTTCAGAAAGGTATTTGTACATCTGAGGATGCCAATAATGTTGAAAGGAATCATCTTACGGACAAAACTGGAAAGATTGTTGCAATTCCAGAGGAAAGAGATTCCCTGCAGATTGCTGGTACAAAAGCCTCAATGGTAGAGAACTGCCCCTCATCAAGCTGGGATGGTACTGACGCTAACATTAAAGCTACTGATATTTCTGAATTAGTACGTTTAGAGGGAACTACTGAAAGTGCCAAGCATGGTAAGAAAAAGAAGATTAAAAAATCTAGGGATACAGGAAAAGAAAGACAGACTAATTTAGTCACAGCAGGTGCTAGAGATTCCGCCCAAAACATTCAACCAAATGAGACGCAAAGTATTACTTTAGGTGATAATTCCTGTAATAAAGCTGAGATTGTAGAAAGCAATGTTTCTCTAATGAAAGGAGAAGACCCAACTAATACTTCTGTATTGCCTGATGTTGGGAACATGGATATAGATAAACCAAATGTAAGTAAGGTGGAACCTTTGCTGCAAATCAACCAAACTCAAGCAGTAGCAAAAGACATGGATGGGCAGGTGAGAAAGAAAATTAAGAGGAGACCTGTGGCTTCAATGAAAAGTACACCAGACCTTCAAGCAGAAAGTATCGGTAATGAGGATTCATTCCCTTCAAAGAGGAGTGACAGGGAAGTAAAACCTGTGTCTATAGCGACAAAGAAAACTTATCCGAATGCGAATTTGAGGAATGAGATTGAAGAAGAAAATTTGGACTTTACGCTGTTGTCTGAGGTTGAAACTAGTCCCAGCATTTGCAAGAAGTCTAAGACAGTTGCGTCCTCCCTAACTCCATCTCACATTTCTGAAGGCTATGAAGAGAGGCCTATTGAAGCAAATAGATGTAGCAACACCACTAAAGATGGTACTACTGATAAGGTTGATGATGTTGAAGTTCCTTCTGAAAGCAAAAAAGTTGGCATTGAAGAAAATGCTGGCGGATTCCAACACGAATCTGCTAAATTGCATGTTGACAAGTTGAGTAGAGAGAGAAGTGGTAATACTTTGCTCAAAGCTAAAAGAAAAAAGAAGGATCCAAGTGCATGCTCTTCTGCGGCCTCCTTAAGTATGCAGAACATACAGAAGTCAGACGAAAATGCAGAGACCGGGGGACATTGTCAAACTAGTGACTCTAATGCTCTCAAACTTCATGGATCTTCAAAGGATAATTGTGATGCAATGCTTCATGTTGACAACAAGCGAAAGAAAATTTCAAGAGGTGGGGTAAAATCCCTGCCTTCTAATGAGCATAAACAGCAAACTTCTGACTCTAATAAAGCAGCTAGGGTGAGGGAAAAAGTTGTTGGTTCTTCTCGGGACAGTACTGAGATATACAGTGAAACTTCTTCTTTACCGAAAACAAAACCAAAGTCAAAAAATTCAGCAAATATGGTTCACCATGATCAAAAGCATAGGGGGGGTCAATCTACTGGAATTGGCCATCCTGAGGGTGGACGAAAATCTTCTCGGACTGGAAAGCAAGATGTTACTCAATCACAACGAAGGAACTTGTTGCTTACATCAGGAGGCATATTTAAGGATGCCAGCAGTGATAGTTCTGAGGATGAAGCCGGAATTGTTGATTCAGATGCCAGTACCAGATCTCCAGATAATTCACTAATATCCGACTTCTCAGATGGTGAAAGCAATGGTAACATCAACTCATTATCACGCCAGGCCATGATTATATTGTTTTGCATTTCTGTTGTCCATCTTCCTTGCTGCTTTTTAGATAACTGGACTAGACGAGTCTATCAAACTTTTGCGCTTCATTTCTTTCTTTCTTTTTCCCCCTCTTGTTGTTTCTATATACAATCATCTTATTGGCTTTGCTAATATTTTGCTTTTGAATGAATTTTGTCTCAGCATCTGTTGACTTGGAAAGAACAAACATTCGTAGAAGAAGCATGAGAAAGAAAGAGTAAGTTAATGATGAAAATGACGTTGCTTGTCTTTCTTGATTGAAAATATCTTAAATATGATATAAGCATCTCTTGCCTTGAAGTTGTATACCTTTTTTTCTTTTCCTTCCTTTCCTCAACGATTTTGTGTCCCATTATTGTCCTTACAAATTACGTTGATCTACCAGTCTATAATCCGAGTAACTGAATGAAAATCTGATTTCTCTACTCGGATATGATTAAAGATAATTTTCTGAAGATCCTTTTATTTGTTTTATTAATTTTTTTTAATTCTTACAATAGAGATCTTTATTCATCATGCTATTGCTTTAGACACAAACAAAGATCTCTATGCTTCTATTTATAAATTGTTACAGAAATGTTTTGCATACATTTAGTTTTCTCACTTGTAGAGTTTATGCTATTGCTTACAGAAAGATCTCTATGCTAATGCTTTGAAGTGCAATATTTTTGCCTTTGTAGTATAGTTTATATTCTGCACCTGTAACCGTTTGGTGATCTTGTACAGTCCTTCAAGCCCTGAGAATATGACTCTTGACACAATCCTTCGAAGTTCAAGTAGATATAAGAAGGCAAAGCTCACAGCTTCGCAATTACAACAAGATGATACTGAAAGCCAGCCTGTCGATTTTGTTCCAGATAGTCAGACTAATACTTAGTTCGTTATAGTCATGTACCTCCTCCAGGACCAATGTTCCAGATTCCATCGCCAAACCTTCTTGTGCTTGTCTTAGTTTGTTAATGGAGATTGTCACGATATCAGATAAATTTTGTGAACTCAAGAATTCGCGAGGAAATGATGTTTCCATGCTGGTCTGTTCTGTAAGCAAAAATTTTATTTTGAACCATAGTCTACGAGAACTTCTTTTAGCAATTTTTGAACGTTAAGTTGTTAGATGTTAGACCTACCAAGTACATCATGATATTTATTGAAGTTGAAAATGTTAAGCAGCTAGCTCTCTCCCTGGTAGCCAATAAGAAGACGAAAGAGACTCCAACTTCAAAGACATATACATGGAAAGATGTAGCCAATGGCCCAGATGACAGAAGAAATAATAACTGCTATTTGAAATAGTTCATTAACATAATCTGCAATTACAGGTGATTTGTTTGCTATGACATTTCGCAAAAATTGGAATCATTCGGACCTCATCCTGTTGAGCTGATTCAAAGCCGGCTGTAGAATGTTGTACAGCACCCAAAGAATGGCTGGTGCTACGACAAACAGCAGAAGCTGGCCCCTGCTATCACTTGAAGAAGCATCAGCAATCATGGCGATCTCGCTGGCCGAAGCATCAGGTGCGTACATAAACCCTGATGCAGTCAACCCCCCTAATCCCAACCCAATTATCACACCCTTGTCACTGCGCATTCTGTTGATCTGGTTGAGTGCTGGCTGTAATATGTTGAACAGAACCCATGCTATGGCTGGAATAAGAGGTAGCAAAAGGGCTAAACCACGGTTGTCACCGTCGGCTGCAATCTCTGCAATTTGTTGGGCTGCAAAGGCAGGATCTGATGAGCTTAAGGTTGAGAAGACAGCTCCAGCGATGGCGGTGCTGGATAGGAAGGTTGATAAGTTGGAATTTTGATTAGATTTTGATGAGATTAGTCCTTTGGGAAGGTTTTGGAGAGAGAAGATGGAGATGGGTTTGGGGATTGGCTTTGGGGTGTTGTGGTTTTTGGTGGAGTTGATGCTTGTGCACTTGACACTGAGCACTGCCATTGTAGCCATAGTAGCTGCCATAGAAGTTGACTTGCTTGTTTCTGTTGAACTAAGCTCTTGATGGACTTTGGCAGGTAGAGAAGAAATGCAGAATGATGTAGGAAAGGTTAGGTTTTGGCAAAAATGTTAGGAGTGATGAGATGAGGAGATGGAAGACAGAGGTAAAGCCAAGTCATGGAAATGCCAACCAATGAAATTGTGCTGAGTGGATTCTCTCCTTATCCATGGGTGGGATTGTGAGTCATAGATGTCTTATTTCCTACCCCACTTTAGTTTTCTTATCACTTGAATAAGTTCCTTCTCCTTTTTTTTTTTTTGTTTTTGTTTTTGTTTTTTTCATTTTAAATTGTTACAACTTATAAAGAACATCAAGATATTTGAACCAAGACTCAGAGTGAGAAATTGACCTTCGACATTTGATCTACAAAAGGAGAAGAGATTTAATCCTTAATCTCATAATTGAACTAAGTTGTGCATACTTTAAATGACGTCATTAAATTCGAACTGAGATATTGATATTTGATACTTGAGCAATGCTCCAATATAGTTGGTGCAAGTGCAATCCACCAATGAATGTGATTGCAATCTTAAATTGCTCTCTCCAATAAATTTGAATATATATATATGGCTGTGTTTCTTTTTTTCTTTGGGCTCTCTAATTAGTTCATAATTTAAAACTAATCTAATAAATTAGTTTCATTACTTATCAACTAAAAGCTATGATACTTATCACGTGATAATTTATAATAAAAAATGTATCTATCAAGAAAATTATGATACTTAAATTTGTAAATCTCTTTGTTAATCGTGGAGTTTTGACTCTTTCAAGACAATTTGTGTTCCTAAATTCGATGAGGTCAAAATGAGTTGGGGTTTGGCTGTTTGATGTTCATAAATAAATTACTTCATTTGATTATTTGGAGTTTTCAATTGATTAGAAAATTTGATAACGAAATTATTGATCATCTTGCTTTTCTTGCCATCCTCAACAACGGGATTAGGGTTTGGAGGGACTTTCCCCCCTCAATAGTGTATGTGTATATATATACATTCACACATCTTTTTATACTTGTTGAAATGTTAGAATTGCATATCGACACTTTCAAGTGGAAGTTACCTCAACCTTTCTTTGCAAAGTTACATTTGAAACATTTGTAGTGCAAAATAGCACCCCTCCAATTAAGTTAAGTTCAATATTGTATGGTAAAATCATTTTTTTTTTCTAAAAAATGATTATGTGTGTATATATTATACACACATGTGACATATATATATATACACACACATGTATATATATATATATATTTCTCGTGTAAAACCACCATAAATCAAAGTTTTTCATAGTAAGACATCCCACTGAATCCCTACAATTCTAAAACTAAGACAAACAAACATGAAGAGGAAGAATAGAATATCCAATTCTATATGATGATAATATTATATAATTCATGACTTCATCAATTTCCCATTGCAATCTTAAGTGTTGATCCAACGGCGATGAATGGGACTTAAAACGCACTTCACCGTCCTAAACTTTCCAACGTTGTGGCAGTCCTCCACGTTTTCCTAATCCAAGCTTTCTTCTGTTGCCTACAAGCCATAATCACACGAGAAATACATTAAAAAGAAGAAGAAGAAGAAGAAGACTTGCCTAAAACGAACTCTGATTTCGATTTTCACTCTACATACTTGAATTTTTCACCAAAGAAGCAACAAAAGCACCCAATTTTATGAGCCCCACTGGAAAATCTTCAGCTTTCATCGCTAAAATCCTCCATCCCATTGTTCAATCGAGCTGTTACTCTAATGGAACCTCTGCAAATTCACTGCTTTTTTGCTTGAAGTTTGACCCATAAGCCCATAAACCCCTTTCCCTACCTTTTCTATTTGGGGGTTCTTTTGAGCTTGATTCCTTCTTGTTTAATTCATAAAAATGGCTTCCATATCACCTTACCGCCCAAACTTTGTGTTCTCTTCATTTCCGACCCGTGTTCCGAACTCAAACCCTCTATTTCATGGAGTTCGATTCCGAGGTTTATCCCACCATAAGCCTTTCCTTCGCGGTTCCCTTGCTGTGGCGAGATTTGGGTTTAAACCCGAGTTCTTGCCTGACCCGGATAACGCCGAGGGCTTTGTTAGAGAGTTCTTTGGCAAAGCTGAGAGCGTTCTTTACACGATTGCCGACGCCGCCGTGTCTGCTTCGCCGGAGAATGTTACCACCGCCAAGCAGACTGACGATTGGTTTACGGGGATTACCAATTATATGGAGAGCGTCCTTAAAGTATGTTATGTTTTGCTAATCGTCACTTATAAGACATCATTGTTGATTTTAGTTTCCTTGAAACTGGAAAACACAGAGAAAGGAGCGACTTCTGTTTGAATTGGGTGTAGTAGCGTGACCTCGCTTTTGGGTTGGATTCGCATAAAGTAGATGAAATTCTAGAATTGAATTTTTATTTTATCTTGTTGACTTTTTGTTGCAGATTCTTAAGGATGGACTTTCTACTCTACATGTTCCTTATGCCTATGGTTTTGCTATTATACTCCTTACAGTTCTTGTTAAGGCTGCTACGTTTCCTTTAACAAAGAAGCAGGTTCTTTGCTGAATCAATAGTTGGAACTTAGGTTTATATTTGTCATTAATTCGTATAGTATGTTAATTAGCTTCTTGACTCTGTTGCTGAACTCAGGTAGAATCTGCAATGGCGATGCGTTCTTTGCAACCACAAGTGAAGGCTGTTCAACAACGCTATGCTGGGGATCAGGTTGAAACTTTTCTCTTGTTGTATAGGATGTATCTATGGAATGACAGGGAGGGAGTTTACTCATCATAGTTGTTTCTACTACCAATGTTACTTTATGAACTGAAACTATGTTTATTGTAAGTTAGAATTCTCTTCTGGAATTGTGGCATCATGGTTATGATAGTTCTGGTTCGTAATTAATGGTGTTGTACCTTACCTTTTAGAATCGGAAAAATACTTTTTACCATGAATCTAATGGTCATGAGAGTGGCAGGCTACTTCTAAAAATTACTCCTTTTTAACTGCAGGGATTTAAATAAGATTGAATTGAATTATCTACATTTATGATCAAATCGGACTTTTTAATCTGTCTGCAGGAGAGGATTCAACTTGAGACTGCTAGACTGTACAAATTAGCTGGCATAAACCCATTGGCAGGTATTTAAATTGTGCATGTTTTTAGAGCCGTAGTTACTCTGATAAGTTTATTAGTTAGACATTGCCTCCTGGTTCTTGCATTTGTGTGGATTTATTCTGCTCATGCTAGCTTCTTCTTACACAAATAAGATTTTTCTCATTGGATCCTTCGCATAGATAATGTTGATATGATCACGGAAGTGAGTCAAAGCTACTAAAAATATCCGGATATTAGTTTCAACTCATGTCCATCAATTACTTTTTGGATTTCGGTGAACCGGATGCATGCTCATATGTCAATATAGTTATTTATATAAACATGTCATTTAAAAACTAAAACTTTTTGGAGGGTTGGAATATTTGAATTCGACATAGTTATACCTGTCATTTGCTTGTATCTCATACGTCAATGTCATCACGGGTTTCAGGATGCCTACCCACGTTGGCAACAATTCCTGTATGGATTGGACTATACAGGGCTCTTTCAAATGTGGCCAACGAGGTGCTATATTATTGCATTTGAATTTGTTTTGACCTTTTGATTTCTCATTAACATATATCACTAATCTAATTTGATTGCCTAAATTTAAGGGTCTCCTCACGGAAGGTTTTTTCTGGATACCCTCTCTAGCTGGTCCAACTACGATTGCCTCTCGACAAAATGGGAGTGGTATTTCTTGGCTCTTTCCATTTGTTGTAAGTACTTTAGTTGGTATTCTTTCTTGTGAAAGTAATTTCAGTACTCCTACCCAAAAGCCAATTTGTTGGAATTTAATGTATATTCTGATGTACCTTAGTACAGACCTGGTTCTGTTCCTTTGTAGCAGTCTTAGATACTTGTAGAATGTCATTAATTGATTTATGAATTTGTCAGCTACATTACCTGAAGCTGGTTTCCATGATTTCTCTTTTATCTCGAGTGCAATGCTTTTATATTTGGGAGTTGTTTAGTCAAGGATGATAAGTCATGGATCTAGATTGTTAAGAAAATTGGAGGCTGAAAACCCATAGGCCCATTTGTTTCTTTTCACTTAACCCTTAAGTAAGTTTGTGATTGGTGGAAGGGGAGGTGAGTAATTATTAAGAAGAAAAAATGGGCAGTTAAAATCGTTATATATACAAAAGCAAATTAGAAGGAAAATAAGTGTGTGCCGTGAGCTATTCTGCCACTGAAGAGGTCTGTGTGTTCAAGGCAGAAGAAGAAGAAGAAAAAGTCGTCGAAGTGAGGTTCTTTCTTTGTTATTCCCTGTTAGCGTTTTCTTTCTTTTATTGGAGAGTTTTGTGAGCTTTATAAGAGTGATTATTGAGCATTTTTCTTGAGAAAATAGTGAGAGAAATCATCCTTTAGCATTGTAAACTCTTGACCTCTTCTACCTGGCTGTTTTAGTGGAACCTGCATCGGTAGCAAAGAACTAGATGTAGTCCACATTGGGTGAACCAGTATAAACCGGGTGTCATCTCTCTTTCCTAAACTTGATTTATTATCATTATTGTTGCTTGAAACCTTAGGTTGGTTTATTTGTTCCCTTAAGCTTTTGAGTTACAAATTGTTTATTCCGCATAATTTGGAACTTGGATTTGATCTGGGATTATTGGATAATATATATTATTTGAATTGTGTTGATTAATTTAGATTGATATACTATTATCCCCTATCAGTGCCGATTCAATTCTTATTTTATGGTTGAATTGACTTCCGAGCAGGATGGTCACCCACCACTTGGGTGGTCAGATACCTTTGCGTATCTTGTCTTGCCTGTGTTGCTGGTCGTTTCGCAGTACATCTCTGTTCAAATTATGCAATCATCGCAGGTCAGTAGTTTTCTCAACATTTGCTAGCGTGTTACTGTCTATCTAGGCAGCTTGGCCTGTTTTGTGAAGCAGTTTATCGATATTCATTTATGTTAATTCTCAAAGCTTCTTAGATCACACCATAATCTTCCTTTGGAATATTTAACATTGAAAATGGTCGAATGGGAAATTCAACTCATTTTTAATGGTGATGCTTTAGATTTTCTTTACAGCCAATATTACTATACCAAATTTGCTGCTTTAACTCTCTCATGAATTCTTCCCCTTTTTAATGTCTAATAGCTAAGGTCAATTTGGGTTATCTAACGTATCTTAAAGTCATGACATACAGACTAATGATCCAAGCATGAAGAGTTCTCAAGCGATAACGAAGTTCCTACCATTAATGATTGGATATTTTGCACTTTCAGTTCCTTCTGGTCTAAGTCTTTATTGGTAAGCAATTTTCTAATCAGAACCAGCTGAGCTCTAGACAAAATCACTTTGTCATTTCTGGTTCTACTAGTTGTTCTATTATGGTCTCCTTGAGAAGTTTGGCAAAACTCTTATATCTCTCAGATGTTACTCAGGCTTACTAATAACATCTTGAGCACAGCTCAGCAAGCATGGCTTCAAAAGTTAGGTGGTGCCAAAACCCCCGACAAACAGTTCATTGATGAAATCATCAAACAAGAACAAGAACTAGCCCGTGTCCAGAGCGAAGCGCCCAAGTTAAACTCAATCTCAAGTAGCACAGTAGCCCGACAAGAAGAGAAGCTGACAGCAGAAGGGCTAAAGCCTGGTGAAAGGTTAGAACTTAAAAGTCATTTCTTACCAAAATCAAGTGTCAGGTTTTGTTATAACTATGTGGTTTTTGATGTGTTGATAATCTCCAGATTTAAACAGTTGAAGGAGCAAGAGGCTAGGTTAAGACAGCTAGAAGAAGAAAAAAGGAAAGCTGAAAAGGTAGCCAAGGTTGAATCTCTGACAATAAATGACAGTGACAAGAGTGCAACTGTTGGAGTTGTTGTCAATGGCAGTCTTTCTAGGCAGGATGTAAAGGAGGATCGGAACTCCATTCCCACGACTTCTAGACAAAGAACTGATGTGGACAACGAGCCAAGTGCAACTCAAGGAGAGGTAGATTTTCGTTAGTTGTATAACTCGTTGCACTTCTCTCCTCGTAATATTAAAAATTATTGGATGATAGCCTCAAAATGTGGCTATCTCATAATAACCGTGGGATGGATCTATGTCCCCCTAGATATAAATATGATGTAGTTTTACAGTTTCGCTCATAATTTCTCCAATTGTACTTGTCTGAAATTCATCATTAAATGCCAAACATTTACATATTTCAGGGAGTACTCGAGACATACACCAGGGTGGCCAAGGATGCCAAACTAAACGGAGAAGAACAAAGAGAGTAAAGGGTTAAAGGAAGATAGAGATAGTGTTTTGATTATACAAGCCAGCAGGTTAGTTCACATGGTTGATATGTGGCATTAAAGCCAATTGCTCCAATTCTATCAGAGGTATCACGAATACCGCTGAAGTTTAACTTCTTTTTCCTGATGGCCACTTCAGTTTAAGAGTTTGCTCATCCATGATTGATTAAGGTGCGAGATTTGGATTTTTGTCGATGACATGGAATGTAATCTGTAATGAATCTGTACAATATTAAGATGGTTTTATTTCAGCAGTCACTATAGTGGCAAAAATAAGCCCAGTCATCATAGAGGCAAATTTTACACACTAATATCTCAGAAACTATTGAATTCTACTACCGTAGTAACTAATTTAAATATGTATTTTCGACTAAGATGCCAAAGTTTGTATATTCAATTTAAAAGTAATTTTGAACTTTATTTACTTTTAATACCGATTCTTTTCAAATAGCATATTTATTTATTTATATTTTATTAATTAGAGGTAGATGTTATGATTATATACGCTTCATTTGTAATTTTATTATAATATAATTTTGGAACAATCAATTAAAAAACATCACACAAAAAAAAAAAAAAAACCCTTTAATCTACAAAATTTGTACGAAAGATTTAACTAATAAAATTGTATGTAATATCTCTAATCTCATCCTTGGTATGATCAAGGTATTCATCAGTTAGGTTTTAGATGAAGCCGAGTTTTGTGATATTTTAGACTCTTCTTAATTAATTAGATTGTAAATTCTTATGATCAAAATAATTTTGACTCAACTCAAACAAACCTACATTAATTGGTTATGTTAGTTTCGTTCCATCAAATACATAATTCTTAAGTAGAGCTACATACTTTTTAAATATGTGTCTATATGCATCTAACAAATCAATTACTTAAAAATTACAAACAACTATTTGAACTCATATGAATTGGATATTGGTTATAAATTATCTTGTGAGGGAACTAAAAATTAACAACTTGAAATAGAAGTAAACTAATTGGTGGACCAAAGAATCAAATCAACTCAATCAACCAAAACGTCAAAACGAATTATTTTAGTTTCTCATATTTTACAATTTTTTTTATTTTGGGTTTACCTCATACTTTTTTAGTGAAAATAAAGGAACGAAAACTCTAGCTAGACTCCACTTGATCTCAATTGATATCTCTAAGGGGAGCTCCACTATCCAATTTCAATTTTCAAATTTATAAAACAATTGACAAAACTAAGATTTATAATTCATTCATTTCTTTTTAATGGCGTTGCTTACAAAATTCTACACACGAAGCTAAACAAGAGTATACTAGTGGGAGGGGCATTTAGTGGCACATATTGAACAAATTTAATAAATTCATTCCCTTCAAATTCTCCAAATTTTCCTCCCTTTATTAAATATATAATTAATCTTACTCGAAACCACCCATCATTTCCCCTTTCTTTTTCACCCCTTAAATTTTATCAAGAATAAAATAATAAATTGATACAATTAAATTTCAAGACTACCCCTACCCCTTCCTCACCCCAAGCTGCAAAAAGCTTATCCACCTAATTTGCCGCCAAATTCATCTCTCATTCGGAAGAAAAATATACATTTTGGACAAAAATTAGGAAAATTTAATTTAATAAATTAAGTAAAATTAATGGGTTATAATTATAAGCAACCCACTAATCCCTCTCCCATAAATCTTAATTCTTTTCAAAAAGGAGGAAGCTAAGGAGTTACACCAACTATCAATCTCAGCCGTTGGATCGTCTTCAAGATCAACGGCTATAAAGCTGCATGCTCATGACAAAAACCCCTCCCCTCTCTTCTCAATTTCCTCACCATCTTTCTCTCTCTCTCTCTCTCTCTCTCTAATCAATTTTCAGGCGAAAAAACAAACCCAACAAAATCCGAGGAGTGAGAAACATGCTGAGCAATGCGCCGCCGCACCGGTTGCCGACTGGACCACCACTGGCAGCCATATATCGATTTCTCTGCAGCCACAACGTGAACGACAATTGCTTCGAGAAAGGATTGATTGGAGGATTTTCGCCGGAAAGTTGCGGCGGTGAGTGGAAGAAGAAGAAGAAGAAATGTATGGATGGGGAAGAAAAAATAATGAAGGAAATTGTGAGATGGGTTTGAAGGAATTTGATTAGATCAAATAATGAAGTGAAAAATTGTTCCAAATTCAAAAAATTTCAAAAGAGCACTTCTGCAGATTTGACTTTTTTTACTTTTCTTTTCCTTGGATAATTTATAGTTATTCTTCAGCGGAATACAGAGATTTCATTGGAACTTATGTCCTTTTTAGCAATAATAATAATTACTTAACTCCAAAACTCAAAACTCTTTTGCATGCTTTAGTTTCAACAACACTAATTAACTATAATTAAAAGGAAAATTAAGTGCCTCTGTATATATAATTTCAGCAAAGATCAGGACATTTTGGCCAGTGCAATTCACTTCATTATCCAAATTGTGAGACTATGCAATAATAATGGAAAAAGTGATCATATTTGTAAGATTTGAGAGCCTAGAAATTGTGTTAGTTACCAAATAATACGCTGAAGAGGTTTGATGGACTCGGTGGAACTTTAAACAAAAGAATGCCAGCGATTGATATTGGAATCTTGTTCAGGGAACCTACAACGCTGTAAAATCACAGAAATAGTTTGACGAATTTATATTTTGCATCTAAATTTATATAATTGTTTACTTAACCTACATTCATTCCACAACTATTTTTTAAAAAAATTAAATAAGAAAAATCACCTTCTTTCAAGGTTTAAGAAATCATGGGTTTAGATTTAATATTTTATAAGTTTACTTGATAACCAAATATTATAGAGTCATGAGTTATCTCATGCAATTATTTGAGGTGCATGTAAAGTGATCGGGAGATATCGAAAAAATGAATTAAGTCTATAAACTCTAATTTTACCTATAGATTTCCTACTCTTATCACCTATTATTACTTACCATATCAAACCAAATTTTGAAAAAAAAAAAAAAAGTTTTTAAGACTCAACGGAAACCTTGTTTTGAATTTGTCGCTTTAGAGTGGAATTTCTGGAATGGGCCGTGAATGGGGCCTCGGTTGGGCCGTAGTGTTGGGCTTGGAGGACGTGCCGTAGCCCAAAATCCTAGCTCAATACACAATCTTCAATTAGAGATGGCTTCAAAATTTACGGGGTGGAGTCTCCAACAAATATATATATATATATATATTAAATTGCATATTTAATTCCTGGAAACGTCGGAATTTAGTTAGAGATTATTTGTGAGGATTTTATCAAAGTGTGGGATTATTTGTGAGGTTTCATCTTTTTTTCAAATCATCTTAATCAAATTTGTTATTTAACTTATAAGAGAAATATCAATTTTGATCTCGAAATTTGTATCAGCTTTGATTTTAATTTTTTAATTTTGTCAAATTTAAATAACTAATTTAATCTTAACCTTAAGCTTTTTAAAGTGTGGCAATGTTAACTCTAATAACCCAGTAACATAGTGGGCCGAGCCTTCGTCTTTGGGCCAAGTGCACCTGGCCCATTAGGAATTGCTGTTTGATTTGGGGGAGCAGTAGAATTTGTTCGTTACATCAATTTCTAGTTTTTTAAAAACTGAGTAATGACAAGAAAGATCCCTAGCTGTAATCATTTATTAGGTTATTTTCCAGATATATATACACATATATATCCTTAATTTCTAAACTATATTATTGTCATAAGAACCCAACAAACAAAATTATTTAAAATGTATTATTTTATATTAAACTTAGAAATAAAACATAAACAATGTTCGTGATCCCCAAGAAACAAAAGCAAATTCTGCATGGAGAGAGAGAGCCACGTGATAATAATTGGAAGTTGTTCTTTTTAGTCGAATTCGATAAGGTGGTAAAGTAAAGTTTTATAAATAAAAAGAACAAACTTTTAACGATTTCTATATCTCTCTATTTTTATTTATTTATTTTGAAAAGGAATTCTCTATTTTTATTATTTTTCACATCTTACCAAGCACATGATTCAATCATTAACACATCCTTTTTAATTTTATTATTATTATTAAGAAAACATGGAATTCTCCAATTGGGTTTTGGTCATTAAATGCAATTTTCATCCATTTCGCAAGCTTATGAAGCACATGCATTCCCTACATCTCTTAATCCTTTTACCATATGTTATTAATTAATAGTCTGTTCTTAAGTACATGTTGATGTTGGTAATTTATAAATAAAGTTTGTATAATATAATATAAAATAATTCCTTTTCAACATTGATAAACTTTCTATCATCTTAAAATATACAATATTTTCTTCTTTATTTATTTTTTATATGAATTCTCATTTTCTTAACATCATGTCTAAGTTTTAATAAGTTTTTTATAAACTATAATATCGATGTCAAATACATAAAGTTGATAAATTTTCATTTATATATATGTCGAAAAAGAAATTTGAAAAAAAAAATATATTGATACATCTAATCATCATTGTCATATCTCCAAATTTTAGATATCATTCTCGAGTACTTTTAGTGTTAAGAATAATTATGAAAATATATAAAAATAGATTTTTCCATAGTCAGTTGAAAATTTTGTTTTATAACCAGTTGAACAAAACTATTTTTGTCTAGTTGCAAGCGGAAGAAAAAATGAATATGTATATATATTATCTAGGTACCTAATTAATTAGGGAAGTCAAATTAGAATATTATTTTATGAATATAGATAATAGTTACGTATATTATTGAAGTGGAAATTAGTTAATAATATGATCAAATAATTGGTGCATTTAATTTAAAACCTACACTTAAAATAATACGTACATTATTAATTAAATCAAGCGAAAATTGTATATTGCAATTTGTTTAATAATAATATATATACACATTTATTTTAGATGAGGGATAATGTTCATCATGAGTGGCTATTGACCAATCTTAGCTTTTTGTTAGTAAAAACATCAATTAGTGGATATAAGGTCCACTAGTTCGGGGTTGACATAATTAATTAATTAGATGATTTCAATTGAAAAAAGAGTTAAAGAAGAGACAAATTCATTATCATTATCAATAAGATTAAAGTATTATTTGAATATATATTTATCCGTTTGAATTTCTTTATCCACAAGTTATTGTACTAAAAAAATAAATTGTATTTGAAAATATGGTTAAAAATTAAAATAATTGGCTTTAACAAAATTTAATTTATTTTAAAGTAATGGTAAATTATTTTCACTCTTTTTCCATAATTAAAAATTTTTAATTATTCAAATTTTTGTCATTCTATGGAAATCTTTGACAACTGAATAAAAAATCAACATATTGATTAAGAAAAAAAGAATATTTTGTACCTAAACAGCAACTTAAGAAGATATTAGCAGTGTGGGATGGGCATATGAATGATGATCAACTCCACTATCATAAGGAATTTATCAAACATCATTCATTATTGATTTAATTGGAGCACATGGCTCTCCCAATATTTCCATGTGAATGTTGGGAATATTCTTTTTCAACTCCCTCTCAGTTCCAGTTTTTCTTTCATTCTTCTTTCTTCTGTATTTTGGGTTTAACTATTACGGTTGAAATCGAATTTACATCCATCTTTTGTGTCGTTTGATAATGTTCTTGTTTTTTATTTTTATTATTCCTCTCCCTCTGTTTCAGAAGAACAACAGCATTTGGTAAGCTATTCATATTTGATTTTTTCTAAATTGGGCAAAACCGTTGAAGTAACAAATTAATTCCAGACTATTGTTTTTGGTTCATGTTTCCAATAATTTCCAAGCATGCCTAAAATGATTGTTGGTATCATTGTTGGCTTAAAAAATTTATATAAAACATAAATTTTTTAATTAATATTTAATTTAATATAACTATTTTTACTTATTTTAATTTAAAATCTTAGAGAAAAATAATAAATAATTAACAAATAAGTTCAAGTGTTATGCCAAAAGAAGCATAGCTTAATCTACTATTAATCTCAAAGTTAGAGGTTATAATATAAAAAAAATGTATTTTCTTTTTTAATAAAAGAAAAAGAAATAATAACCAAATGCCATTATCTGGTTCATTATTAGAAGAAGAAATAAAGTAAGAAATGAGAAACCAAAGATTAAAAAGAAAAAAAAAATTAGAACATTTTTTAGAATGAGAAATGTAGTTGGATTTTTTTTTTTTTTTTTTTTAAGTTTTCAATTTATCAACTTAGTTTCTCACTAATATTTTTATTTTTTCTCTATTAATTGATTACAAAATACCACTTGCTTCAATGTCTGTACTGAGTTTCGTGTAAAGGTATTTTTTCCTCTTATAATAATGGTTGAACATTTCATTTCTAGATAAACAAAAACCAAGTATAATTTTTTTTTTTTTTTTTTTAAAAAGGAAGTAACTAAATTAAATAAATATTAGTTAGCCAATTAACACCATTTGATATAAGCATTGAGGCATGTGAACCAAAATTAGGAGTGTTTTCTACCTTCTAGATGCATGTGAGGAGGAGAGTCAACATTATTTTGTGGCTTGACTTAAAAAAAAAAAATAATAAATAAATAAATTTTAATTTGTAGTAGACTTAGAAAGCATTTTTTCTAATAATGAAGTTGTCTTCTAACATGGTAAAAATATGTATGTTTAAAATATATATTTTAAAACTAATTGAAATTATATAATTTCAAGAATTCAAAAGTTATATATTTTTATAGTAAATTATGAAATCTTCAATCATATAAAATGAAGCAAATTAAAAAATACGCGATTATATGATTCAATATAAAAATATTTCAATCATTTTTGTTGTAGAGACTTGAGAAAGAAGTTGGTTCAATAAATTAAAAACTATATATGGGAAGAGTGTAGCATTTTCCAAAGTGATTATAATGTTTATATTTAAAATTGAAAAGAATAATTTTGAAAGAAAAGGTAAGAGGGCTCTTGATTGGTGCCATACAGCTGCTACCGAAGGCCACACAATAATGGAGATGGGGTTTGCTTCATTAGCCGCAATGAGCAGCCTCCAGCCCCATCCACCTCCTTATTCCACTCATTTTTCTTTTTCTTTTTAGTGAATAAATAAATTAATCAAATAAGATTTTCCTCCCCACCATATTCTCTCTCCTATAATTAAGCCAAGGCCTTGTAGCTACATCGTTATTGTAATTCATAAACTATAGCTTAATTATAATTTTAATCAAATTTGACCCATATCAATATTAGCAATATTCCCGTTTATTGTTTAAGAAGTCTTTGAAAGTTTCCAAATTTATTAATCGATATGGATTAGTAAATTTTTTTAAAGCTAATTTAGAAGGAATTATTTTTTAAATGTGTCAAATGGCCATTGGTCTACTAATTAGTTTTTATCAATTTCAATCCTTGATTTTTGAAGTTTATATTTTTACCTTGACATACTTTTTAATTAAGTCCTTCATGTTAAATTTGTAAAGAAAAGAAAATTAAGGTGTTAATTAGATTATTGCTTTGTTGCCATATTTGGACACATACGGGCATGCCATTAAGAAGAAATATAGAAATGTGTTTGATGAAATTTTATCATTTTGGACGTGGAAGTATAGTACATTCAAGAGTCTAAGCATATGTTGATAAAACAATATACATTAACTTATCAATTTTTTCATGGAAGGATCTAATTGAGGAATTTGCATACACTGACGTGGTATCTTTTAGGTCATATGATAATGAGCATAATGCAACTTCGTGAAGGCATTGTATTTGCTACTTAAAATCTCCACATGGTAAAAAAAAAAGTATGTATGTGTTTGGATGGGAAAATGGCACTTAAAATAATGTATTAGGGGAAGGTTTAGGTTTATATAATGGTGGAAGGCGTCGGTGGAAATTATAAAGAATAAATTTTTAAGTAATTGAATAATGTGAGTTTGAATGTTTGTGGAATAATAGAGAGGATGAGAAGGGTGGAGTATGAAAACGGGATTGGAATAATGTAAACCCTAGTTGGGATAAGTGAAATTCCCGGAACCCAAGCATGAGTTTCAGGCTAATCCACGCAATTTGTTCGTAGTACGAAACTATAATTAAAAGTACATTTAATTATTAATAATATATAGTTTTGCATGTATTTATAATTGTAGTATCTTATCCACGTCCGGGGTTATAATAATCCTCAAATTTCTGGTGTTTGGTTTGGCTGAGAATGATGGGAAATCTGACGGCTGACATCACTGATGAGAACAAATGAGAATTCAAAAGGTCAAAGCATCGGATGGTTGAGATTTAACGGAGCCGATGATGAAGGGTGGGGTTGTCTGAACAAGACCCACATGGGAGAACGTGGCTTTCAAACAAAAAACATGACCACGTCAGCTTCTTGACGGATGGTACGAACCTCCCATGTGGCATTTCATGTTTTAAATTGCTTTTTTCTTCTTTCTTTTTCCTTTTTTAATATCAGGTCAAATAATGAAAATTATTCAAACAAATAGTTTTTTCTACAAATACTTATTGGTTCATACAAAATGTACGTTGTGGTTTGTTAATTATTTGTGTTAAAACAACCAATCACTTTAGAAGATGAATTATGATTTATGGGATGAATTTAAAAGTGAAAAAAAAAAAAAAAAAAAAACAGAGAGAGATAATTTGGATTTGGATTTATATTTTATAGAGGATGACGCCGACATCCATTTTAAAATTTGGGAAGTGTCGGCAGATTTGCTGTAACTTTCTTGGATGAATTACATTATAGGAGGGCGTTTTGGATTTAATGAGGTTAAAGAAACAGTTAAATTTAACCTCAGTGAAGTATTTTACTTGTGAATTTTATACTACATATTTTTTTTTTAATGATGTAGTTGATATTCTCAATAAAATGCTAAAATATGGAGTCTATAATATATAGTGATATGTCAACATAAACATAACTCAATTAACATAAAGTTTATATTATTGACTTCAAGGTTAAAGATTTCGATTCCTTCACCCACATATTGTCCCAAAAAAACACACAATGTGGTGATATGAAAATGGTACAAATTTGAAATTAGGAACCATTTGATTTATGTGAACTCATAGTTTTGAAATACTAAATCCCCCCAAATCAATTTGCGCTACTCCAAAGAAGAGTTAGAAAATGTTACTTTATAATCAAAGTTCATGAGATAAGGAGAAGAATTGGTTTCTTACTCGATGTTTGAACACTAATTTAAATTTTCGAACATGCAACTCGAAATGAAGAAAATTACAAAGGAGATCATGCTCAGATAAAAATTCATTCCAAAAATCAAAATCAAACATAAAATATCTCATTCAAAACAGTTAAACTGGTTACAAAAATTACAATATCTTTTCTAACCTTTAGTTCTATCAGTTTCATCTCTTAGCACCATTTGACACTTGGTGTATAATTTTTAATCAATTTTTGTTGTTTGAGTCTTCTCAATTGCATTCAATATCTTTGTTAATTTATTTTTGTCAAAATAAGCTAAGAATATGGATTATATAGAAATAAGAGTTATTAAAATTGACTTTCCTACAGAAGCCAGTTAAGTTAACGGCCAACTACTTTGTGCCCAACTGAAATCATGGATCAATGCTACCTTAGATTTTGCTTTTAAAAAAAACAATCTTTTGCATTTTTTAAAAAATATAAAATTCATTAAAAATTGAACACACCATTTGTGAGCCTTTATAAAATCAGCATTCTTTAAGCTTTTTCTTCACCATCACCAAACTCTGAATCCTCTGTTTTTGCCTTTCTCTGCTTCACACACACACACACAAAAAAAAAAAAAAAAAAAAAAGAGAGAGAGAGAGAGAGAGAGAGAAAGAAACAGAGAGCTATGGAAAATCCCAATTTTCTTTTGATAATAACATTCTTCAGTCTTCTTCTTCAAATGTGGTCTGTTTCATCTTCTCCAGTAGCCGATCCTGAAGTAGTTGTCCAAGAAGTTCTAACGTAAGTCCTCTCTTCAAATTCATAGCTTTGCATTTTGTTCCAACTTCTTTTCCCATACATAAGCTCTTAAATCTCGTCTTTCTTGTACCATGATCACCTACATTTAAAGATTTTGGTTGGATACTTGATCCAAATACAACTTTTTTACACACCATTTAATAATCATTCGGATTCTTTAAAATTGAGTTTATAATGAGTCATTATTTTGTTATATTATCTATATTCTAACTACGTTTTGAATTGTAAGAAAAAGTCTTTTTTTTTTTTTTTTTTTTGTTAAAAATTCAAATGCTTCATTTAGAAAAATGAAGATCACGATGAAGTAAGTATGAGAAAAAAAGCATAATATTAAAAAACTAGATGTTCATTAAGTTGGGTGGTGTAAGATTCGTACATATATTTCCAACCTCTTTAATAATTTCATAGTTTCGGGATAGTTTACAAATATACCAACCATTTTATTTTATATTTTTTATTTTTTAAAATTAAGTCTATAAATATTCCTTCTCTATATATTTTTCATTTTGTTATTTACTTTTTTACCATATTTTCAAAAACCAATCGAAAATTTAAACTTTTGTTTTTAGAATTTGTGTAATAATTATTCATAAATAAGAAAATGTATGTGTGGGTGATAATTTCAGGAGCATCAACAATGCAACAACAAGAAGGAATTTGGGGTTCCTGTCCTGCGGAACCGGGAACCCAATAGACGACTGTTGGCGGTGTGATCCCAATTGGGAGAAGAACCGAAAGCGGCTAGCCGACTGCGCCATTGGGTTCGGGAAGAGAGCCATCGGTGGCAAAAACGGCAAATTCTACATTGTCACTGACCCCTCCGATAAGGACGTGGTGAACCCAAAACCAGGCACTCTCCGCCACGCCGTAATCCAAAAGGAACCCTTATGGATCATCTTCAAACGCGACATGGTCATCAAATTAAAAGCAGAGCTTCTGATGAACTCTTTCAAAACCATCGACGGTCGCGGCGCGTCCGTCCACATTGCCGGTGGGCCTTGCATTACCATTCAATTTGTGACCAACATTATAATCCACGGCATCAACATTCACGATTGCAAGCAAGGTGGGAACACGTACGTCAGAGACTCGCCGGAGCATTACGGTTGGAGGACTTTGTCGGACGGCGACGGGGTTTCCATATTTGGGGGCAGCCATATTTGGGTGGACCATTGCTCTTTGTCCAATTGTCGAGATGGGCTAATTGATGCGATTCATGGGTCGACGGCTATCACTCTTTCCAACAATTACATGACCCACCATAACAAAGTTATGCTTTTAGGACATAGTGATTCCTATACTCAAGACAAGAACATGCAAGTCACCATTGCTTTTAACCATTTTGGTGAGGGTCTTGTACAAAGAATGCCACGGTGAGTCCTAATTTTTTTTTTGAAATGAACTTTTTTAAGTTTTTGATTTAAAATTGCTTTTTTGAAATAATTGAAAAGTTGTCCTCTAAATTAGCTTGAAATGTGTGTGATGGACAGATGCCGTCATGGATATTTCCATGTGGTGAATAATGACTATACTCATTGGATAATGTACGCCATTGGTGGAAGTGCATCTCCTACTATCAATAGTCAAGGGAATAGATACCTTGCTCCCGATAACCGAGATAGAAAAGAGGTGAGAATTTCATTGCTAATAATCCAAGATTCAATTAGTAGAGAAAGTATTATGTTTGAATTCTTTTTTTTTTTTTTTTTTTTTTTGAAATTGACAATAGAACGGATTAAAAACCCATTTCAAACAGGCCGTACAAATTTAGAGTAATTTATCAACTTAAGTTGATGTTCCTTTCAGGTGACAAAAAGAGAGGATGCACCGCAAAGCAAATGGAAGAATTGGAATTGGAGATCCGATGGAGATTTAATGTTGAATGGAGCATTCTTCACAAGGTCCGGTGCTGGAGCATCGTCTAGCTATGCGAGAGCATCGAGTTTGAGTGCGAAATCGTCGTCTCTAGTTAGTTCGATGACGGCAAAAGCGGGGGTGCTTTCCTGCCGAAAAGGCTCCCGGTGTTAGTCCAACCGCCGTCAGCAATGGCGGAGATATATATGGACCAAAATGACAGTATATTGAAGATAAATTAGCAAGGAGAGATTTGGGAATCTTCTTGTATAGTAATTTTTACTTTACCTTACTTGATTGGTCACAACTGAAAGGCTTTCTTTTCTTAAGAGTAATATTTCAGAGTGAGTGGCCCACCATTTGTAATTCTGTCTAATTAAAATATATTATAAATATTAATATGTGGAAGGAAAAAAAAATGTACTCTCTTTCAAAAGAGGAAACAGTCGAATGATTTCCAATAATTACAGGATAAGGCCTCAATTCAAATTATGAATATTTTTATCAATGATGGAATTATGAACCTTTTGATCAATTGTGTGGTACCAAATAAAGTACATAAAAGGGACGTTTGTGAGGGGCCAAATAAAAAATATTTGTTTGTTAAAATGCCATTTTTGTTTATATACTTTTAATACTTATTCTATCTTAATCTCTACACTTTCTTTGTACAAATTTAGTTGGGGAGTGAATAGCACATGCATTCAAATTCTTGTACTTTTAATAAATACTAGTTAGTGTTTTATTAACTTTTCTTTAAAAAATAGTTATTATTAATCTTTTCTTTATAATTTGAAAAACTCAATCTTGGTTGTATGGAATTATTATTATTACTATTATTATTTAATCATTTTAGATTTTTTTTTTAAAAAAGTTGAGATTTATTAAAAGTAGATAGAATAATAATTTGAGCATAAACTACAAATTCAAATTTATATTCTAGATGCATATTGCATACAGCTAAGGTGACTTGTTTTTTTATTTTATATTTTATCAAACCGTGTTATAACTTATAATGGAAAATTTAATATGTTGTTTAGAATTAAACTAAAAAGAATGTAAAAGTTAAGTTGTAAATAACCTAAAATCTACCTAACAAATCAAACACTGAAATTTTAGGCCACCCAAAAGCATATAAAAATCCAACGAAAAAGGTATTCAATACGATAAAACTAACGCAAATGAAAACAATATGATTTAACTATAACTGCAAACAAATAATTAAAAGAAGGTAAAAGTAAAGTTTGGATGACCAATTAAAAGAAAAAGAAAAAAAAAACTGTTGAATGATTAATGGAAAGATTAAAATTGAAAAGAGAGATTAAAGAGGAAGAAAGAATAAAAGGGAAAAGCAATAGGGAAGTGATAGTGAAAAAGTGACAAACACAATGAATGGAGGATAGATGTTGTTCCCTGTCAGAAGAAATGCACATTGGCCTGTTGACTTTTGAGGCAAATGCAATGCCCCATAAATCACTGTCACACCCTCATTTATTACTTATTACTATCATATATCTTCTTCATTTTCCTTCAATTCTGTTTGATGATTTCATAGCAGGTCCAATTGTTTTTAGTGACTAATCTTTGATGCCAAAAAATGGACCAAAGGTTCAAGTACCTGCAACACAAAAAAAAAATTAGGTACTAATGTGGTGTCAAGCCACACACATTTTGACACTCAAGTCAATCTCGATTTTGTGAGTAACTTGATAGTAAATCGTAACTATGGCTCGATTCATAACTTCCCCTATTAAATTTCTAGAAGCACTAAGTTAAGATTTGCTGGGTGGTTACACAATTACTACAATTGATGTTTAGGTGCACTGCCCTCACATTCTCTACATTTCTTTTATGGCTTGTCCATGACTTCAAACTCAATTGGTATGAGGTCTCTCATGGGTCCTCTGAGCCCCTCTAGCTCTCCTCATGCATCCTCTTAGCTCTTTGAGCTCCTCTAGGCTCTTAGACTCTCCTCATAGGCTCACCCCATGAGTTCTCAAAGCTCTTCTAAATACTCCCATGGGTCTCTAAGCTCTTCTAGTTTCTCCCCTAGGTCTTTTGAGCTCCATTAAACTCCCTTGGGTCCTCTAAGACTATTGAAAATGGTAAATTTTAGAATACTAAAAAATACCAAAATAAACATAACTCTAACCTAAAAATATGTAGCAATTTCAAAAGTAATAGATTTGATTCTCTCTCCACGGTCAAAAAAAAGGAGTACTCAAAAATCAAACTTTTAAATCCACTTTTTAAATATATTAAAAAAAAAAAAGTGTGTGTTTGAGTTACTCAATTAATCTAACCATATAACGACATTAACTATTTTCACAATTTTATAAAACAATGAAAGTATTAAATCTGAACCGTAGAACTTGCATACCGATGAGATCTTTGTCTTCTATTGGCCCACTATTGAAAAAATTTATCCTAACAGAATATATATATATATCAGTTTTGTTTGGAATAATTTTTTCAAGTATTTAATTCAAAAAATAGTAAGCGATTTTGAAAGTAATTCAAATATTTCACTATTCAAAAATAAATTTTGAAAACTTTATTCTAAATAGTTCTTATTGTTTTTATTTTAAATAGTTCTTATAAAAAATATTTAAATAAAAATAAAATTTTAAAAATATTTATTTTTTAAGTTAACTCAAAAGGAAATTTAGATAATACCATTTGATTGCATTTCCATTTCCTTGGGGAAAGGCGCATGAGGAAACAGAGTTTATAATAAGGTCCACAAGTTCTTTTATATAAACTTACGTATTCCCATTTCTTCCATTTTCCAAGATCCAAATTTTAAAAATAACTTAAATATCAAATGCATATGTTACATTTTTTTAATCATATAAATAAATTGAAATATAAAATTATATAAATCAATTTTTCTATAAGAACAATTTTTTAAATTTCTGGCTCCTCAAGTTGTCCTATCCCATGATCAAATGTTAAACAATTGCAATACAAAAATACAATGGAATCACATTATATCCAACCATACAGAATTTTTACTACCCAACTACCCAAAGCACCATCATTGCTTCTTTTCTATAGAAACAAAACAACTAATAAGACAACCTTAAACATAACTCAATTATGCGAGGTACGAGATTCGAAACTCCCCACACCCTTTGAACACAACCTATTATCAAGATTCTCTAAATCTAAGCTCAAGAGATAAAAAAAAAAGGAAAATTTTATTGTTTAACTTGGGAAAGTAGGACAAACACGGCAAAGGTTCGTGGCCGATGAAGACGTTCATACAAAACATTCCTCAATCCATTGATAATATTTCAGAATCCGAGAAAAATGAAGATGCACCAAAAGAGTCGATGAATGATGTCACATTGCTCATGTATAAACCAGACAAACCTGGAGAAAGTCTTATATTGAGCTCATCCCTTACATTCACACATAAACAATAATCCATCATCCCAAAAACATCACTCAGAAATTTCAAATAATGCCAGCAAAATTCTAAGGTACATCCCTACTATTGCTAACAGTAGAAATATCACGTCACTGACGACTGAGCCACGCCATTTGAAAGCCATGGCCCATAACTGCGGCAGCAAAAAGCACAATTGCACTAATATTCCGAAGGAGAAATGACATCATCAATCTTCAGAATCATCTTCACCACTTGAGTTGCCAATAAAATCTGTTGTTGCTTACCAATCAAAGTCTCAAATACATTTTGCTCCCTCATGTCATTTGTGCCGATATCATTGCAGTCTATTCCACAATATGGATTGTTCTCCTGCATTTTAAATCCAAATTAATGATGAATCTTTGTGCGAAGTTGATGCTTGAAATCACAAATGTTAAATCTGAGTCGGTGATTTTAGATAGTTCTGGTTCACACTAACCTTAATTTGCTGAGATTTTACAGCAGAAAGTGTTTCAATAGGTTGTAAGCCACTGTTCTCCGCAAGTGCCATTGGAACAGCATCCAGAGCATCGGCAAATGCCCTGATAGCATACTGCAAACACGGGAGAAAATATTCAACATCGTTTGTCCATTTAGAGAAGCTATGGATAAGACAGAAGCCTCATACCTGCTCAACTCCAGGGTATTTATCAGCAGCTGTCTCAACAGCAACTGAACAAGAAATCTCAGCTGAGCCACCGCCATATACTATAGAGTTATTGCGGATGAGGTTCCTAGCCACACATAAAGCATCGTGGATACTGCGTTTTGTCTCCTCTATCATCATTTTGTTACCTAAAACAAACCATCACACAATGCAACTCATCATGAGCCTATGATCACCAGAGGTCTTGAAACAAGATTTTAACTTATGTTCTTTCATTTCCATCTTCTAAATTTTATTGACTCTTTCATATTTTACATTTTTTTCCCATCTTTTCTGCTTTTTAATATACAACAGCCTGTCAACCTACTTGTGGTGAAAATGGATACTTCATATCTGCTACATATATTAAAACCATGCAGTCAAGAACACGGTTCACATTTAGCCATAATGCTTCAGACTAGGCACCATTGGAAGGAAAAGTCTTAACTACTAGGCCAAATTCAACTGTAACATCATTTCTCTAACTAGTTGTCAAACTCTACAGCCTAATCTATCATTTATCAATCAGCAGAAAAATGCTAAAATAAATTACTTAAGACGGAATAGAATAACAAAGGATATGTCTACCTCCACGGATAAAAATGGTCACAGCCCTTGAATTTGCACAATGTTCAATGTAGAGCATCCGATCTTTTGTTGTACCAAATGATTTTTCTCGAACCAAGCCAGCCTTTAAAAGAGAAGAAAAAGAAGATATCATTGTGAATTAGAGCGGCTTGTTATTACAAAAAATGAGCTCACAAATCAAGCTGATTAAGTTCAGAAAAACAACAAACATCAGCTATCACTAATACTTCATTATTTCACAAATCCACAATAAGTCACAAAAGAGTAATTGGATGATAATTTAACTCACAAGACCAATATAAAATATATTTTTCACCCAAATAAACTCCATACGGTTTAGACAGCAAATCCCCGCTTATCAACCATGAAAGTGTACATATATATTCTACATTGAACAAGTAGAGCACACATGCTAAGTTGCATGCAAGAATAAAACTCAAAATAAAGAAACTATGAAATGCTTAAAATTACTAAAATAAACTGAAGATAAAAGAGTGATCATCAATACCTTCCCAAGTTTCTCTGATGTCAATTCTTGGAACCTAGGAACTATCCTCCCACCTATGAAGTAGACAAAACAACAATTTGAAGTAAGTAAAACAAAACATAATATCACCCTCAGTTAAGAGTAAATAAAAAACCCAAAAGGAACCAACATTACTTTAATTCAGTTTTCTGCCCCAAGTAATTTAAATTGAAAACAATAATTAAAACATCACAAAGTTTGAGAATCAACAAATTAGTCAAGAGTGAGTGTCATTTTACTTGTGACAATTAAAAACCAAAATACTCCTTTTTTTTAACAAACAAAAAGTCAAACTACTCAAAATGTTTAGTTACAAGATTCGAGGAAAATTAATGTCCCAAGAAGGCAAAACTTTCAGGAGTTTAAACCAACGACTGGTAGGTTGCATCTAAGGGTTTTCACAGAGCCCAACCCCATAGGTAGGTCACCAATATGAGTAATCTCATATGCTGATAAAATAATTGAGATAAACCTGTGGCTATCGCTATCAACTCTAGCTCCACACCACCAACCCATCTCACAGCTGGCAAATTTCGATGCATCAGCAGATGATTTGCCTCATCATCAAATCCCCATTGACAAATAACCAATGTAGCGCCAACATCCTGAAACAAAACATGTATTAGCACAAGCGTACAATAAATCTTTCATGAGAGGGAGGGGGAAAACCCAAATTTTCATGGTTAACAGCGGAAGTACCAAATAATATATTTTTTAACCAAAAAAAATAATAAAAAACCAAGTCAATGAGACAGACAATATATAATGCTAAAAAAAATTATTAAAAGAACCATAGGGGTTTTTTTTATGAGAAGAAGAACCATAGGTGAATATCCCTTAAAATAGAATTATGGGTCCAAAAAATTCAAGGAAGTTGAAGGGCAGAACTCCCTCTTCCATGAAACCTTACTATTCTCTACTAACCTCTATCTCAAGTTAAAAAGACCACAAAATAGATGATAGTATAATAGTATTGCATCATCAGAAAGTCATAGAACCAGATTTAGTATTTTCTCTTCTACCTTGCATTTTTGAACCATGTCATCGAAGTACTTCTGTTCCTGTAGTCTCAACGTCTGGAACTTCTCCACTGTATCAATATCAACCTTATGCTTTGTCTTGGGCTTAGGAGGTTCAAACGGGCAAGTCAATATGGCAATCTTAGCGTCTTCAATTTGCTTTGGCATCTGAGGGTGACTCATGTCCTTGTCAACAATAATACCATATACAAGTTCAGTATCTTCTAATTTTCCCCCTACTTTCCCCTCCACTTTTATCAGGTCTAAGTTAACGTCCCTTCTTTCAAGATCTGCCACAGCAACAACTGCTTTAACAGCAATTTCTGCTAGACTACGCTTACATCGATTCACACTGCAAGATAGCAAAAAGGCTATAAAAGGCATCGAAGTCGCAATAGATCATAATAAATATCCATAAACCATCTTCCTTTTGCCTGTGAAATTATATTGTAAGATCACTTGACTGTCAGGAACACAAAAAAACTCAATTGCTAGAGTTTTCTATTTTCATAATCTGATCACTGATGCAACATTTATGATGCTACCAAATTAGGAGGAAACCATGGTGTTGATAGTTTTCATCTGTTCATGTTACACATAACCAAACCAATACACTTAGCAATCAATTCAATTACAATTTATGATAACTAAATTAATGATACTTAATTTCGTGTGGGGGAGCACAAGACTAACATACAAGATAGGCAATGTTTAACGTTTATTACTATTATCAAACGGCTACAATAATTATGCCATATACCCCTAAACATAACATGCACCAATGAATCTAATATGTCCAACATCATTAAAACAATAAAGAATGTTGATGCAAAATGAAATAGCAAAGTATACTGGACATTTTTTTTTGGATAGAGATGATGACTTTCATTGAGATAAAATGAAAGAATAGAGTCACATCACGCACATCTTTGATGATAAAGTGGTCATGCAAGTTTGAATCAAAGGCTCTAAGTTTGTCTCTCCAAAATCAAACTTTTGTGCAATATGCTCCAGATGGTCGACGGCTATCCTGGAGGCCAGCTCATAACCCTCTGCAATTCGAATGGGATGAATTCCTCGTTCTAATAATCGCTCAGCCTGCTCTAAGAGTGCACCAGCCATTACAACCACCCCAGTGGTGCCATCACCAATTTCATAATCCTGACTTCGAGACAACTCAACCATCAATTTTGCAATTTGATTGTCAACATCCATCTGCTCCAAGATTGTTGCACCATCATTTGCTGAAAAAGACATAACAAGTCGAATTTACTGGAAAATAAACCAACAATAGAAAATAGTCCAAACTTCTACGAAATTCAACTTCAACAGCATGAATGAAACAAACTTACAACACTACTGAACTTTCCTAAAGAACAGAAGAAGCAAAACATTGCATATATTTCAAGAAAATATTATTGACTCTAATGTAAAAGTGTATTGTTTTCAGTTATATCTCTGATACCATACCCAAAAAATACATATTGCGCAGATGTTTGAAAATGATTTCAGGTGTTCAAAATCTAAAGAGAGAATGAATTAAGCTACATCCTAAGCCCAAAACTTAAAAGTTCAAACTATCAAAAAGAAAAATTAAAAACAAATATAAACAAAAACAAAAAAAATACCGCCTGTGGATTCACCTATGGCTCAAAATAAAACCACAAAAAGGAAAGGAAAAAAAATGTCTACAATTGCTAAAACACGACACAATGTCCAGTCTCCTGCCCTTAAGAGAACATAGTGTTTTCCTTAAAACTGAGCTAGACCTTTTCGACCTTTTCGACCTTTCTTTTTTCTTTTAAAGAACAATAGTATGCATTTGAAGTATCAAAGGGGATGAGATGTAGGAACTCCAACTAAGCACTCCAGAGCGAACAAGAGACAGTGCTCAAAACCATAGCATTTCATGAATGATAAACTTCCACTTGACTGGTTTACACTGTCTAACTCGTTTCTCTGTCATCAAACTTGCATTTATAATCAACAAAACCTTGGTTAACTACATTGTTAGCCAACCTATAATCATTAAAATTCAGAAATGCTACTTCCAAAAGTTATAGACCAGCAAGAGCGAGTACAAACCAATAGAAGATTAACGATTTTATTTAAACGCCGAGCATAATAGCATGCCCAGGTTCAAGTACCACTAACCCATTAAAGATGCAACGCCCAGATTCAAACAAAGGAGTAAAGAAGAACGGTTTTCGTTCTAGAATCCCATAAAAGAAAGTGAGAATTAAGAAAAATAAGATACTAGAAGTGAGAAGGAGAAGAAATGAGCGAGACTAACTTATGGTAACGTCGCCATCAGGGCTCTGGAGCATCTTGTCCATGCCCTTAGGGCCGAGCGAGGTCCTGAGGATACGAGCAACAGCTTTTCCAGAAGCAATGTTAGCCTTCTGGGCATCGAGACCCCTCAACCTGGTCTTCTGCTCCTGCTCCTTCAAGATTATAAACGGCCTTCCAAACTCATCGAAAGCGAGCGCCATGATTGCGTGGAGATCAGCTGCACTCTCAGATTAAGGAGTTCCAGATCGTATATATCTATGAAATGGATCTCCGACTGTGAAGCAACAGAGTAGAAGAGAGAACTGGGAGAAGCTCCTGGGAATGGAACTGGTCGATGTAGAGTAGCGGGAGGGTTTTAGAGTTTCCCTCCTTCCAGAAAGCCCTAATTGAATCCATCTCCCTCCTTATGGGCTTCCCTTTCTTTTTGGGTTTTACTCATTTGGGCCTCTGGTGGCGGCCCATTTGTGCTTTTTGAAAGAGAGGTGAGCAGTAAGTTTAACACCACAAATTTTAATGATATTTTGGCTAACATTATATGTTCTCCTCATTTTATAAAACTGTTTTTCCAATATTAAAGTTTACGAATTACACGAACTAACAACTATTCGAAGCCAGCCAATTCCAAATGATTGCAACCGGGCCTTAGCTTTTTCTTTAAAAAAAATCATTATTATTTCTATTATGGTTTATTTGCCATATTCATCTTTTCTTTTTAAATGGAATTTTTTTAATTTGAATGATACCTAGATACATCTGCATCCATGGGTTTCACCTAATTGTCCAATTATAATTTATAATGTGTCACATTCTTATTACTTAGAAAGAAAGAAAAAATTTGTGTGTGATTTTAGAGTGAGACGGCCTAAGGAAATGCTCGAACCCAAAGGAGAATTGAAATACTCTCGATTTGCACATATTCCCAAGTAGGAGTTGAAGGATGAGATTTGTGAGAGTTTCTCACGCTAACCGTTATTTGAAATTATATATACATATATATATATAATTTTCGAAACCCAAATTTTGAAATCATTTATAAAATGGATGATAATGTAACAAAAACTCATAAGTCTATAAGACCAATTTTCACAAACAGATAACTAAAATACACGTAGTTATCCAAATTATCATAAAAGTGTATTTAGTTTCTAAATCGTAACCATTTCCAAAAGATTTTCAATAAAATTGTTATTATATAGTACAACATTATTTTTCATTAAAATAGATTGATATAACAGTAATTGGATCGCGATATTCTAAATATACATATATATGAATAATAAATTGGGTAAAAATTTATCTCTTAATTCAAAAAGTACGGAGAGTAATGATCAAACAAGTTCATGCTGAAAATGACAACAAATCGATGAACAACATAATAGTTGGTTAGAGATGTATGATATGGTCACAAAATACGGTTTCAAAAGAAACTAATTAGATTGTTCGACAATAGTTTCTGTTTTGTTTTTTCGATTTTTGAAAATGTTAATAATAATAAAATCGAGAAATTAACCGAAAATAGGAGAGATTATTTTTAAGAAACAATTGGAATCAAATGGCTTTCCTCACAATACGCAGCTTCCGTTTCGGGCCAAACGCTAACTATCCCTACCTCCTAACCGAAATGATCGTTAATTCGTAGATATATAAACGCCTCTCATCTCCACTTTCAAATCAAGCCTTCACAATTCTTGCAGTTCTTCACCTTCATTTCAAAGAACTGCACTTTCCTTCAATATAACCTAAAAAAAAAAAAAAAAGCACCAAAAATGGCACGCCAATTTGTTGTCTTTGCTCTCGTCCTCTTCGCCGTCGTTGGCTTCGCCTGCGCAGCGTCACCCGCCGAAGCTCCCAAGGGCTCTGCTGATAACGCCGACGTCGGAGCTCAATTGGCTCCCGGCGCCGAAAACGAGATCGGAAACACCGAGGGGGCTGATGCTCCCGCAGGAAGCGACGACGTGGTTGAAGCCCCTATTGGCGGACCTGGTGCTGCAGCAGGTGGATTTGTCCCTGCTGAAGCTCCTAACAGTGGTGCCTCTGCCGTGGAATTTTCTGCTGTCGCTGCCGTCGCCGCGGTTGCAGGATTTTTCTTCTAAGTGGAGGAGAGATTGATTTCATGTGTTTTGTGTGCTTTCATATTTTTAATCATTTGCAATTGTTCGTGAAATGGAAATTCGAATAAAAAGGAAATAAGTGAGGGTTATTACAATTTACACAATGTTTTATTTTCTCTCCTCTTTTTCCTATGTTTTTATTTTTTTCCCTTTCATAAATAAGTACCAATAAATTTAAAACAGAAATTTGGCACGACAAGTCAATCATTTTTTTTTACTGAGATCCATTCATAATTTTGTAAATTCAAACAATAATGAATATGCAATTAAATTGAAGTTATTTAATTAATTTCACCCCTTTTTCGAAAAGAAAAAAAAAAATGTTGTAACAATTTCCTCCTTATTTTGTGTTGCAATAATTCTAGTGGTTTGAAGCAAATCTATTATCCATATCTCAGCCCTCCATATATATGGGCTCTATGTATCTTCAAATATACAATGAAAAATTTCTCACAATTTAAATATATTTTGGTAAAGATATGTGTGTGAATTTTTAATTGCACCAACGCATGTACAAAGTAATTATGGAAAAAGAAAAAAAAAAAAAAAAAGTGGTTGTTCAGATCATAAAGGATAAATAATGGCCTGATTTAGAATTTGAATTCTAATATAAACAATTGTCTTCAATAAATGGGTAGCAAAAGTGGTTCAACAATTTATAAACATGTTTTATGTTAGTTATTATTTTGTAATATCATGCAATACACAATATATATTTTAGTTTTAAAAAAATGAATTGAATTCAGAACATGAAATAATGTATTTTTAATGATTTTTTTTTCATTTAATAAAATTCTATATTTTTAAAATTTAAAGTTAAAAATATGATTATGATTCCAATTCCTTCTCGAGGATTTGTTGGAAGCATGAATTCTGTTATGGTGTGGTTCTTCACATACAAATATAGCAATATGGAAGTGAATGATGATTTTCAATTGGAAATGAGGGTTACAATTTGTTAGCATTGGGTTTTGCAGCTACGAGAGTATAGCCCTCCCTTTAAACGTTATTTCTGCAGATAGCTCGAAGCTCCATCTGGACTTGGCTGCTGCTGCAGGGTGCAGCAATGTAATAGTGAAGACTAAGCATGGGGATCACTGAAAAGTTAGCTCAATATTATAATAAATATTATTAATGCCACCCAGTAGTTTAATAAATAATGCCTATGAAAATTTTACTAAGGCAATGCAGCAGCGGCATATATAGCCTATATGTAGGATTATGTGTCACCATTTTTAGAATATGAGTTTTGGCTATGACTCTGGCTTTGGCTGTGGAGGCCCTTCTGTTTTACGCACTCCCAGACTATACATACATATATATATATATATGTTGCAATTAGGCAGCTAAGCCTACGTGCATGGGTTTGCATGCATGGGTCATCTCAATTCTCATTCAAACAAACGCTTATTTATTCCTTCCATTTTTTTCATGAAAAATACTTTGAGACATTATTATGGGTGTAATTCACCGAATTGTGCGACCAAAGTTTATCATATGTGGCATACTCTTTTCTTCATTTTTAAAATAATATTTTTTACATTTTTTTTCAAATTGTGTGATTAGAATGGGTTGTACAATGACGCATCCAAGTATATTATTATTATTATTATTATTATTTTTCTATATACCCTTGATTCAATACCTGTGGCAACTTTTATGAGTTTTAGCCACTAGTGATGGTTTAATTTTCCACCACTATAGTTAAGTTTGAAAAAATAACATAAAATGGGTTGAGTAATAGAAATGTTAATAGGGCAGAGCGAGAATGAGGATGCCATCCTCGTCCTCATCTACATTTATTCAATTCATTTTTTTATCCCCACGAAAGTTTTCATTTTATCAATTTTGCGAGGATGGATGTCGAGAATCCCTGTTGCTAACAAATTGTAACCCTTCGTTCGAATTAAAGTCGGGCCAAAACGCTTGAAAACGATTCTATGAGAATCGTCATTGCTAACAAACGCTTCATGATCCCATTTTCAACTATCGATTCCATGAGAAATTAAAGTTTGGATATAAACAGCCCCTAAGGGGCATTTGTGTGCTAAGTTGGTTTCATGGGTTATAATAATCTGCATTTTTTGTGCAAATTATTTTAGTATGTGTTGGTGAGAACCAGAGATGAAAAATTGTCAAAATAACCATAAAATGTTTTATTCTTTTACAGCTAGCAAGTTTTTAGAAAATTAGTTGAAATAGTATTTTTCGATCATTCTCAATTGAGATCAACATTATTTGAATAAGAAAATTAATTTGCTCGTATTATATCCAAATTATTGATTCTTTTAGGGTCTCTCAATGAAATCTTGCCCAAGATGAATCGTGAGATTCTACATTAAAAAAAATAATAATAATAATAAATAAATAAATAATAATAATAATAATAATAATAATAATAATAATAATAATAATAATGTAATCTTCTCAAATTTTTACCAAATCTTATATATTTTCAAATTTTCTCCAAATTCTACAATCTTTACCAAATCCTATATCAACACTTAATTACAAACATGTTCGGATCTTACATCCATTTTGTTTCCACAATTATCTAAGTTTTCAAATAGGTTTACCAAATATCGAAATGGATTTTCCAAACGGATCTAGGGATGATAATCAATATGATTTTTAGATTTTGGGAAATATCAAATTTTATAATGATTGAGTAAGATTTGGGAAAGATATACAATCTTGGTCTTCGTCAATGCCGAGATTCTAGCGAGAAAGCTCAAAAGAATCAATAGATCAAATATAAGGTGAACATTTTTATCCAAATTTCGGTGGTAAATATGAGTTAAGAAGGGCTGAGAAAAACTATTTTAACGAATTTTCTAAAAGTGTGCTAGTCGTGAAAGATCAAATTTTTCTTAAGTCACTCCCGACAATTTCACAACAGAGACGATGTGTAGAAAATAGTAAATGTTATTACAAATAGAGAGATTTGAAATAGTAATATTGTAATTCTAATTACGGGTTATAATAGTTAGAAACACTAACCATTATAATTAGATCACCAGCGCAAGATATAACAGCCCACACCACCCACTTGAAGTTTGAGACTTAAACAAACCACTTAGTGCATGAACATGACTCGATTAATGTAAAACATGTCACCTGTTGGTCAATATGTTATAAATTTGGTTTTTTTTGTATGTCATATATATACCTTATTTTCTCCTTCGAATATTGTTGTTGATTATTGTTTTTGTTTATGGGGGATGATTTTCAAATTTTTTGAAAAAATTTCCTCACTCGTATAGGTTTTGAAAATAAAAATGTTTTGGAAAATTCATAACCGTGCGTGATATGACAAGTTTTCCTTTACATGTCTCTTTTGGTATTATTAGGTTTTGAAAATAAAAATGTTGAGTTTTTTTTTTTTTTTCTCTTTTTGGTACTTACGAGGTTGCTCTAGGCAATGCCAAAATCCACAAGCAGTCCAACCCAAGAGAAAATTGGAGGCAACATGGAGAAATGCGCGTCCCAAAAGGAAAAAGTAAGAGTCTCGGGGCAACTAGCCATGCTGGTGAGTATATACCAATTGAAAAATAATCGAGCAGTAGTGCTCAGTTTGACACCCTTGCAATCTCCAGCGCTATAACTACTTTGACATCACTGAAGTTACACATAATAATAGACGGTTGTTAAAGGAAATATAGTATAAATAGTCTCATTTAGAGAGCTTTTTAATGATCTTATTTTTTTTTTTTTTTTTTGTGGATTTAGCTAAATTATAAACTTTCCTATTAATTTAGGCATCAGATAATTGTTGTAGATTCGAGACCGCACCAACATAATGAACTTTCACACAGGTCAAGTCGAAATTAGCTGAAGAGAAGCTGGGGGACGGACGAATTTTAAAAAGAGTCGTAAGCAGCCATGCATTGGCATGGCAGGCAGCCGGAATATATTTTATCCGTTCTATACGGTCGATTGCACATTATATGAATTATTTTCTTTGTTACCATCTACTTTTATATATATAATATAATTAATGTGTTGTTATTATTATTATTTTTAAATGCTGGTTTGTAGTGGGGCATAGTAATAATTAAATATTAAAATTGTTGTATAGTTGTAACTTGGGCATGAACCTCCCGAAAACAGGGCGTGGGTGGAGAACAAAAGCAACGTACCTTTTTAGAGAGATATACTGCACGTGGCCCATCACCTAATTAAATTCTCGTCGTTCATAGTGTTAATGGGGAACACAAATAAAGAACACCATGCTAAATTGCTACCCACTTTCTTTTTAATATTTTTCTCAATTACATTTTGTCCCCTCATTACTTTTCACTTTTCACTCAGTGTAAACGTAGTTTATTTGTTTGCACTCATTTTAAAAATTGACGTAGAACAAATTATCTTTTTTTTTTTTTTTTCTCTTTTTTTAATAACTTTTCATTGTCAAACAATATCCGGAGTTGGAATTATTCTTAATTACCTTTATCTAAAATTAATCATCTATGATATTTTTATTATATATTTAAATTGGGACATCAGAACACGTATTCTCAAAGAAATTGATAACTATTTTTATTTAATTATGACTTGATGAATACTATTTTTAAATGATAATTGGTGTCTTATTTATTAAAATAGGTTCGAAATGACATATTAGCTCAACTCAAACATAAAAACAAAACACATTCTTCATTATTGGAACGACAACTACTTTGATTCAATTAGAACACAACAATGATTATTATAATAATTGAGATATAACTGTCAATTTTCATATAAAATAACGGTCAAATTTTACATTCTTTTTTCTTATTACTATAAAGGGTCGGAGATTCGAACAAATAATTAATATATATTAAAAATAAACTCAAAGAATTGAATAAAATAATTATTTCGTAGCCGAATATAGTTCAAATGTCATCTAAGAATTTTTTTAATTTATTTTTTATTTTTTACTCTACCCATATCATCTTGTAATCCAACGAGGTAAAACCACATGTAGCAAGGTTTTTATTAGAGTACAAACCGGCGTTCAAAGCCATTTAAGGTTACATAATTTTTACATATTTATAGAAAATTATATGTGGGATTTTTTTTCCAATCCGTAGCGATTTCCATAAGCAGGATTTTTTTTTCTTTTTAAAGTAATAATAATTATTATTATATTTTTTAATTGTGTAAATTTTCAGGGATAGGCAATTAAAACAATTAATATATATTAAAAACAAACTATTTCTTTTGAGTTCAATAAAAAATAGATTGAGTGTTGAATAAAAGAATTGTTTCGGAGCTCAAACATCTAAAATGCGTTACCAACTATAAAATTTGTAGTTCGAATCTACCTCCTAATCTACTAAAAAAAATAAGTAATTAAGCGGACAGTTGTATATTCAAATATTTTTGTTAGGGTGGTGCACTACCTGTGAATAGACTAAAAGTACTTGTGTCTTGTACCATATGTCTTTTTATAACGATTCACTAATAAACATGGCGACTTCAAAACATATATAGTCTAATACATTTTATTAAAATATAGGGCGTTTCGGGAAAAATAAAAAATAGAATTCAAAATATGAGAAAATAATTAAATTAAAGATATACACTTTTTAACTTATATTTTTTACTAAATACTTGGTTAGACACGATAATGCCTATTAGTTAATTTAAAAGAACTAAATTAGAAATGATCAAATTAGTTTAAAAAAAAAAGATCTACATCACAATTACTTTCTAATAATTAACCATAAGTTATTTTTGTAACATTATGTGTGAGGAGAGAATTGATTCTATGACCTCAAGAACTTAGTACATACTTAATGTCATTTGAAGTACGCTCTTTTTTGGTGTAATTAATCACAAGTTAACTACATAAACAAAGTAACATTGGAGAGCAAGAATGTAAAATATTGAAAATTAGGGGTTAAATTAAAATTAAACTCAAAATTAAAAGGTAAAAATGAAAGGAGTAAATAAAAATTAAATTTTAAAACCTACATACGGAATAAGAAATTAAAGGGAACAGTAGTGACCAAAGAGTAAACCATATAGAAATGAGTAAAGTAAGGTGGAATTAGTAGTATTGGCATGGTGAGGAAGTTGAATTTTCCAATTTATTGTTACTAAAAAGAAGTCCATCCAAGTTCCAATCCCAAGTTGGGACAGAGCAGGGGGCAGATAGAGATGATGAGGGAGGATGAAGCTCCTTCTTCCACCATAGCTATCTGCCTATCTGTCCCCTTTCACTAGCAATACTATAGCTGCCCTTTCCCTTACCCTTACCCTATACCCTCCAAATAAAGTTTCCTACTTTTCTAGCCCTATCTACCCCCCTTTCTTCCATTCCCACTTCTCACTCAACACACATATGTTTAAAACAATTAATACAAATTCATTTTAAAGAATTAGAAATTTTGTATATATCATGATTTACTTTATTTAAAATTCATAAGCCTATTTGTTAACTATTTGTTTTTTTTTTTTTTTAAATAAAGTCTATAATGATTAATTCATTTGTCATCTAATTTTTTATTAATTTGTTTTTAGAAATCAAATCAAAATTTGAAAAAAAAAAAAATTTAAAAAGTAGTTTTTGGTTTTTTGAAATTTGCCTAAAATAGGACCAAAAAAAAATCATATTAGGATCTAAACCCTCTTTTACAATATGGAAAATAGGATGTTAAACCTCTAACTCAGAAGTTGATAGTACATTATTTATACCAATTGAATTATGTTGATTTTAGTTTATATAATCTAAAACATAACTTACACAAACTATATATATATTTATTTAAAAAGAACACTTCTGCTAGAATGGCATATGGGCAAATTTAGGGCAACCGTCCAACATAGCTTGGTTCACACATAATATAGCACTTTTAGCTACTGGATCAGCAATACAATTACACTCTCAAGGGCAAAAATTAAAGGAAATAGGAATAAGTTTCTTAATGGCAAATTTGATATCTTCAATCCAGGAATCACCAGAAAATCACTATACTCGAGCGTTTCATACTCTGAAGTCTAAATAGTAAATAATATATTATTTTCGTGTATTCCACAAAATTGATTATTATTTTTTTAATATTACAACTCTTTTATTTATTTATTTATTTATTTTTAATGTGAATGATAAAAAAAAACATAAAAATTGAGGTGTATGTTTACTCAAATATTAGGCTAAAAAGATAATTGGGGATGAATATTTTTTTCATAAAACAATGAGAGGAGGAGTGTTGCTTCTATAATCTGCCTTGAAAGTTGAAGTGGGGAGGGAAGAAAAACGAGGAGTCGGACAAATGAAATAAATGTATGAAGAAACAGAAGAAAGAAAAAGGAAAAACAAAGCAATTAGGAGGTGCCCGTGAGAAAAAAACAAAAATATGAAATGAAACAAAAAGGAAACCAAATAAAAAGGGTTTAACATACAATCGAAATACAGCCTCGCAGGCAATTATTATTATTTATTATTTATTATAATTATTTCTCTTCGGCTTCGGCAAACGCGCCACCCACATACGTGGCCTTCTCACCTTTTTGTCCCTTTCCTTGCCCTTCCCAAACATTCGTACGGTCCTTTTTCTTCTCCATACCTCTCGAGGGCACTTCCGTAATTTCGTCTCAGGTCACTTTCATTCCATATCCCTTCTCTTTTGGCAACCTTCTGCTTCCTTCAAAACGGATGTGGTGAAACAGCAAACAGCCAAACCAAACCAAACCCTTCTTCCTTTGATTTTTGTCCAACCGAATTGATTAGGGTTTTTCTTTTTCTTCTTCCGGAGACAATCTTTTCCTCCGAAAACGACTTGACTGACCTCAGGTTTTTTCCGCCGGTTTGTTCAGCCGGCGTTCGTTTTAAGCTATCAAGTCCCCCATGGGAGAAACTGGTGCAATCCGGCTTCAGAAAAGTTTGGACCCGGCTGCCCGAGAGTTCAGACCCGGAAATTTCACCAATATGGCCGCTGTGGTCGGGCCGCAGGTCCCCCATGTTTACTATTCCTTCGGCGCTCCCTTCCCACCGCCGATTAATGAACTGCAAGTGGGACCGTTTCGCAATTCGGTGTTAACCTATTCTCCTAATTTTCCGGTTAATTTTAATCCAGCGTTTGTTAATCCAGTGGAGGAAATTGCGGTACCACAGGTTCAGCCTCTGTCCTCGTCTCCGACTCGGTCGCTGTTACTGAGTGCGGTACCGAGTGACGTAAGCGAGTCCGTGGTGCGAAGGGATTTGGAATGGTTTGGGGATGTGAGAGGGGTTCAGATGGAGAGGATCAGGGATGGAATCGTGACCGTCCATTTTTACGATCTGAGGCATGCAGAAAAGGCCTTTCGTGAGATGAGGAACCAACATTCGATGCGTCAAAAACAAGTTCGCAATCGACATTCTTTGTTTTTGCCGAACAATTTCGACACGCCGCCGCGGTTGGCTCGTGCCCTAATCGGTGGTTGTGCTGTGTGGGCTGAATTTGTTATTCCGACGTGTATCGCCGCGGTACCGGACGGGTACAACCAGGGCACCGTCGTTGTTTTCAATTTGGAGTTGGATGTCTCCGCCTCTACTCTCAAGGAAATCTTCGAGCGTTTTGGTAATTTTCTTTCTCGTTTCGGTGGGGTCTTTTGTGGGGCTCATGTTAATAAATCCGATGCCAACTCTTTCCCCTACTTTATGGTCTCTGTCAGATGCCTGATGATGATTATACAGTAATTCTTTTGTTGTTTTTTTTTGGTGTGTGTGAGGGGGGGGGGAGGGGATCTTTTTGTTTTTTCCTTTCTATTTCGCTTTTGTGATTCCTTCTTCTTTGGAGTAAGGCCCTGTGAAGGAATTTAGGGAGACGCCATTGAAGAAGCATCAACGGTTCGTTGAGTTTTTTGATGTCAGAGATGCCGCGAAGGCCGTTAAAGAGATGAACGGTAAGGAAATTCACGGCAAGCCAGTCGTTGTTGAGTTCAGCCGTCCTGGCGGAAGTGGCCGGAAGTTCTTCAACCCCATGATCGCCACCAGAACGTTAGGCACTAGACGCCACCACCAGCCTCCACCGGCTCGGCCTTCGAAGCTATCTGATCGTTTCAACGACCCCCCACATCGCTCATTCTACTCGCAAGCTCAATTTTCTCCCAAGAAGGTGCAATATATGAATGGCCGGAGCTTAAGCTACGAGGATACGCTGGTGGGCAAGTTACGGCCATTGAATTGCATGGGAAGTACAGGTAATGGAACTGAAAGACGGGCTTCCATTGGCACTTCAAGGAGGATAAATGCAAAGAAGATCATCAATAGAAAATCACCACCTAGCTCCAAACAAGAAGCATTTTCTCAACCTAGGATTAATATTAGGTTGAGGAAAAACAGTGTCTTGAAGAAATCTGACCCATGTTTCTTAATAAGCGAAAACGCCATGGAAGCAGAAGCATCCGATTGCAGAGATTCCAGAACCACTGTTATGATAAAAAACATACCCAACAAGTACAAGTGAGTTTTCTTTTTTCCATTCTTTATGTATATTTCTATTTTAAAGAAACAGGCTCAAGAAATGCCCTGGTCATTCATTCTTAGAAGACATTTTCAAACTCAGTAACTCTAGGGACAGAACAAAAAATGTTTCCATTTTGAAGAAAACGACAGAAGGATTTCTGAACTGACCTGAAAGTAGAACTATTTTTTTTTAAATATAAATGTAAGGCGTCGAGTAATGGAAATAAACGTAAAATTGGCAGCCTGAAGTTATTGTTGAAGACTCTGGACAAGCACTGCATGAAGTGCAACGAGGAGATAGCCAACGATGGCAAGGGCCTGCCTTTGTCCTCCTATGATTTCGTATATCTTCCTATTGACTTCATGTGACTATCTTTCTTTCTTCATTTGTCATTTCTTGTTCTTACTTTCGTAGACTACATGTTTATATAATAATAAATTAATATGGATTCCTTGTTATTTTTATTTTCTATTCCAAACTGCAGCAATAAATGCAATGTTGGATATGGGTTTGTGAATATGACCTCCCCCCAAGGAGCTTGGAGACTGTATAAAGCTTTCCATCTTCAAGCATGGCAAGTCTTCAACTCCAGAAAGATCTGCCAGGTTACCTATGCGAGACTCCAGGTGGGTGGGCCATAGTTATATGGTTGGGTTGGCCTTATTAATTTCTCAAAGCTATTTTGATCTTCAAAACTGCGATTTGGTTTGTGTTCAATAGGGGTTAGAAGCACTTAAGGAGCATTTTAGAAACTCAAAATTCCCAAGCGAAATGGAACAGTATGAGTTGCCGGTGGTGTTTTCGCCTCCTCGCGATGGCATTCAACTGACAGAGCCGCTGACCGTCGCCGGTAACATTCATTTTGGTGGTGCACATATTTCAACAGTTGAAATTAGTGGCAATGAAGAACAGCCGTCTGATTCCACCGCCGCAGATCAATCATTGGAAGCAGTGCGGTGCGGCCGTGGTGATGATGGTGGTGAGGGAGGAGGAGACAGCAAGAGATCAGAAGATGGGTAATGGCTTTGGTATCGGGAGGAGAAGAGGGTTTTGTGTGTGTGTTAGCTACCACACGGCCGAACCAAACTGTACAAAAATCCGAAACACAAATCAAAATGATGGGTAGCGTTGGAGGTTGGGAGCCGTCTTTATCTCGTCATACAAGGGCTCATCTCTTGACTGACTATCCATCACTTCTAACTCTCTCTCCCATGGGGTTCTTGTTATTCTATGCTCTCTTTCAGCTTTACCCAGGCGAGGCTTTGTTGATATTTCGATGGTGGTCTAGGAGGTCGTGTAGGTGGAACTGTCTATGTCTTTTTTTTTTTTGGGTCCTTCCGATATATATTTTATTTAATGTTTTCTAGTATATTTATCATATGTTTAATTAAATTAGTTTTTTAGTATGGTGGCATTACAAAAGATCTTTTTATCTTATTTGTTTATATTAAAACGTTAGTTGTTAATAATGGAAACTAAGGCAGGCAACTTAGGAAGTCGGTGAAAATTGACGGTGATATAAGGTGAGAAAGACAACCTAATTGTGATTTGATCCATTTTAGAGAATTGTTTAAATATTTTCTGAAGCTTCATCTTATTTCGGTGTTTATCATATAAATATTAAATACATCGTATTTCGTTTAAGTTTTAGGATGGGAAGAACGAAAAATGTTGCAATTGCCTAACTATTTGGTTCAGGGTTTTTTCTGCTTTTATTGCAATTTGACCCATGAATTGTGCAAGGAAATAATAATAGTAGAAAACTAGTCTAATTCGTAATAGAAGCTTTAAAAAGTGATATGGTTAAAATATGCTTTTAATCATTTAAAATTAAATTTGATTTTATGATAATCACACTTAAAAGTATAAAACTAAATATTATTAAATTGATTTTGAATATAACCTATATTTTAACCATTTCAAGCTTACTTTCAAACATGTACATTCTTCTCAACTTCAGGGCAAATTTATGGGATTTTTGTATAAATTTTCTACGTACAAAGGCTGTAATGAGATTTGACAACTTTTTACTTATGATGAAATTACCCAAACAACTAAAGATACACGATCTCATTTCATGGGTGAAATTAGCTAAACAACCAAAATACTCACTTCTTTTCTTGATTCTCACTACTTAAACAATTAAAGATACATTGATCTCGCTTCTCTTTGGTTATGATTGCCAAGGGAAATCCAAACAGACAAACTCGTTTTTCTTCGTTTTCTAAAGAACATGTCTTTGGGGAAAAACACCAATTATTGTTGATGTGAGCTTTCGATTGAACTTGTTTTTTCTTGAGAAAATACCCATTAATGGCAAGGAGAGGTTTTAATTGAACGGAAAAATATGTATTAATGGCGACAAGGATGAGAGGAGTGAGGAGGGAGGAGCAAGGAGGGGGTTCTACAATGAAGAAATATGCTTGGGGTCGATTTCGAGGAGGCGAAAATCGAAGAAGGAGAAGAAGAACGGAAGCGGAGCGAGTGTGGAGACTATATTCTTCTCAAAATAGATCACATAATAGGTCACCACTTCTTATGATTATCATCAATCATAAATTTATGAACTGTTATTTTTTTAGTGCTATAGTTTCGTTTCTTAGTATTAACAATTGGAATTAGAAAAAGAATTTTGTTTGGTTGAAAGGAGGAGGTTTTGGTTTTGAACGTTAATAATAATAATAATAATAATAATAATAATAATAATAGAGGGGAGAGGAATGGGGGAGGTGGAGGAGCAGAAGAATAGGGAAGTAGCTGACCAACTTTATTACTATATCTGGCAAATTGTCAATGTCAAATACTTTGTCACTTTCATCCTTTGATCTCTCTTTTTAAGGCCCACCCCTTCTCTACATTTTCATTTTCATAACTTACATTCATTTACCCTTTTATATCAAATGATGGATATCCAGATTTCATATTTATAGTTTCCCTAAATAAAATAAATATCTCTAAACTTCCAAACCTTCACCATTCATTTGTTGAATTATGTGGACAACAATTCCGTTTGAATTACGTAATAGTTAGTTGGTTTTAGCTAATTCCTAATAAAGTTTTGGTTGCATTCTATTGTATAGTAAATGGGACAAATCCAAAAGAATAAACAAAACCACTTTATATTTATTTATATGTAACATTCAACCTGAAAAAAGAAAGAAAAGAAAAGAAATGCACTTTCATTTTTTTCTCTCTTTATTTTCATAAAATCAAATCAATCAAAACCTAATAGAAAGAATCTCTACTTTCTACTTTTTGTACTTCTAGAGATGCTAAAAAAAAAAAACATGGGAATAGAATTGTTAGGTTTGGAGCTCCATGGAGGCTAAAACTTCACGGGATACGAAGGACTCATGGCCAATCCACATATACCTTCTGGGTCCTCCACTCCTCGTTGCATCTTCATATAACCTTCCAATCCCCAATGAACTCCCCATGAGTTCCTTATGATCCAATACTCCGTTCCATCTTCCTCTGTTCCATATCCAACCACCACTACAGTGTGATTAATTTGATTTCCACAGTAGTTATTTTTAGTGAACATTCCCTACAAATTCACAATTCCCTTTACAAACTGTTGTAAACAAATCACTATTTACAATTAAGCAATAAAAAAAACTACTTACATGTGAGTAGAATTGGAAATCTCGTCCACTGGCAGCTATCGCCACTGCTACTGGTTGGTGTGCAACGGCTTTCTTTAGAGCATTCTCGTTGTTTGAAGGCACGTTCTCATATCCATCAATGGTCACTCTCGGGTTGTTCCTCTGTTAAATCAAACGAATATTTTACTCGATTAACTTTAAAATTTTTCGAATTTAGGGTTTAGATTAAATTGCTTCAACTCACTCTTGGTGCGTGGCAGTAATCATTTTCGGCATAGTAAGGATAGTTTTCCTCAGTTGTGATCCCATCATTTTCCATTATGAATTCGAAAGCAGAGTTATAAAATCCTCCACCGCAACCTCCGTCACTAAAATCACAATTGACCAGCTCTTGCTCTGATAGAGACAATAGCTTCTTGGTTTTGATTTGGTGTATTCCTTCGACGGCAGCTACGGCCGCAAACGCCCAACAACTTCCTGCAAACATATTTTCAAAATCTAATCGGTTATCATAATTAAGGTATTATAGGGAGCCAAAATTCAAAATTAAAATTATACCACAAGTGTCTCCTTGGTTTTTGATGTCATTGACAGCTCCTTTTTTCCTCCAATCAATAGATGATGGAAGATTCCGAGCCTCCTCATACATGAACCCACCAACACGGCCACCATTGACCGCTTCTGTTTTCTTGGCATGTAGGTTTTTGTAGTAGGTAATATTGGAGTTGGTATATAAGTTCATAAACTCATCATTGGACATATCGGCAAACTGGTTCAACTTCAACTTCAAAGTTTTGTTCATTTGATTCACTTTGAACACATACTTCGCATTCTCTTTGAACACCTTGAAACGATTGTACATCTCCCTTCCATTTCTTGAGATTTTATGGTGGCTACTCCATCTCTTATACAAATGGAGTAGATTTTCTTCAGATTCTAACTCCTTTCTTTCGAATTCAAAGCTATCACATAGTTGAAAAGTTAGAGCAATCAAAACAAGGGGAACAATAACAAATTTCATGATGGCCATTGTGATTATTGGTAAATGGATAAAGAAGCTTTTGGTTGAGTTGATTTGGCAATGCATGTTTAGACCCCTTATATACATGTGTTACTCAACTGTCTGATCACCTTCTCCGTTAAAATTGGTATGGTTATTGAATTTTTTTCTTGATTCTAGGATACTAGTTAAGATTTACCTCATTAATTTTATTTTTATTTTTATTTTTATTTTTAATAAATAGGTGGTTGAGCTATACATGGTGATGCGGGCAACTTGAATTCCATCGAATTCTAGAATCATTCTTCGAAACATCCACAAGGGTTGGAGAAGCTTCTCGGTCCATCAACTGAAAGGAAGAATCACTCAAGGACGATGAAAAAAAAAGCATAAGTTACCTCGTTCGTGCTCTCGAACAGGGGGTTTGGGAACGAATCCTGTTCACACGAAAACTCTTCCTAAGGAGATTTGAATTACAAGGTGCAAATCTATATACAAATCTTGAAATTTAACAAATATGAGGAGTGTGTTTAGAATGCATTTTTAAGTGTTTAATTTTATTCCTAAAAAAATGGTTTAATTTTAAAAAATAAGTTATTTGGAAAAAAATTATATTTTAAAATATATTTTAAACCATTTTTATAAAAGAAATTAAATAAAAATGAGTTTTTGGAAACACTTTACGGGCCCAAAAATATGTTTATAAAATCTATAAAATCAATAGTAACAAATTAGGTTTCCGACAAGGTTTGAATACTACCACCAATAAGCTCAATTTAGTCTGAAATGTATTATACCAAAATTTATTATATCAAAATGCATTATTCAAAAGATTAATATTTCCGTCAACAAATTCCACTTTAGTCTACACATTAAATTATTCGTAGACATAACCCATATATTACTCGAAACATAGGAAAGGTTAAATATTAAACATAAAAATATTCATCACCACCATAAAAAGATTAATCCATTGTTTTAATTATCAATCATAAATTAATCTAAAACATAATTATCAATCATAAGCTAATCAAACAAATCTCTCCGAATGACTTTGAATCACATACATAATATCCAAATTACCCTTTAAATTAGCATTTGTTTGCTTTATTATGTCTACAATGTTATGGAATAAAGATCGAATATTTATATTTTGAGTGATGAAATTTTAACCTCAAAACCTCTGCACCACGAGCACATGGTAAATCAACAATGAGACGGGCACAATTTATTAACTAATTTAATTGTATTTCTATATTGAAAGTTAATTTAAGTGTTATTTTTTAAGATACATAGATATCAAACAAAACTAAGAAAACTAACAGCCAGCAATTAAAAATGTTTGAGTGTTTTCTAAAACTTTTGAAACTTAAATATTACTAATTTCATCATTTTGATATAAAAAGAAAAAAAAACCATAATAATATATCCATTTTTGTTTTAGAATTTGAATTTTTTAAAAAATAAATTTGAATCAAATGTTATACTAGATAGATTATAATTTTTTAAATAATGATTGTTATTTCAGTATTAAAATTATATATATATTATTCTACTTCAACCACGTGTAAGAAATTTTATGATAGCCATTGTGATGGTGGGGTTTGAGTAATTCTCTAAAAGTTTATAGACGAAACTATAAGATTAATTACAATTCGAGAAGTTTATAACCAAACTTTTAATTTTATATTTCTCTAATTACTATATTATAGATTGAAGAAATATTCAAACTTGAAGCTGCAACGAATAGAAGTTTTAGAGTTAATAATTTAGTTTATAGCAACATTTTAAAAAATCATTACAAATATAGCAATTTTCTTCAACATGTGTGATTCTATTCTTTGGTCATGTTTTTTTTTCCTCCAAATAATCTCTTTTGTTATTTTTGTTCAACCTCAATTCTCATATTTGATTAATATTAGAATTCTTATTCTCAATTTTGTCATTTTTTTTCTTTCATTTTCATTATAAACCTAATTTCATACATTATTTTCTTTCCGCAGGCATTTTTAGTTTTCATTGACTTTTCTCTTCTTTACAAGCCATTTCTCCTTTGATCTCTTGTTATTTTGTTGGTGTTTATCATGTATTTTTTAACACAATAATTGTAGGATTTAAATTTTTGGCTTTTTTTTTATTATTAAAAGTATGTCTTATGCCAATAGCTTCAATCACGGTAGATTTTTTTATAGTTAGAAGTAATAGAAGTTTATTTCTAAAATACTTAGTTCACAACTTAAATCTTTCAGTGATAAACTATTATGATTTACAAATTTTTATCACAATACAGAACATATTTCTTCCTCCAATCATGTTATTTTTTTTCCCATCTCTTTCATTGATATCTCAATAAAATATTCAAGTTAGTCTCTTTTTCAAAGCAACGATAAGAACTAAAAATAACTAAACTACGACAAAACTATCTATGATTGAAGCTTAAAAGTACATAATAAAAGTTTATGAGTAATCTAAAATATGAGTGAAAATTTTATATATGCTACATGAAATCTCTTATTAACTATCATTAAGAAATTTCAAATAATATAATTCATAGATTCTAATCATAAATAGAGTTTATCGTTGATGTTTCATTGATAGTCTACCTATGATATAATATTGTGGTAGACTCTATCGTTGATATTAGTCTATCAATGATATAAATACAAGTCTATCACTAATAAATTTATCGGTGATAAAAGTGTATTACTAACAATGGTAAAATCTATCAACTCTATGATTATATCTTGTGTTCTAATACAATACAATAATGAATGAGTAGGAAGACAATCATCGCCCAATTAAAACATTGTTGTTTTTATTTTAAATAAATAATAATAATAAAAGTGTATTTCTTCTTTCATATATCAAGTGATAAAAATATTGGGTAGAGAAAAAGAAAATGATAAAATATTGTAATTTTATAATCATTATATTTCAAACTTAATGAATGAAACAAACTATTTTAGTAAGACAATACTACTTTCTTATTTTCATGAAAGCAATTCATAAAACATAATAAAAGGGATTTCAATGTTTCTAATCCCTTTCTTTTAAATGTCTTGAAATGTTGGAAATAGAAGTGTGGTTTATGGCCTTTTCGGGCTAGAACTTGATGGGATAAGAAGCTTCCATGGCTATTCCACACTGACCTTCGGGCTGCTCCACTCCTCGCTTCATCCTTATATAACCGTCCTCTCCCCATCCAACTCCCCATGAGTTCCTCACGATCCAATAATCTGTTCCGTCTTCGGTTGTTCCATACCCAATCGCCACCACTCCGTGATTAAGCTCTGTTCCGCAGTATCCATCGAATACTCCCTGCAATTTTGCCACATTTTTTTCTATTATTAACAATGGCTGAAGCTATTGTAGATTTGTAGGCATAGAAAACATTATACAAGTTTACAGTGAATCCAAGGATTGCTTGAGCGAACTAGGAACTTGCCTGCCAGTAAAATTGGAAATCTCTTCCCGCGGCATCAATGGCGACTGAGACTGGTTGGTTTGCAACGGCTTGCATCAGAGCATTCTCGTTTTCAGGTACGCTTTCATATCCATCAATTTTAACTATCGGTGAAGATATCTGCTAAACCAAACAGATATATGCTTTAGTTTGATAATTTATGAAAGGATGAACAATATATTAGATTTGAATTGATTCATGAATTATAAAACTTACTCTGGATGAGCGACAGAATCCTCTTGATCCATGGTAGGGATAGCTATTCTCAGTGGCGATTCCACCATTTCTCTTTATGAAATCGAAAGCAATCTCCATGAAGCCTCCGTTACATCCTTTGTTCCTGTAATTGCAATCTAATAGCTCTTGCTCTGATAGAGATAATAGCTGGTTGGTCTTGATTTTGTTGATTCCTTCAACTGCAGCCACACTTGAAAACGCCCAACAGCTACCTGCAATATATTTTTTAAAACATTCTCTATTAGTAAGCGTTAAATGTTGTTTTTGGTTATCTATTTTTTTTCCCTCTCAAACGGATATACAAAGCCAGACTTAGAAATTAGAAATTATACCACATCTGCCTTGCTCTTTGATGTCATTGACAGCTCCTCTTTCCCTCCAATCAATGGATGATGGAAGATCTGTAGCCTGCTCATACATGAATCCACTGGCCCCTTCTCTTCTTCTGCCATGTAACTTTCTGTAGTGGCTAATATTAGAGCGAGCATAGAAGTTCACAAACTCGTAATTCGACATATCTGCGAACTTGTTCAGCTTCAGCTTGTATGGTTTGTTCATTTGGTTCACTGTGAACACATGGTTCACATTCTCCTTAAACACGTTGAAACGTTTATGCTTCTCCTTTAGGTCCCTTGAGATTGTGTGATGGTTACCCCATCTCTCATATAGCTGCCATAGACTTTCTTCTGTTGCTAACTCTTTCTCATCGAATTCAAAGCTTTCAGCCATTCCTGAAACTAGAACAATTAAAAGAAGAGGAACCAAAAGAAATTTGCTTATGGCCATAGTGATTTTGAAAAAACTAGTTCAATGGGGGTATGAGTAGTAAGATGGATAAGCAAGATGTTGCTTGAATTGATATGGCAATGCATGTCTTAGCAGCTTATATAGACATTGTGCTGGCGCAAGAAATTGAATTGGACCAATTTGCACCCCACCAGACCAACTTGATCACTTTTTCTGTTAGTAATGATATGGTGATACAGTTATCTTGATTGGAGCCCCAGAATTTTGTTAGCATTTATCCCATTTAATTGTTATGTGTATAAGGTGCTGAATATTTATTACTATGTTAATTCACCATATTTGATGTGGTGTGAAATGGTAGGTATAAGTACTCTAGTTTAGTGGTTAACTTTAAATTAGCTAGTGTTTTATTAGTAGTTTCAATTTGATTAATTATTTATTCAGGTTATTGTAAGGGTGGTAATACAGCTTTTGAAAAATTATTTTCTTTGGTTGGTTGTGGATTTGGCCTAATCTCAAATCTGTTGCATTAACCTAACTTTTAAAACTAAATTAATAGAATATCATATTTGACAATCAGTGAAAGATTTCAATTTACATCCATGGTGGTGATGGGTTTGAGTTGATTGAGAGTGAAGCAACTCTGATTTCCTAACTGTTCAAACTTCTAGCCAGAAAATGTGGAAGGGTGACTCTGATGGTTGTGTATCTTCAAAACGGGAACTTTTCATTGGGAATTGTGAAGGATCGTTATATATATATTAAAATAACTTTTTGATTTTTGGTACTTTGAGATTTGTTCAATTTTAGGCTATAATTTCTGACAATTAGTTCCGATAGTTTTAATATCTTAAATCCAACCATTCAATAATAATATTAATTTTCATGGAAAATAAAAAAGAATATTTTGCCAAAATTTTTAGCAAAAATACTCATAGATAACTTTTTTTTTTTTTTTTTCTATAAAAACTAAACTTAAAATTTATTGAAAATAGAATGAAATTAGATATTTTAACCTATATTAAATCATGAGGCATAAAACAAGGGAACTTGGTTTGGTTTGTTAATGTTCATTGTTCTGTTTAATGTGTTCTACTTAGGAAACATTAAGTCGTATTCCCATCCTGATGTTATGAAGCAGTGGGGAATCGGATAATGAATCCTCCTTCAATCGTGATTTCCTTTTAATGCAAAACAGAAATCTTTTCAGAAAACGGCGAAATAGATGAATCACCCACGTTCCTCTCAAATCCTTTCCTGTGTTTCGTTGTAGTTTGTATGCTAGGCTGGAAATATAATATATATATATAAATAGAGAGAGAGAGAATAAATCAATTTGGACTCGTAGATTTGTCAAGTTGTATCAATTTTCACAACTCAAAGAATTGTTTTAACTTGCGATGAATGTCAGTACTCTTGATATCTTATTTCTATAAACGTTCATTTTCATTCATACTGTTTCAATACATGTATGTTCAACATCGATCTATCTTGTTTGTCCGTGGTTCATGCTTCATTCCAGCAATGTAAAAATGAGAGTTTTTCACTCTATTGCTTTGAGTCTTTCATATTCAATTATTCAGCTTTTATTATTATTATTTTTTACCCCATGTCTTTGATTTTTTTTATATGATGAGTCTATCAAGAAGCCAACAACAATTTCTAATCAATGGAAAGAGACTAAAATTTAGCCAAGAGTCACCTATCATCCCATGGCTACAGTGCATATATACACAAACACACACACACACACAATATTTTAAGCCCATTACATTGCAAATGAAGGAACCAAAGATTGAATCGAAACTATCATCCATAATGGAGATACGAATTATGCAATTGTTTAGCTCACCTCAAGTTGTTAATCTGACGATTATACGGCTTACCATCAAGCCGATATTATCAACATTATATGGTTTCACAGATTTATAAGCAGTTACCAATACATATGATATGGAATTTAATTAAAATAAGCTAAACCGATATTTTTACCCATAAAAAGTTCAAATCTGCCACCTTACATGTAGAATTTAAAAAAAGAAAGAAGAAAGAAAATTATATAGGATGAATAATTAATCAATACAAGAAAAGAAATTCCATATGTTACCAAGTCCGTCCAAATTCAGATTAGCTGAATCGAATTAGTAATGTTAGGTTGAGGAAGAAAATAAAATGGTCGAAATTGATGTAAAAGATAAAGGACTTCAATGAAGGAAGAAGAGTATGTTGATCCATGGGAAATAGTAACCGTTTTCTTTTATATGTCCTAGAATTAGAACATACCCGACGAGTCAACAGTTTACAAAATATCATTTCAAAAGAAGAGAACTCCAACCTTCGGAAGAAGACTTAAAAAGTTTTCATTTGCTTTCCACTTAGAGGCTTGAACTAAAAACAATGGCAAACTTACTCCACAGTCCAAACATACTAAGCCTTTACTACCGGGGAACCGCAGCCAGGAACTGTGTTTACATCTGTATGCCTTCATTCTGTTCCTACCTTTTAACTTCTCCAGTTTCCACACATTTAGGCTTTAGCTTGGAAACTGATCAAAAATATATTTAACTTCATCTTTCCTCCTCCCACCATATTTCAGCTAGATGCTGCCCTCGTGCAACTTTTAAAATTCACAAGAGCTAAATGCAATTTCTTCTTGAGGACAAGAACGAACAACAATTTCAGAGGACATACCATCCATTTCCAGGGAGTGGTAAAGTAGTTCCTCCCATGACGTTTACAAGCCCATATATGCCCTCTATATATGTGCACCAATGAATTATGAAATCATGTCGGCAGTTCATGACAGGGATATAGGAGCAACACAACTAGCACCATGCAGAATGCAAATGTTAAATTACCAACTAACCCAGGAGCTTAAGCTGATGGGTTGTAGTAGACCTAATCATGTCAACACTTTAATACTACATCTCACTTGTAACCTTGAAAATTTGTAAAAGATACAACAAGTGGAAAACAAGATTAACTGGGGAGGGAAATGATATTAAGGACATCCTCCTCCTCCAATACCATGTTAAATCACCAATCAACCCAAAAGCTTGAGTTGATAGTTATGGTAAATTTAATTATATGAGATTCAGTTTCTATGGTCTGCTTCTAAAATCTAAATCCATCACACGAGAGACACCTACGAGAACCCACCATACAACATACAAATAGGATTATAACGGGGCTTTGATGACACAACCCTCCAGGGTAAGCAAGAACCGATATGCAATAAACATCTAGGAGATTACCAAACGAGATTGTTATTCTCAAATCTTAAGTCATCAATAGAACCGAGCAGATGTCTTACAGATAGGGGTTGTGGAGATGTCTTGAGGAAATCTTGTTGTGTCAAATCCCTAATGACCACATCAGTAGGAAGCCTGAACCACTCGACCTAGAAATAATGAATCTTGTAGAGTTGGTGATGATCCTATTTTTCAAATAAAAAAGGGGCCAAAGAATTTCAACTTCTTAAGAATGATGTTTTTCTTATAGACATTCTACATGAGAAGATATCAAGAAACAAGATCTAACACGGATAGATAAAACAGGGACTGATCTAATGTTAAATATAGAAACAAAAACTTTGCAAGCATTTCAACACTACAACCGGGTCAAAATAAGCACGCAGCATTAGCAGTCATTTATCTCAATAAAAAACTAGAAGGAGCAAAAGATTAAATAGATAATCCTTTCCAGGTTAATCAAGATGCAGATGTAATTTTTCTACAAGGAAGCAAAGTGAAATTCCTCCATAGAAGAAAACTCTGTTCAACAAAAGCAACCTTTAGGTAGCTGCATTGGTATCTGTTATTCAGCTAGAACAGGAAGTTGATAATCCTGAACCCTATGGAGCCTAAACGTATGAATTTGAGAAAGAATGAAACAATTTCTCATCGCAAAGACTAGGTAAGAACACAACATGGAGTCAAGTTTTGACAAACTGAATCATGATGCAAATTCAATTATTCAAAAAGCAAAGCTCCAAACTGAAATGAGCATTGTGTACCATTTGATAACCATGAAAATCATAGAAATGAACAATCAACCATTTATAGGCCACCCTATTATCATTGTTCTAGAACAGACAAATGATACTTATAAAAATAAAAAAAGAAGGGAAGGCCACCGGTGAAGAAAAGAGAAGAGTCAAGCAAGAGAGTCGTTCTGTTTCGCTTGTTGCAGTAGCTCTTCTCTAACTCTTCTAATCTCTGCTTCCCTTTCCAACCTCTCTTTCTGAAACAGCAAAATGGAACACAGAGATGCCTTATAAACAATTACAATTTACATTCCAAATGTTATATAAGATATCGCATTCAAAGCTAACGATATCAAGGAATAAGCTGGGGAAACGTTGCCACCTAGGGTTTTCCTTTTTCCCACTCTTCTATGGAGAAGTATCCATCAATTGAAAAAATAACTATAAGGATTATGAAATGAAAAGTAGGAAACAAATAGAGCAATCGGAAGGGGGAAAATTGAATAAGAACCTTTTCGTCTTGACGGAGAGCGATCCAAACATGGAGTTTATCCATTGACTGCCAGAATACGAAGGCCCCCAACGACATTGCAAAGAACGTCGCCACTTTCACCATCTTCTTCTCTTCAATTTGAGAAGCTCGTCTCTTCTACAGATTGTAATTCGGGAGAATGATCGATAAAATGCGACGCGGAAACTCAGGAAAACAAGGCCAAGAGCAGAAGTTGGAGATGGTGGTGCGATATGGAGAGGAATAGATCTCTTCGAGTAATAATCCGATGCTACGAAACTACATACACTGAACCTGCAACCCGCATCCCGTCCGTCCGATTTCGAGCAAGATTGTTTACAAAATGTGATTTAAATACTCTCAAGAATATGTTGCCCTATAGCTCAGTCGTAGAGCGTCAGTCTTGTAAACTGTAGGTCTGTAGTTCGATCCTGCATGGGGGCAATTATTTTTCCCCACATTTTTCTTTTCTTTTGTAACTCTACGAATAATATTTGTCAATCAATTATTTGCTTTATGGCTCCAGGTATTTTTCCCCTATAGCTCAGTGGTAGAGCGCCAATTTTGTAAACTGAAGGTCTGTAGTTCGATCCTGTATGGGGGCAGTTTTTTGTACTTTTATAACTCTTCGTTCTTTCTTAATTGTTTTTCAAGATAATTTGTTTATACCTTATTTTTGGTTTAGGGTTTAGATTTTAGTTTTTTGTTTCTATTTGGTACATTTTCCAAGTAGAAGAGTTATTCTTAATTAAATTTCAAAAAATAAAAAACAAAATGTTAAAAGACTTTTTTTTTTTTTTTTTCAAAAATTGGATTGCATTTTTAAAACAAAGAAGATAACAAAACAATACATTAGAAGTGGGAGTGGTGTTGGAAGCTCAATTTAAAAGAATACTATGGGCTTTAAATTTCATTATTTAAGTTTCTAATTTTTTTTTTAAAACGACTATTTTGGTCGTGTTATGCTATTTTTCAATATAATTTTTAAGTTGTCAATGCTTGTGTTTAACATATGTGGCATCAAATGGTTCGTGTCAATGTACTACACATACTTAAATTTTATAATTAACTTGTCAACATTTAAATAAAACTAAGGCCAAAGTGGTTACTAATTTAAAATTGACAAACTATAAAGTATATAGACTAAACTTAACATTTTAAAAATTTAGAGTCAAACTAGAATAATTCTAAAAGTTTAAAACCAAAATATATCGTAAAAATGTATAGACTAAAATAAAATGAGTATGAAAGTTTAGAAACTAAAATAGAATCTAATAAAAAATATATATATACACGACTCAAGTTTTAAAATATGGATGTAAATTTCAAAATTTTTAAAAAATATCTCCATTAATACTCTTAGAAAGATTATTAAAACAAAAATAAAAATCAAATAAAATATTAAAATTAATCGACAAACATTTCATTCCTTAGAAGGACATTTTTTTTTTAAATGTTTATTATTTATATTATATTAATAATTTTGACATTTTATTTGTACTTTATATATATATATATATATATATATATATATATATATATATATTTTATTGAGTTGTTTACGGCATAATGTCAAGGAATAAGTCATGAAAATGTTGATACGGACACGGGGTTATTTTAAACAATAATGTTATTTTTAAAAAAAATTCGAAAAATAGGGTGCTTTAGAAACTAATGACAAAAGTAGGGTGGTTTGGAAAATAATTTGTAAATTGGGGTGGTGAAATCGTGTACCGGGTACACGATTTCAATAAATTTTTTTCGTGCGTAAGTAAGTCGTGGACCCGGTCCACGAGTGTTGACCAAACTCGTGGACCGGGTCCACGATTTATGCCCCATAAAAATATCATAATCACACCAATTATCATGCTATAATCGCGGGGAAGGAGGAACGAGCAGTTTACGCTTTAGTAGCTACCGTTTCAGCTCTAGTATTCACAGGCTTTCAAGGAATGGAATATTATCAAGCACCCTTCACTATTTCAGATAGTATTTATGGTTCGAGTTTTGATCAAAAAGACTTCTTACCCCCGTTCTTTTCTCATGATACGTCCAAAAACGTCCGGTTTTTTTCCCATGATAAATAAGTTAATTAATTAATTACCCACTTAAATGAAATTTTGCTTATTACTTGTGTTCATCAATTATTGTTTAGTTTCATTGATTCTTAATTTTTAAAAATGTCATGGAAAATCATTAATTCATTTAGTTAAAGATAAAAAGTTAATACAAATCAGAAAATTTAAAATACAAATCAAGTGCCACATGGTGGTCTTCTTCGCGCACGTTGTCCACGACGAGGCACAGGCACTTCAATTTGTTGTTGCTGGTGGATTACATCGTCGATATCCTGTTGGGTGACGACAGATGGAAATTCATGGTGTCCATAATATTCCTGTTGATGGCCAGAACCGGATGCAATGTCTGGTTGTAATATGGGAGGTTCCTGGTCATCGGGTTGCTCTGGAACACCTTCGTCACGTTGTCTCTGTCGTCTACGACGAATACGTTTTCGATCAGTATCAGCAACATTGAGCCTCCTTGTATGTTGAATGATTTCTTCAACATTTACCATGTTTTGCTCACACATTGAACTCAACTCTGGTAAATTGTGTTCTAAGGAGTAATTGTGCACATCGTGGACAAAATTATTCTGCACGATAAAAAAAAATATAAGTATAAAAGAATATTCTTAGCATGTAATTGAAAAACACTACATAATAAGATGCTTACCATGCAGTAATAGTAGGCACCGTCAGGTGTAATAAATCTTCTTGTGATAGAGTCGTACCAGGACAAATAATCATTAGACACATCCGACTCGTTTATTATTTCTCCTTGTGCACAGCGGCCATGACGTGCACGCCAAAATGATATATACTCTGCATGAATTTGACGCCAGTTTTGGTCGTGTTTACCTCTTAAATCAATTTGGTGTAGTTGAGGGAGTGTATTACACAATGTCGGTACTGTTTGCCGCATACCGAATTGTCTCAACACTCGATCTGGTTGATGCCACTCTACGATGTGAAAGCATATAAGTGGGCTGACCGTCAACCAAATGTCTTGTCCATCATGACAGTAATCAGGCAACAACGACATAACGTGTGGTGTATATGGCGTCCAATTAATCTGAAACCATGTACAAGAATAATTAGAACCTAAAAACATATGTAATATTCAGTTATATGCAACATATTTATTATTACCTGATTTTTCATCAAACGGTCAAAAATTGAGCGATATACCAGCAACATGTTTGCTGATTGTTCAGATGCAGCTAATACACCGCTCCATCTATCACATGGATATAAAACAATTAAATACTTTGCTAATTGTATTAACAAAGAAATTAATATATACAGAAAGTAATACCTGGCACTGAGTGGACGTCCTATGAAATGTTCGGGAGGTTGTAGTTGGACTTGTGGTGCAACAATGCTAAATCGATCGTAGGCCCATACTTGAAGTAGTATCAGTGGGCCTGCTATATCCAAAGCTTGTGCATGACTGGCTCGACATAATTCTCTGTATAGCCATGCAAGACAAGCACCACCCCACGAATAATTACCAGCTTGCTCAAAACTGGCCAGTAGTGGGAGGAACATTAAGTGCACCAACGTGTTGGACTTGTCAGCAAACAGAAAGCCTCCGATAAGCTGCATAATATATGCTCGTGCATACCTCTGTATACTGACGTCATCGGCATCAGGAGACAATTCTGTAAACTGAGACGCTAACCACGGGAGACTTAACCTTGAGCCTTTTAAGTCAAGTGGTCGAACGCCTAAGAAATCTTCACAGATCTGTTTCCAATCATGCTGCAACGAACCAGTAACAGGTTCTCCGTCCACTGGTAGTCCAAATTGTACTGCAATGTCCTGCAGCGTAATGGTGCATTCCCCACCAGGCATATGAAATGTGTGGGTCTCCGGTCTCCAGCGCTCTACTAAAGCAGTAATGAGGTGCCAGTCCAACTGTATGAATCCAATTTGTGCAACCCCAATAAAACCGGCCTGTTGTAGATAAGGCACTATACGTTCATCGAACGGTATAGTATGCTGGGAAACTGCCTCTCTTCTCCGACAACATAGTACCACAGTGGATGCATTATCCCATATTGTCTGTGATCGGTGAGTGTTTTGAAGATATAGCTGAACAGGGTTAGATGGACCAGGATCCATATTCAACACTGTTAAATTAAACAAAATTCATTACAATGTTAAATAAACGAAATACATTACAATGTTAAATAAACCAAATTCATTGCAATGTTACAATGTTAAATAACAAATGAAATACATTACAATGTTAAATAACAAATGAAATACATTACAATGTTAAATAAACGTAATACATTACAATGTTTAATAAACAAAATTCATTACAATGTTAAATAAACGAAATACATTGCTTGCTAAACTATGAATGACTCGAAGATGAAGCTCCTAAATTACGGAGTGGACAGGTACGCTTGTTATGCCCTGATCCCTTGCATATCCCACATCGAACTTTCGTGCCTGCCTCGCGCCAATCCATCTCATTATGAATTCGCGAAGTTTTGGGTCTACCATGCTCCCTTAATAAGTTTGCATTAGGATGCACTTCCGTAAATGATAACTCTGGCCAATAGTCAGGGTGCTGTATTGGATGGAAGCGACATTCATAGCATAACTTTAAATGAGACAATTTATAGTATTCATCAATCAGATGCACGTATGACAAACGCATGTAATTACAAATTGCAATTACATGACTTGAACGACTGCCACTTGTTACAAGAACAAGTCCCCTCTTTCAGGCACACTACTTGTGTGTTTTGGCCTTTGTAGGGAGAAACCATACTGATGCCAGTTCGAACTTCAAAACTTTGTGTTTCCCTGTCAACTGACGTCACTGTATGTGCAGTTGCTCGTTTCTCCCACCTTTTAAGCTTTCTCATGGCATATTCTGTGTACGTGTCCCCACGATCAAGTGCTTCACTTATTTCTTGTCTACGACGTTCAAAGTATAAGATTGTCCGGTAAAATGTTAACCTAACAATCGATGTGATCGGTAACATTCTAGCTCCTTTAAATACCCCATTCAAACATTCAGCTGCATTGGTTGTCATCCACCCAAAGCGATACCCATTATCGTGTGATTGCGTCCATTTATTCAAATCTATATCAGAAAAATATTCAAGACACTCAGGGTTCAATTTCTTTAACTCTTTCATGTTTCGAATGAACTTACGTCTTTGGTGTTGATTTCCAGCCCTAAACATTAAATCTTTAAGTTGCTTTGATTTGTATTTGGAATTGAAATTACTCGCAACATGACGTAAACAATAACGATGACATGCTTTAGGTTCAGCCCAACCAATTTCCTCGTTGTTAATTGCTGCAATGATCCCTCTGTGTCTATCCGAAATTAAGCAAATCCCTTCTCGGTCAGTAACATACTCGCGCAATGCCCACAAAAACCATGACCAACTAGATGTATTTTCCCCTTCAACAATAGCAAATGCAAGAGGAAATATATGCCCATTCGAGTCAATAGACAAAGCAGTGAGCAATTTCCCTTTATACTTGCCGTAAAGATGGGTTCCATCTATTTGAATTAAAGGCCTACAGTACTTAAACCCTTCAATTGCAGGACCGAATGCCCAAAAAACACGACCAAATATAGTTTTACCAGGCACATCAGAAGGGAGAAAATGCCAATCTACTCGTGTACCAGGATTGTAGTGCACAGCAGCACTCAACCAGTACGGAAGTTCTGAATACGATTTCTCCCAATCACCGAAGACTGCAACCAAAGCTTTTTTCTTAGCTTCCCACACACGTCTGTATTTGACGTTATATCCGTACTGTTTTTTAAGTGCTTCTTGTAGTACCGCCACAGGCACACTAGGATCAGCTCTAACTAAATTTTGAATTTCAATGCTCATGAAATTAGAATCAAGTTGTGCATTATTTTGTGCCAATTCTGTGTATAAACAACTATGGTTCTCTGTAATTTCAAACATCCCATGGATTTTACGCCGACATGCACGCAACCTCCACCTACAACCTTCATCCCATTGCTTGCATCGCACATACCAAATATCTTGGTTCGATTCTACCACAGATATTTGGTAGTGTTCAGTCACACAATATTTTTTTACTGCCATTTGTAGGTCTTCTTTCGTATCAAATAACATTCCTTTTTGTATTATACTAGAGTTATCTGTACATTTTTCCCTTTCCTCCAAGGTTGATCCTTGTTCACAAACTGAATCAGTAATTTCCCATTCTATCTGTGTAAATATCTCCGACTGAACCAACTCATTTTCATTTTCTATATTTCCTTCTTCTCCAAACAATTCATCAATTTCTACATCAATGTCACTATCCGCACAATTTCCAGCTTCAATAATAACTAAATCTTCTGGACGAAACGACATATTTAAATTCGTTTACAACTGTAAAGGTTAAAAAGAAAAATTAGTCCAAATCTACCCAAAATTATAAACTCGTGGACCCGGTCCACGAGTTTACTACCCAATATAACTAATTTTCCACCATATTATTTACCAATAATTATTCTTATAACAATAAACGCCGAATAATAATCAATACTAAAACCTTAATTTTTTAAATTTATTCATGCATGCAAAAGGGGTATTTTAAAGAATAATGTTATTCTAAAAAAAAAATTCGAAAAATAGGGTATACATATTTAAATTTGTTCATTCATGCAAAACAAAACGTATACATATACAAATTTATTCATTCATGCAAAACAAAACGTATATAACTATTGCATATTTATAAGATAATTAGAAAGGAAAATGTATATGCATACGTATATGGCGGCGGCGGCGGTAGCAACGGTGGTACTGGCGGCAGCGGCAGTGGAGGCGGCGGCGGCGGCGGAACGAAAAGAAGAAGAAAATTGACAGCGACAATGACAAACGAGAACTGAAATAAGAGAAAGGAGAGAAAGGAGGAAAGAAATGAAGAGTGAAAGGAGAGATATGAGGAGAGAAATGAAGAATGAAAAGAGAGAAATGAAGATGGTGGAAATGAGAGAAATGGAAAATGGGAGCTGCCGGTCGGAAATTTAAAGAGTGGAACTCGTGGACCCGGTCCACGATTACCGAAATCGTGGACCCCGTCCACGAGTTCGGTCAATGCATGCCTCTGCATGCAGACTGCCGGTGTCAGCGTACCCTGGAAATCGTGGACCGGGTCCACGATTTCACAACCCCATTCTTCAAAATTCTTTCTCCCCCACCCTATTTTTCCAAATCCTTTCTCCCCCACCCTATTTTTCGAATTCTTTTTTAAAAAACCATTATTTTAAAAAAAAATTCACGGACACGATATGCATTTTTTCTTTCCCATACAATGATGTATGGCATATACTATTTTCTGAAATCTTCAAATATATATGTGTGTGTGTCTAATAGGTCGAATAAATTGGGCTGGATCTGGAATTCTGGTTGAAGCCCAAATCATAAACAAAGCTCATCCAGCGCGAACATGGTCTCTGATTGACTATAAATAAAGCAGCTAAACCCTAAGCCAGTATTGCTTTCGATGGCCGCCTTGGTGACCATTGTTGGAACTTCATTTAGGCAGATTGTTCTGTATGAAATTATCAAAATCATCTCATCTTCTTTTCTTCTTCATTTTTCGCGTTGTTTTTATTTTAAAACTTGCTTGCATTGTTCCGTAAAATTTATTGGTTTTTGTATCGCCTTCGATAGGCGTTGCGTTCATCGGTGGGTTTAGATCCAGATGGACGCGTCAACGGAGGCGTAAACTAACTGCAACTCTTCAAACCTGATCGTCTCCGTTTCAATCGGAGGCAAGGTATGAGTCGTTTTGTGACTCGTGGCTTTACTGGTTTGACGTTGTGCCATTTGATTTCTTTTCGAAACCTAGGGTTTATCCCCTTGTCATTCCTAATTTCTTTACTAAAATTGTTGCTTCTTACTGGTGAACTCTCTCAGATTTAAATGATGGATGTTCATGTTTCCGAAGCATAAATTGATTTGAAATTTGCCAGTATTAAACAGCTCTGTGCAATTCCCCATTGCACTCTGCTACCTGTCTCCTGGTACACTCGTTGTTACACGTTCATCCTCTCGTTCGGATTTATCTTTCAGTATATTTAGCCGCTTGAATTTGGAAAAAAAATTCGATTTTTTGAGCAGTTTTTCTTGTCCCGAAGTTCTCAAAATTTTTGTACTAATTAATCTTGTTTGAATATTATCATCGCTGACCTTTTATTCTGTATTGTCAAGACCGATCGAAGGACCTGATTGGAGTAATGGAAATTGATAGGTTACAGATCTCAAAATGGAATTGATTGGAGGTCTCTCAATACTTGAAGAGAACGACGAATTATAATTTCAAATATGATTTAATGAGAGCGAAACATTAAAAAAAGAGTAAAAGATTCTTTCCCAGAATCGTGATTTTAATAAGCAAGTTTAGTTGAAGTAATTGGAAAACTAATGCACCGCAATAAAGTCCTGTCTATTGGAAGTAATATATATATATAAAGCGTTATCCTCTTCTTTCATTTACATTTCTCTAATTCAAATGTATGTTTTTCAAAGAAGAAATGGATATATCGCAAAGAAAAGAGAACTCATAAAATCAAATACGTACCTCTTTAGGAAAAAAAATTGAATTTTGTTATAGATACATTAAAAATGAAGGGGGAAATGTCCAGAAATACATTGAAACTACTTCATAAATCACATCTGAAAGACACATATAACTGAAATTACTAAACAAACCTCACTTCCATGCATCCATGGAATTATAATTTTTATTTTACACAAGAAAAACACACTATAAACAACAAGCTCATACGCTTACTATAAGGTAAACTCCCACGTGCCAACCAAACTGTAATTCAACTCTGCAAGTCTCACAAGTTAGGAAAACTTCAGTCATTGCAGCAGCGATACATGATGAACTTTTCCATGGCACTACCGCATTCGGAACAAACCACCTTCTCTGGAATGGTGCCATTGGAAGAAGGAAGAATCAGACGGTTGCAATGCTCAGGAGTGTGGATATCTTCGAGGTCTTTGCTCATTGCAGGAATAAAACCCTCCTCTTTCACATGGACCTTCCATCGCTCTTCATACCCATCCACTACATTGGTTATGGTCTCGGCTTTGGCTCGAAGGATGTCGGTTGAGCCTTTGCAGAACAGCGCCCAGCCCTGGTCGCCACTGTCGAAACTCAACATCGTCATCGTCTCTTGCATTACGGGATCGTCTTCGATGGTGTTTCCCCTTTGTGTTTTTGAGTACCACATGCTTTCTAGCCTCACCCAGAAGAACCAAATTAGGGTCGGATCTACCAATGTGTGGATCTTTTGATCTGCTAAGATTGCAGCTATGTTCTTCCTTATTTTCTCCCCAGGGTTGCTCTTCCCCACATAGAGAATCTCCAATTCTATCCCAGCATCCTTGGCTACTTCTTTTGCCTTTGAGCTGAAGCTTCTTATCCATCCCAAATCTTCCCCTCCAATAATGCAAATGTATTTCCCTGTTTCCAACTGAAAATTCCCCACATTACAGAAGAAGAGTGAGGTAAGTGAGAAGATTCTTCACCACATTACATTACAGAAAAAGAGTGGGTTGAGGTTATTACCCATTGGAAGATGAGAGGTTCGACTGAATCGACTAAAAGCTCAAGTCGCCAAGTTTCTTCCTTCCATAGTGATTCCTCTCGAGCGCTTGTGAAAGGGTAGGCCAAACTTCCCCAAATCCAAAGCATATGGACGGCATTGGTATTAACCACTTTGCCTTGAGGGTCCAAAACCACCAACAAAGGTTTTTTGATGAAGTTCCATACCTGTCTTACGTACTTAATGACGGCTGATTCGATCAGTGAAGGATGTGCCACCGAGTACCATGGCATCAACCCCAACAAAGCTTCGAATTTTGTCTGTTTCTCTTCTGTCCATGTAGGCTCCACAATTGGCATCCACACCACCTCGTAATCACTCTCTGCTCTTGTTTTGTTCTGTCTTGATTCTCTGTAGATTTGGTCTAGCATTGAAAGCTCCACTATCGATATGTCCAGGTCAGAGATGAGCAGCAACACGTTTTTCTTTCTTAGCACTTCAACGGTAGCCTACGATGTGATTATAGAGGACCCAACTAAAGTTTGATAGAGGGTACTTGAAGAATTGTATTAAAACGAAGAGGAAGTATAGAGACGTGTAGAAATTGTCATTATATTTTGTGTAGAAGGTTTGTTAGAAAAGGGGAAAGTGCTGACCTTTTCCTTACTTATACCATCGATGAGGGGTGGCTTATCATCCTTGGAGTAAATTAAAGCCCTCAGAATCTTGTTGTTGTCAATGTGGGGTATCTCGAAAAGGCGGACTAGGTTCATATATGCTTCATGATGCATCTTCTCATCTGTGTATCAATTACAAGCATAAACAGAGTAAAATATTAACTCAGTCTCAACTGCCTAGTCATATTGAAGTTTAGAGCAACAGAAGCCTCACTTATGTAATGATGACAAGCAAGAAGCAGTTGTTCAAGGTGCTTGCGGATGTTGTCGATCTTATGGGCTAAACTAGACAGCTCCCATGTCTCAGATGCTGATGCTAAATACCTGAGGAAATGTTGCAGAGAAGAAACTAAGTACGGTTAACTAGTTAGCTAAGTTAGATTGTCAAAAGTAGACGAGGTGGTATACTCATGGCCGACTCCAATGAGGCCTGCATTCTGTGCAGCGCAGGCAACAATGCTTCTGATTGTCCAATAAATAGCTGTTGGAATAAGAGTGGTTGCACTCTTCATTTCAGGCGTGTCTGGAGTAATGTAATGGGGAGGAAGCATCTTGAAATCAACAATGCATTTGGCTACAGCCACCAGTGCCTTGATGAGTTTGTCGAGTGCTTCAAATTTTTGCTTCACAATGTCGACCCTCTCAAATATTTCTGGGAGTTTTTTGAGGAGTGAGATGTCTTTGGCGAGTAAGTCGGTTGAGGATTGTTGAACCAATAGCCAAAACTCTCCATAGTTGATTGCAAATGCAGCCAAGGCCAGCACCACCTTAGCATCCCATGGCCAGCTTGATAACAAATTGAACACTTCCATAGTCACAGCATGGGGATCCCCTGCCCCTGAACACTTGTACTGTATCTGTGATCATTCAAAACAAGCAAAGCAAATGAATCTCTGAAAAGGCTTGAACTTTTTGTATACCCAAAAGAAAGAAGAAACTCTAAACAAAAACCTCATTGGAAACTTTGTTGATAGTGAATGATACAAAATCCAGCAAGTCCAGCAAGTCTGTTGGGCTTGGGGAATTGTCTTCAATTGCCTCCAACTGAGCTCGAGTTGTTCCCTGGAGACAAAATCAATCAATGAGCTAAGTTTACATGAAAAAAGATGGTTTGGTTTGATTTGAAGTGTGATGAATATGCGAGAAAAACACTTGTTAAAACAAATGTATGTGCCTGGTGAGTATTGAGTTTAGCACGAAGGAAAATTTGTTCAACGAGGCTGAGCAAAGGGGTGACAGGAAACTCGAGGGGCTCCTCAGAATGCGTGGCCAAAACTTGTTTCGTCAAGGCATTTTCGTCGCCTGCTGCAAATAGCTGACGGTCTGGTTTGATGAGACTCAACTTACGTGGTACCGCAGTAGCCATGGTTTTCTTTTTTCAATAGGGTAGATGAGAGTGGAGAGTGAGTAGAAAGGAGGAAAGTGGGGTTATATTTTGATTTATGGTGATTTTGGTTTTGAGTTGAAGCCCTTATATAGTATGATAAAAAGGGATTAAAGGTCAAAAGTTTTGATGAATTTCTACCTTGCTTCCAAGGGGGTTTAAATTACTATAAAAGTGAAAAGCGAGGTTTAAGATAAGGTATGTGTCTTTGGCTAATTAGGAAACATGCTTTTTCTTTAAGAGTGGAAAAATGAAGTTTTTGATCTTGTACTGTTACAAAAGCAGCTGCCGACTGAGGATCTAGATTCAAGTTTGCCTTGTGTCAGTATCTCTGGCGAACTTTTTGGAAGTACAAATTCAACATCATGGCAATAAGAGTATGGAAGATTATTAGAAAGAAGAAAAAAGAAAAGAAAAGAAGGAAGGGGCATTTAATATGGCTGGAGACAGATATATTTCCTTTGGATGTTAACTGAGACAAAGAGAATGTCACTTTATAAAGCCAAAGTTGTAGCAAATGTGCAGCACATGCATGTAGTTTACACTGTAAGGGGAAATGATTATCCAATTACAGTTGCCATTTAAGAGCATCAGTTTTTTAAGTACAAAATTGATTGTGTTATCACGTTTGTCTTTGCTGTGAAAGACCTACTATTACAGAAACAGTACACCCCGGGTCCCCGGGATTTGACACCACTCTAGCTCGAAAGTTAAAGTTTAAAAGTTAAAGTTTAGTGAATCAATTCAGCTTAATAACCTATCAAGTCTTTGAATCAAGTTAGGCTATATGGCTGGCTTGAAGAGACAACAAATGTGCTATCTTCTAACTTTGCTAGAAAGCAAGCAATCAACTAACTGTTGATGGGTAGTAAAGAGGATAGATCAGCTAAAGAGAGGTTGACGGTGGGAAGTATTAGAAAGCTTGCTGAATGAGAGCAGAATGGATTTATTTCCACTTCCATGCTCTAATTTACATAGAGTTAATGGCTGGCTCGTAATTGTGTTCATCAACTTTTAAAACATCATTTCATGTACTTTCAAATGTTAGTCTTTGTATTTATAACAAGTCTTAAATTTAATAATTTAATAATACTTTAAGAAAGACACTATGTTTACTTATAAATTAAGTTTATAAAGAGTGCCAACATGGATTATATATATATCTTAGGATATAATCAACCATGGACTAATAGCTGGGACAAAATTTAAGATTTGTTAAAGAACAGGGACCAATATGATATTTTAATAGAAAAGAAATATGTTCTCTTTCTTTCTGGTACGATTCAATAGAAAGTTAGAACCAGAATTGTATCAGTTTATGTCTGTGCAAAGTGTGTCTGAGGACGAAAATGAAGCAGCAGATTCTTGAAATTTCTTTGCTTAGTATAATGTTTATGTGACCAGAATTCCTGAAGCATTGTTTGTGCATTAAAGTTGGCAATATTCTATCTTGAGATGGAAGCGAAGCAGCATTCCCATTTTGTTTCCACCATGATAAAAAAGTTCTCTACAACAAAATGAAATTACGTCGATCCCATGGCCGAACTGAGCCTAAACGCTCACACAAAATTCCTAATTTCCATAGCCTTCCCACCTTTTACAGAACAATTAGTAAAAATTTGTACAAAATTTCAAGAATTGAAAGTTAAACAACTTGCCGTTGCGGTGCTCGACTTTACCCCCTGGAGCATCTCTCATGGACCATGAACTCCTTCCCAAGCTTTCTCCTCCCCTGTTCTCCATCGAACTTCATTGGACAAATTAGCTTTCTTCGTGGTGAAAGCCTGGAGAATTTCATCCCATGCATTTTCCTTTCCATTTCCTGAAATGACCAGAAACAACAGACAGAATTGAGCAAAAAAGATTGTTGTAACTTATTCCTAACACATTACAAAAGCAGTGTCTATACCCCCTGCACTAGTACGGTTTTCCCACTTTTTCCAGCTTTGTTTTGGTGCCTTGTGGTGGTTCTCCCCCCATTTGTTCCAGCTTTGTTCCGGTGTAACGGAATTGTTCTCCCACTTGTTCCAGCTTTGTTTTGTACCAGATGCTTCAATGATATTACCAGCAGCTGCTTCGAAACCTACCGAGTTTTCATGCTCAACAATTCTGATGTCAACGAGTGAGGAATAATCTGCCTGCATAATTAGAGCCACTTGTTAATCTCTTTCAAATAGCAATTAGCAGCTGCTATGCTGCGTTATGCTTGATGGCTAGGAATTAAATGAGAGCATGATTTTCCATCTTGGACGTCTATAAAACAGAATGACGATCATGGAGCTGAGCCTAACCTGACAAGTGACAACATGAAACAGGCAGTTGGCAAGTATAATTTTATTAATTTTAAGATGCTCGAAATTTGGTTGCCCCTAATGGCATATGCTTGTTACATTATCTGAATGAACAAGATAAATAAATACTGTTAACTGGCTTTTGGCTTCATGGTTTAAGAACAACCAGATCTGAAATCTATATCAAAAACCGGAAAGTTAGAAACCCAACTATCCAGGAGCTTTTCGCATAAAGCAAGAACAAGGAGCCAAAACTATATTGGATAGCGAAGGACCATTAAACCCCAAATACTGGCCGATGCTTGTTTAAGACCATGAGTAACAGCCATTCCAGAAACAGAAAGATGATGACTAATTTGAGCACCTTTAAAGAGCCATCTTCCGCATATGGATGTTTAACTGCTTCTTCATTAGTTGCCTTCTTAAAAACAAATGGATATTCTGGAACAGGAATCAGCATAATCTTATTTGCTTCAGGTTTACACCATGATACCTTTCCAACCTAACAGACATTGAGCACGATGTCATTATGTGCCTCATTTAAAATATTTATATCAGAAGAGGAACCAACGGAATTATTACTCTGAAGGTGGAAAGTTCTGGAGTCCAGGATGATGATAATTCAATTAAACGGTAGGCAATTATATCACCTCTCTGCAACATACAAGTTCATGGCCGAGATGATTACACAATTCAAACAAGGGTCAATATAGACATATGTCAACAACAGAAGCTAAATCCAGAGCAAGGACATGCAATATTCAAACAGAAACATGGAAAAATTATCAAAACAAACCTTGGGCAGGCTAGCACAAGGTCTGAGTTTATTGAAGTCAATTGGGCAGTTCATAGTTGCTAAACCTTTTTTAGCCTGCAGCTTAGAACCTTGTCCTTCACAGTTCTTGCAATTACTCGTCCAAGATGAGGCTTTCCTTTTACCCCACTTTCCTACATTCTTAACTGTTATCCCATTCAACCGTATGGTGTCCTGAAACACTCAATTCGATTGTCAAAGAACTTGGTTTCACTTGCAAGGACTATAACAGGAAAGAGATCTAAGCACAGGGATAATACCATTGAAGTTTGAGCGGGATGGACAATCTGCTTTGCCTCTGCTGGAACTCAAATATAAACAAACATGTTAATTCTTGCATCAAGCAGCATAAAGTTATAACATGCATTTTCAAATAATAAGAAACACAAACGGACCTTGACGAAGAGGCAGAAAACGAACATGTCCTGGTCTAATTACCACGGGTACAATTTCTTCATCATCACTACTGCCAGCTAGCCGTTCAGAGTCCTCAAAGTAACTCTCATCAGGTAACTTACCGTTACTCTTTTCAACTCTTCGTTGCTGTACCTGCAGAATGATCAATGAATAATAATCACTCAAGGATGTAATTGAAGCACTCTCATCTGTAGATGGCTAGAAGTGTATGCCATATGTTTGTCCAGTCTAACAACCCAGCACCTAAAAGACACGATAGTTAATCAATTTTACCCATGTCTGTGGTTATAGATATAGGTCACATCCAATAGAATGTAGAGTTGACGTTGAAACAGGTTGTCAACTCCACTAGTATATATGAAAGGTGAGCACTGAGTACCTTTTCCTTCTGAGTTTTGATTTGTTTCCTCATCATTTGCCTTTTATCCTTCTCCGGAGAGGAAAACTTTTGAAACTGAAAAAGATGAAAAATTACAATGAACTAATTTTTTTATGTACTTAATTATTTTTATATAAAAAGTTAATTAACTTAGAAAGTTATGAATCCCAGAAACTAAAGAAGATTGAATCAATGCCTAGTTTCTATTAATAGTTTAAAAGACTAATTTCATGTAATCTTTTATTAACTAATATATTAAGAAATCAATTTCTACATACTAAAACTCTAAAAGTTCAAATAAAGATTGATTCTGGGGATCAGGACATTTTCAGAGGCTCGTATAGTTGGGGTTGGGACAAGGAATGATCTTTCCATCCTCCATCCCCAAAAATAAAACAACGAACTTTTTTCTTCATCCCTCTGTTGAAAGTTGGAATCTTCCATCCACACAAGGGAAATTGATCCTCACAAGATACATTGTCATCTGGCTCATTCCTAAGATGCAATGGCTGTCACATGCTCATAACATCTATATCAAAACATCATGTTAACACTTAAAAAGAGGGTTTGTTTGTTTGTTTATTTTCCCCCTCCTTCCTCCCCCTTCTTTTAAAGGAAAGGCCTTCCTTATTTCAATTTAATACATTGACAACATATAATATCCTCAAAAGACCATTACCTTACTAGCCTTTTGCTTGTTGGGGACATTTGTATCAGTATGACCGTTGGATGATTTGAGCTTCTTCATCAGATGCTTTTCAGAAAGAAAAACTTCCTGCTGGAATCTACCATTATGCTCTGTAGGAAACTGCAGACATTTGGAAGTTGGAGCAACTCTGTTTTTCTTCATTCTACAATTTGGACTGGATAATATGAAACAGGAATAAGCATAAGACAATTCTTACATGGTACAACCGTGGAATATGAAATGAAACTTCACCAAACTAAATGAAAAATGCCCGAAAACTAGTATCTGGATATTGGCAGGATATCTAGTATAGAGGCTAGAAAGAGACGGCACTGCCTGAAGACCATGGATGGGGAATAAAAATAAAATTTGTCCTCTTTCTAGCTTGTATTTAGCTCACAGAAGTTGCATGGTCAAGGTGTGATGTTACCAATGAACAACCAGAACCCAGTTTACAACAACACAAATCATTCAAACTTAAGTATTTAAATATGATAACTAACCCTTAAAAATAACAGCATAAACTAACAAGTACATGACACTTACATCCCATTTTACCGACTTGAGAATCTTGTTTACAAAGAAATCAAATAATATAGTGATTTAAAATCACTTTTAGGTCCTACTAGAACCATAAATAGCATTTTATAAAATTAAAACGCCATCATTCACATTGAAGCAGCTATCATAAACAAAAGCAACACATAAGCACCAAGGGACCATTAGGTTTCATGTCCCTTCAAGAACATGGTGTTTGAACTAGAAATGTTGCCTGCTCATAAAAATTAATGTTATACGATTCTTTAGCATTTGCATTGACAGAGACGGGTGCTACATACTTTGAGCTGTGAAGTGTTTTCAGTGCCTTCCTCTTCCTACAAACTGTTTTCTTACTGCTTCCCGCATCCAATGTGTCTTCCAACTGACGCGGCAGACCATAAGGTTCAGTATCTTCATCTGCTTCATTATTGTAGACAGTACACTTCCTCACAAGCTCTTCGTTAGCTAGAAGCTGAACATCTATATCAGCAGGTTGCCCCTCCAGCATGTCTGCCATCTTGTCAACTGCAGACACATTGTCCTCATTCTTCTTCACCCTGTTAGAAGAACAATGCGGCAAACTGAGACACTTGGTCTTATAGAGACGAAGTATTCAAAGAGCAGATAGCCCACAAACTGACCTAACAATATCTTTATCCTTCAAAATAGAAGTAGGCTCAAAAGGTGGTAGAACAAAACCATCCATCTATAAGAGGGAAAATACATGTTCAGCATGCATATCACAGTGAAATGCCTAAACAAAGGACAACCATACAAAACCACTACATTCAGGAAAAGTTAAAGTTCATCTTAAGATCCACAAACCCAAAATTCTCCCTAGAATTCCAAGTCTCCCCCCTCCACCCTTACATAACATGCATGTAAAAATGGCACCCTCTCATTGGGAATTACAAGTGGAATGAACACAGGATACCCAGAAAGCGAGAGAGACAAACTTACAGAAAGAACGAGGCCATCAGGACAAGCACCGCGAAGCAAGAAAGAGTCGAGAAGATAGGAAGAGAAGTCGGAAATGGAACGAAGGTGAGATTTCAGAAGAATCCAACTCCGTTTCAGTCCATTTTTCCTCTGCGACTTGCTCAGTAGGTGCCCCTCTTCGAAAACCAATCGTATTCTCACCGTCCCAGAATTCATCGATCATCCGGAGAAACCGCCAGCAACTAAGATTGACTCCAATTTGGAACAAATGGAACATAAATTAGGCTTCAAATCGCTCGATCGCGGAGATCTAAGGCTTCATTTGTTTAAGTAAAAAGTGAGTGGAAGTATAATGAACTGTTATTTAATTAACAATTTTTCGAATTTAATCTCTCTTATTTCTATAGTCAAATTACATTTTAACTTGCTTTTGGATTTGGTGAGAGTGGAAAAAAAGAAAAAAAAACTTAATTATTTTTTTCTTAAAAGCTATCATTTTGTAAACGTTTCGACGGTAATTTAGGGCTTATTTTGTTTTTGTTTTTTAAAATTAGGTATATTTCATTTCAATTTTTTTTTTCATGATTTACATTTTTCTTTAAAAACAAGAGTTTGAATTCCTGGTCAACAACAAGTTTTCAAAATATTTTTTTTTAGTTTTAAAATTTGGTTTGGTTGTTTAGAATATAAGAAGTAATAACAAATCTCTAATTATAGAGGTAAAATGAGTGTTTATAAGTTTAATGTTTAAAAATAAAAAATAAACAACCAAATGGTTATCAAACGGGTATATGACATGTTTAAAAGTGATTTTTGAAATCGTTATAATCATTTTTATCAGGTTTAAACTCACTCTAAAATATATCTTGAATCACAATCATTTCAATGTTTAATTTTACATTTTTCAACTATTTTTTATATTATTAAAATTGATTATGAATGATCAAAAGTATTCTCTAAATTAATTTTGAAAACCCCAAACAATTTTAGCCATTTCAAAATCAATTTTAAATATGTGAAAAAAGTAGGTACCAACAAAATGGTTTATTTACCAAATTGTGCTGCTGAAGGCTGAAAATGTTGAAAAAGTTGGTTGCTTGCTCAAGCATGGCAGTTAATTACAAAAGAGACCTTTTTTTTTTTTTTTTTCTCATGGAAAAGAAAGAAAAAAGGACTGACAAATTTATGTAAACTAGTGGTGACTGTAATTTGTAAAGCCTCCATTACACACTTGTGTGGAGGTAGTGGCAAACATAATGAAGCAACTCCATTACACTAACCTTTTATTAAACTAGTGGGCCATTATCAAGCATTAATTCTCTGTTACAATTACAAGGATGAAGAATTAATCAAATAAGATATTCTCAAATACAAAATTTTAGACACATTTAGAGCAATAGAGTTATTGCTCTTTAGGCTGGAAAGGAAGTCACAAATGAGAGACTTCTAATGTAATATGTTCAGATATTTTCAGAAAAGGATTTGAACTTCATTTATTGGCAATAGAGTTATTGCTCTTTAGGCTGGAAAGTAAGTCACAAATGAGAGACTTCTAATGTAATATGTTCAGATGTTTTCAGAAAAGGATTTGAACTTCATTTATTGTTGAAACGATCTAAACTCCCTATAAGTTCCCCAAGAATCTATGTCACCAACTTAGAAAATTTCTTGATAATAATCTAGTTTTTGGTGACTTTATTTCACCATCTGTGATGGCCCAATTGGGCCTTTTTATTTTATTTATTAAAACCACAACAGTCGGTGGATATATCATGAAAATCGAGAAGAAGAAATGGTCGTGAAAAGAAAAGCATTTCTGTATAACAGTGTTTTTAGCCATTTGGAGGTTCAACTAAAATTTTGATAGTGTGTTCTTGACATAAGGGTCTTTCATCTAGATAGTGGAGAATTTTTTTGGAGGTACCTACATTTAGAATATAATGGGTAATTGGTTGCCACTTTCGAGTGAGACCTTTCTAATTTATTTTCTCTATTGTATGTCGCTTGTTGTCGGGATTTGTTAATCTTGAAATAGATATTGTGCATGACTCTAGTTAAGATTAGAGAGAACTTATTGTAACTTATTATTGATTATGAAGAAAATTGTGACTTCGATTTGTGGTTTTTTACTCCTCGCATTGGAAAGATTTTTTTAACGTTAAAATTGTTCGTATCCTTGATTGATAATTGTTACTATCTTTAGTTTACTAATTTTTCTATTAGATTCACCCTGTAGGAGATAATTAATTGACAAAAGGAGATTTTGAATTTGGTATGATGACTCCAAAACTTACTACATGCATCAGAATTGAGTTGAAAGGAATTGTTGGGGGGAGGTTTGTAACATTTTGAAAATGTTCATCATGGGCAGACAGCGGAGGAGATATTATTTGTATAGGTTGGTGGGTTTGAATGACTTTAAAAAAGAGAAGCAAAGTCAATGAAGTTGATGTTCAAACAAAAATGGTAAGAAGATAGCATAATTTTCGAAAATAACAAATCACATGTTTGCCCTACACACGTGTGAACCATTCCACAACAAAGTGCTTAAACTTGGGTATTGGAGTCACATTCCTCTTCCTTTTCCTCCACTTTGCTTCTACCATATTATCTCATCCTTTCATTTTTCTATTCAAAACAATATATACAATATATATAATATATATAAAGTTTTTTCAAACACCAAACCAAGCCAACCAAGTGCATGCAAACACAAGAGTGGGAAAATGAACAAATAGCTGAGGCTAAGAAAGTGGGTTAGAAATCGAAAAAGTAGCTAAAACAAGAAGAATAGCCACCAGAAGAAAAATTCTGAAAAATAGTTCGATCGATCTCATACGAAAGCTTTATTTTGAAAAAGAAAAATACTTAGAAACGTGTATTATGGGTTATATTTATCTTTGTGCATTTGACTAAATTGTTAAATCATTATTTGTCAAGTGACATATTCTTCTTAATCTCTCTCTAAATATCTTATTTTTATATATGTATGATGATAATGGGATACATAACGGGTGTTCATAACCTACAATAAGTATGGTAAATACCATTTCAAAACCCTCTTTACAATTGTGTTACTATTTTTCACTCATTCTCTCTTTTTGCACCCCAAACATCCTGAATAAAATAGTTTGCATTTCAAAAGTGTCATAACCCAGAGATTATATAATACCCACCCAACTTAACACCCCATAGAGATACAACCTAAGTGTTGGTCTTTTTTAGAAAGTTTGAATTTTAATTTGGTAGGTGATCCAAAAATTATACTCTTCCTTTTTTTACACATAAAAAATATAATTTTTTAATTCATTTTTATAAAAAATTTATAGTCATATGTCAATTTTTCATTGGTTGCAGATCCTGAAAAGTCTCGTTTCAAGCGTTCATGATGGATACAATTTCCTTTTTAAGTATAATTATTGTATAAATGAAAGATCAAACCTCCCAGCTCTAAGATGGAAGGTCATGTCAACTACAGTCGAATGATGGCTTTGACAAGCATTCAAATTATTACGCAACAAGAGGCTAGGCACGCGTTACACACAGCAGCCTTGGAAACTCCGATCCCACTTTCTATTTAAACAACTGCTTCCGCCATTCCTTCACTTCCATCTCCATCCTCTTAATTCACTTCCTCATCTCATTTTCTCTGCTGGTATTGCATTCTTCCAGTTCCCCATTATTATCCTTTTTATTTTCTTCGTTTTGTTTCTCATAAAAATCTCCTCCTTCTATGATTTTCAGTAAACTCAAATGGGTGTTTTGTTACTGTAACTCTAAAATTTCAAGCTTTTTCGTTTTTCAGAAACATTTTTGTTCATGGTTTAAAAAGCCTTTTCAAAGGTTATGTTCAATTTAACATCTTCCCTATGTTTTTTTATTTTGACTCTTTTCTTTTTCTAATGTGTATAGCATTAGGATATGGTCCACATATAGAGAGAAAAAAAAAAAAATTAAAGTCAAGATTTTCACTTTCACATGTTTTTCATATGATTTTTCTCTTACTTTTGTATGTCAAAATATTAAAGAAATTATTTAGAAGACCACCACAATGTGACTGACAATTTTACACTCTTGAATGTATGATAGAGAAATATTAAATTTATATCTAGTGTGATGGTTAGGAACACTACATTTTAAATCTATGTCTAATAAATAGATATTTATAGACAATTCTATTGTAACAAGTTTCCAAATAAATTTTCTTAGATATAGTAAGGAGTATTTAGTCATTTAAGGCAACAACTTAACATGCATGCATGACTAAATTCTTTTTCTCTTTACATTAAATCTCAATGTTAAGTTATTAGACTACCATATTATCAATTTATGTTTGAAAGTAATTTAAAAATGGTTAAGATATTTTTGTCATTTTTAAAGTTACTATAAAATTTTAATCCTTCAAAATTAATTTTGATATGAAGAGTGTATTTAAAAAGTATAAAATTTAATATTAAATGATTTTAGAAATGACAATTTTAAAATTACTTTAAAAAATAGCTCAGAAGATAGACTTACAGAGAATTCATGAATCGTGATACAATTTTAGGAATTTCTAAAGTTTCCAGTGTCAAAGTACAAATATTTGGCCCTGTTTTATATGAACTAAACCATTTTTCTTTTGCTTTTTTCTGTGTTTGCTTAAAAAAGGTTTTTTTTTTTATTTTTATTTTTTTTCCAAGCCCAATCCTTGTATTTTCCATTTAATCTATTCCAGGCATACTCTTGAGTTAATTAGCTTATTTATTTATTTATTTATAAAAGCAAAGCTTTCTTTAATTTGTAATCCTTTTATAGTTTGCTACATGGCCTCAACTTGGATTAGGTAAAAAAAAGTAAGACTAAGGTCAAAACTGCAAAAAGTTCCTTACTGTGGTCTCAATGTTAAATATTAGCCTTTTATTATCACTTCCCACTCACACACGTCTTGGCTTATATTTATAAAAGAGATTGATCTTTCATTTCCCAAATTGGTTAATCGATAGTGGGTGATCCACCAAACGTGTCACATTCCCGGACCTCACCAAGAAGATGAGTCAAATATTTAGTCCATGTCTACCATTTTACAGAAATTTCTATAAAATATCAATAAAATGTCTATTTTGAATGTATATTTTTACAAAAAAAAAAATTGTAAAAATTTAAATTACTAAATAATTTTTTATGACTTTAAAACAAATTAACATATTTATCGTTTGTATTATACTTCCATCAACATGTTTTATTATTTATTTTGTATGTTTTATGAATTTTTGTAATAAAAATATGTATGACATGTTTCAAAATTTTAATATTATCAATACATGCCGTCCCACGTAATATCCAAAGGGGTCTTTATCGTTTTTTCTTATTTGATTTTTCTAATTCAGGATTTTAGAGTGTTGAAGGTATCAAATATATCAAGCAAAGAAGAAACCATGTTTTATGGTCTACTCTGAATTTGATCGTTGAGAACCGCCACTGCTGTAGACGACACACATCATGAAAGACGTCTTCTTCACTTCTCTCTGCTTTTTCCTTTTCTTCTGTTTCGGGTTTCTCTTCAATTGGTCTGTAAATTTCTCTTTTCTCTCGCTTTTAGTTTAAGTTGCTTGTATGGTTGTTAATTCTGGGATGTTTAAAGAATTCGGTTTCCATATTTAGTTAAGATTTGTCTACTTCCTGTATAAACTATGATTGTTATTGATTGAACTGTCTGATTGAACGAATACCCATTTCATTTGTTTTCAAAATTTGCATTCCAGTGTTAATGGATTCTATTTCTTCCTCTCTATTCCTGTTGCAAATTTAGGAATGTGCTTAGTTTGGGGCTTTCTGTAAACACTATCCGTGAGCTAGTGTTGTGCGTGAACTTAGTTGACTTTAGATAATCTAACGCTATGGTTAGGACAAAGCCAATGGCTTCACTAATCATATGGTGCATACGAACTCTAATCTGTTTCAGGGTGTCCTCACAAACTGGACCAGGACGTGCTGCCGTCCCACCGAGAGGTTGGAACTCCTATGACTCATTTTCCTGGATTATTTCGGAAGAAGAGTTCCTAAAGAATGCAGAGATTGTTGCCAATCGGCTTAAATCACAGGGATATGAGGTAGGAATTGGTAACTGGCTGACAAATTTGGTTTGTAAAATTGGTCATTGTATGATCTAATGTGTGGATTCCTTTAGCTTCATTGTGATGTAATGCAGTAAAATGTAAGAAGATTAATCTTCTCGCTTTTTTTACTTGATGCAGTACGTGGTTGTGGATTACCTCTGGTATAGGAAAAAGGTTCCAGGTGCTTACACTGATTCTCTTGGATTTGATGTGATTGATGAGTGGGGGAGGATGGTCCCAGACCCGGTCCGGTGGCCTTCCTCTCAAGGTGGAAAGGGATTCTCTGAAGTAGCTAAGAAAGTTCATGATATGGGTTTGAAGTTTGGAATTCATGTCATGAGAGGAATAAGTACACAGGCAGTAAATGCCAATACTCCTATATTGGACATTTCAAAGGTACCTTGGGCAAGTTCCCTTATTACTGCATACTGTGAGCATTGATAAATAGTCAGCACTATAAAACACAGGAGACATGCTGATTGTGTAAAGTCCTTTTTTTGCCTCTCTTTGGGATGAAAGATAGGGAGCCTTTAATGATTGTAAGTTTCTGCTTAAATTTTGTCAATTGCTTCTTAGGGAGATGCCTATGTGGAATCTGGGAAAAAGTGGTTTTCGAGTGATATAGGGATCAAGTCGAGGGCTTGTGGATGGATGCATAATGGTTTCATGAGTGTAAACGTTAAATCGGGAGCTGGAAAAGCCTTTTTAAGGTCTCTATATCAACAATATGCTGATTGGGGTGTTGATTTTGGTAAGTTTGACTGTCATTAACAAAAAGTAAGGTTGCTTCCTACATGCTTACATATCTCTGTAGAAGTATTTGATCGATTGTTATCAATTTGTGAAGAATTTCATCTTAGTCTTCAACTTTAACATTTTAACTGATTATCTTTAGAGCACTTAATATGTCTGAAAAATCTGATATAAATGTGTTTTCAATAGTTTGATCGAAATAGATCTAGCCATCTTTCATAGTTTCCCATGGTGAAGTTTAGTAGGGTGTTAATCATGATCATAGATTTCAAATACACCATAACTGCAAAGAAAATGTATCTCATACTTAGAAAAATAGATGCTGACTATATCAGTATACAGATCTAATTTGCCTGTGAAATGATGCAATTTCTTTCTGCTCCCAACCATTTCCTGAAACCTGGATACTAACCTGAAATGATCATTCTTTATAACCTTATTTTTCTGGCAGTGAAACATGATTGTATCTTCGGCGATGATTTGGATTTAGATGAAATAACCTTTGTCTCTGATGTATGCTCTCTCTCTCCCTCTCTCTCTCTCTCACACACACACACACATAACTGTTATTCATGCGCTAAATGATAATTCATTGATCATGCAAAGGTTCTTAAACAACTCAACAGCACAATAGTGTATTCTCTGTCCCCTGGAACAAGTGTGACACCAGCCATGGCCAAGGCTGTAAGTGGGCTGGCTAATATGTATAGAATAACAGGTGATGATTGGGATACTTGGAATGACATCGCTTCTCACTTTGACGTCACCCGGTAAATTACATGTTTCAATTCAATAGATTTAAATACATATCATTTGATGTTGATGTCTTCTCAACTTGTACTTACGCAGTCTGTTTCATCTCTTCTTCAGGGATTTTTCTACTGCTAATATGATAGGTACAGCAGGCTTGCTGGGTAAATCATGGCCTGATTTAGATATGCTTCCGCTGGGGTGGCTTACTGATCCAGGTTATACAATTTTATAAGTTCTTTTTTCCTTTTCCTCTCTGGGAGCTGTGTGGTAAGGTTGCAATAAGACTGGATAACTAAAAATTACTGTACAATTAGGTTGAGTAACAATCTCAAGTATTTTGATAACATGTTCTTGTTGCTTGTTAGTTGCAAAGAAGCCTTACTAGATTAGACAAAGAATTACATGCAACTGTCTTTTATGAATCATTTTTCTCCAAGTAAGATAAATGCTTAATTAGATATGAAGTAATTATTAAATGAAATTCTCCAATATAAAATAAATAAGATCAGTATGAGGGAGACTGAATAAAAATAGATAGAATTGGGCAAACCATTTTTTGGGCACCTACAGAAGTCCAAATAATATTTCAAAGTAAGCTTGTATAAATATTATTAATAATGTGAAATAAAATGTTTAGGTTCAAACAATGGCCCACATAGGACAACCAACCTCAACATAAATGAACAAAGAACCCAGGTATTCTTTTTTTTTTTTTTTTTTTTGGAGTTTAACAATATATGGGGTGAAAAGAATCTCTATGCCTCTGACTTCTTAGTCGAGGGTGCATGTTTTATACTAGTTGAGCTATGCTCATGTTGGCAGGTACATTTGCATTTAAAAGAGGGAGAAGTATATTATCTTAGTAATTTTTATTTGATGCAGAAATGTTGTTTAACTTAATTTTTCAGATGACTTTATGGTCTATGTCCAAGTCTCCAATTATGTATGGAGGAGATTTGAGGAATATTGACAATTCCACCTTTAGTATCATCACGAATCCTACCCTACTAGAGATTAACTCCTTTAGCTCAAATAATATGGAGGCAAGTTGAGCTTTTTCCATTTTTAGAATTTAGAAGTTGGGAAAGACTTTCTTGATAACAACATTTTCACTTTTTATTATCGTTGCCTTTACAGTTTCTTAAAATTACTACAACAAAGGTTTCAAACAGTAGAGGGCAGATTGTGAAATGGCATTCCAGACATTTGGAGGCATCAGCTTCACCTATATTGGGTCTCACCAAATGTGCATATTCAGACACAGCTGGTTGGATTTCTGAAAGTCTCAATCGAGGTCTCGAAAAAATATGTTGGAAGGCAAATCCGGAACATGGTTATCAAACACCATTTTGTCTATATAAACGAGGATCTCGAGTTGCAATGTAACTGTTTTGATGCTTTACTTTTATTTGGCTGTGTAAAATTTTGATTTTGAGCAGTGTCACAAATTATGTTCTGCTACAGAGATAAAGAGGCAACTACTCGCCATGATCAAGTGGAACTTCTATCATTTCCAACTAGCACGGTGGATGTTTGCCTGGATGCTACTCCCAAAAGAAAGCGTAGTTCTGAAGAGTTCATGAGGGGGTCATTTTTCTCCTGTGGAAGAAATGAGAATCAGGTTCTTGTTCATCTTTGGCTTTTGTTTGTTTAATGTCTTTTTTCCACTTATGAGAATCAATGTTTATAGCTGCATAAATGACCAATCTATTATATTAACGACAGTCCCACTTATTTGGGATTAATATTATTATTGACCTTTGCGAGTTGGTAGTTTTTCCGTGTTAACCAATTGGCTAAATGTCTTTGTTTTGGAGAGGATGAAGAAAATAGACTTTTTCTGGACTTCACATCTGCATATATTCACTTTCTCACTCTTTTTATCTTTCTGATGCTCTTATTTTCTTCCGGGAATGTTCACTCTGATAATAACAGAAGTGGGATTTATACGCTAATGGGACGTTGGCAAACCAGTATTCAGGGCATTGTGCAATTGTGAAGTATAACCAAGGTAATGAATCTTAAATCGAATTGCCTTATCAAAATGGCTAATTGTCAAAATCTTTACTTTTTGAGCATTATGATCATTCATGAAAATCATTCCTGCAGCCAATGCTATTCCGACCGGAGTTCGCTCTTGGGTCGCAACAGGAAGAGGAGGTTAGTGTATCTATGAGATTCTAAATGGATTTTCCCATAGATGAAGCATTATTGTGTTAACATATTACTGAAGAGCATTTTGATCTAATTTAGGTGAGATATATGTTGCTTTCTTCAATCTGGACAATGTGAAGACTGTTATATCCGTGAAGATTTCGGACCTTGCCGAGGTACTGCCAGGCAGGAAATTGGGTCAGACTTCATGTAAATGCAGAGAGGAATGGTCTGGAAAGGACTTTGGAGTGATCTCAAAGTCAATAGCTGCACCAGTTGAAGGCCATGGTTCTGCACTATTTATCATCAACTGTAGCTAGTCCAACTGCGTTATGAAAGCAGTTAATCACTCTGGAATTTGCTTACATTCTCTTTTTGAGTATCGATATGCATGGCGGGAAAATGATAGTCGAATAACAGATAGTTTATTACTGCGATGTATCGGTGTATCGATGTAAGTCCAAGTCTTCTTTGAAGCAAATTCCTGGAGCACTTATAAATCTGTACTTTGTACTTTCTCACATCAATCCCAGTTCTCTTCTCTCTGTGTGAAACTTCTATGGATGCTTAAACAATATGGAAAAGAAGATTTTAAGTTAGTTGCCATGATCAAATTATAAATGGTGTGGTGGCTGGTGTCTTTGGCTTCATTTCTGCATCATATGGTTAATGGTTTTGAGGGTTAAAACCTGGGTCTATCCATGGGGTTAACAAAAGTTTGTACATTGTGATTATGGAAATTTGAAATTAGACTTTTCCTTTAAAATTTTTTTGTTATATTCTTAGTAGACTTACCTTTGAAAATAGAAAATTTTAGGGCTTGTTTGGTTGGCAATTTGAATTCTACCGGTATAAAACTGCCAGCAAAAGGTTCCATCATAATTAAGTGTCAATTTTTACTCTTCAACAGTTGAAGTCCTGTCAATTTATAAACACGATTGGTCTTTAATTAGTTTATCAATAAACACAATTTATAAACACAATTGAGAGATATTATTGTAGGGAAATTTTTGACTAATCAAATTTATAGTTCATCACAAAAAACCACAAATTTGTTAAATTTAGGGTGAATCAAGAATGGCTATACATCTCTAAATTGAAATTCCGAGACAAACTCAAACATGCCACGAGTCCCTCAAAGTTGGGCCAAATAAAGGGTTGAGTCCAAGCCCAATGTTTGCCCAAACCCAAATTCAGGAGACTTGACTCAAAAGGCAATTAAGCCCAAACTCACGTAAGACTTTTGAAAAAAATCTATACATTGAGATCTTATCTTTAATTTTGAAGAAGGATATGGAAGAAAAAGATTGGAAGACTTTGAAGACCCAAGTAAACTTGAAGGTTGAAATCAACTTTAACACTCTTGAAGATTTGAAAATAATAATTCTCTTTAAGGGCAAAAAAGAGAAGATCCGAAGGCTTCGAAGACTCTAAAGACAAAAAGATTTGAAGATTTTGAGGATTATAATTCACTTTGAGGGTAGAAAAAGAGAAGATTTAAAGACTTGAATGACAGGGGCGTTTGATAGGAGGAGTTGGGTGGGTTGAAGTGGAATTAATTTCATTCTTTGTTTTACTCAATCAGTTTTTAAACTCACCCTCCGCTCCACGACTAATTAACATCAATTACATGACTTGTGAATTTAAATTGTGGGTTCTAAGACTAAACAACTTCACTTTTTACCTCAAATGTTCTCTAAAGCTTCCTTGAATTATGGAAAATTTAGAAGACTAAAACTTCATTCAACGTTTGAGACAAATAATCAAAGATTGTATGTGTACTACACTACATATTGAATTTAATACAATTCAAAGTTTATCAATTTTTTTTTTTTTTTTAAATGAAGTCAAATAAGATATATCACTAAATTTAAACAATATTTTTTTAAGATTAAATTAAATGATTACAAAATTTAAAATATGGACACAATTGTTATATATTAAAATTTGGAGATTAAATTTTTTTTTTAACCTAGGAATTAAATCGTTATAAATTAAAATCAGAATGAATTTTTATAAACCGATTAAATTATACTAATTTTCCTTATAAATCGCACCTTAATTTGTTTAACTACTTTGAATTATTACTTTTGATAAAATCTGCAACCTAAGCAATGACCTCATCACACACCACGATTATGTTATTCAAATATATTTGAACTGCGGGCCATGATTACTTGTTAAGTTGTTATATACTTTTGTTGCCATTTTTAATATATTCTTACTTCAAACAAATGTATGGTGGGATTCAACCTTTCTATTTAAAACATATAATAAACACTTTAACCATTGAACTATGCTTTGTTTAAATTGATATTTGAGTTTACCTTTTACCACCTTTCTAGAGGAATGTTTTTATTTAAAACGAAAAGTGGTCCGTATGCAATAGAAAATGTAATCATTAATCAACTACAATATAGCAATTATCTTAATATTGAACAATATAGTAGGTAGTTAATTACAAGCAAAGCAGCCGCCGAGCCCACGCAATAAATTCGAAGCTTCGTTTTAATCACTTTTTAATGTGATTTGTCCTAGAAGAGAAATTCGAGTTTTCTAGCGCATGGTGGAACTTGGAAGTGAAAACTATACTCTCAATTTTAAATCATATAAACACTAACTCAATCAAAGCTAATTAATTTAAACTTCAAATTACACTTCAGCTTTTAATTCTTACTGAAGAGAATTATTTCACAGTTATATAAGTTAAAAGTTATAAGTGTTCATATTTCAACAGTAATTATTAAAGGTTAAGAATTCAAATTCGTCTCACATCCATTTTTACTATTTTTTTTTCTTTTAACGATATGTTGAGTTTTCACATTTTTTTTTTCATTCAATAATATGTGGAGTGAAAAATTCAAGTCTTTAAACCTTGTTGAGGGCAGATTGTTTGTTAGTTGAGTTATAGCTATGTTGACATACTAATTTTTACCATATTAATACTTAAAAAAAAATGATAAATGTTATCTTACTTATTGATACAGTTCAATTTTTTCTTATTTATTATTATTTTTTTAAAGAAATTGTTCATTAAACTATTAAATGCATGTTGTATCATTTAGATTCCGTGTAGTAACTATTTAATTTTTTTGTTTTTGAAAATTAAGCATGTACACTTCATTTTCATACATTGGTTCATGCATTTTGTTGTTTAGATTTTAGAATTGTTTTTAAAATTTGAGTCGAAGTTTTAATTTTTTTTTTAGAAAAATGGTAGTTTCTAAAAATTTGACTAAAAATACAAACATTTGTTTATATAAAGAATACCAAGTTTAGGTGAAACCAACTATTTTAAAAAATCAAAAACTAAAAACAAGACAAAATGGGCACCTTTTGGGCTTCCAAATCGATGCACTTTTATGGGCCCAGAATCGGTAAGATATCTAGTGAGGGCCCACCAAGCCCAATTGCTCTTCCCCCATACCTCCTCGGTTATAAATATTCGTGAGGTTTCGTCGTTTGATTTACGGGCAGCGAGGAGGTGAATTATGGGGTAGATGGACCCGGTAAGGAGAGGAGCAGTGCCAGACAGTGGGGGTGGAATTCGAGGATCTTATTTTTACTTGCTCAAACATGGCTACCCTCGTTTTCAATCCCCCTCTATTTTCTAAAATTTGCGAGTTTCTTGCTCTTTCTTCCTTTAATTTCCATCCAAACATGTCTTCAGTCCCTATAATTACTTCTTCTGGAATTGGCTTCCCTCAGTGTTCAGGTTCCTCGAAGCTCTGTCTTCAACAAATTCGGTCTCGTCATGTGGTGAACCGCAGATTTGTGGCGTCCAAATCTGTGAGATGTACCATATCTCGTGAACTTAATCTCACTTCCTCTAACAAATTAGGTAGTCGACGCCCTAACTGCGATCTCGATTCGATTGCAATTCCGGTTTATACGTCTGAATTAGTGGCTGATAGGCTCCATGGGCTTGTTTTGGAATTCGAGTCTCTGTTGGAGCCGATTGATCGGGTTAAACGACTATTGCATTACGCAGCGATTCTTGACCCTTCGGACGAATCGATTCGAGTTCCGGAGAATCGAGTGAGGGGATGCGCAACGCAGGTGTGGTTGGATGTGAAAATAGACGAGTTGGATCGAATGAGATTTAAAGCGGATAGCGATTCGGAGATAGCGAAGGGATATTGTTCGTGTTTGATCTGGATGCTGGAAGGTGCGGAGGCATGGGAGGTTTTGAAGGTGAGGAGCGATGATTTGGAGGCTGTGAATGTTGGATTGCACGGAAAAGCGACGTCTAGGGTGAATACATGGCAAAATGTGTTGATGAGTATGCAAATAAGGACCAAGAGTTTGATCTCCGGGAGTGCAGGGAAGCCGCAATTGGAGCCTTTAATCTTCCGTGCTGTTCATCATCGCTGATTGGGTAAGCGCCATCATTAAAAATTTAAAAAGCAGCAGACTAAAATTAATTAATCAATTCTATATTTGTGTAGCCTGCAATATTCACCACACCAACACTATTTGATTGTAACATCTAATTATATGATTTATTGAGTTACCAAATTTGTTAATAATCTGTTAATACTATGTTACTGGGTTATTATAAATACCCTTGGATGAGAATTGAAAATCTATTTCACAGTTTCGGTATCCGAGTTAGAATCTATCAAATAGTATAGTTTCCATCTCTAAACCAATCGGATCTCAACAAACTTGCGTCTTCTCTCGTTCTACTTTTTCATCCGTGGCTTCGGTACTTGAACATCCATCCTATTCGAAACAACTTCAATCTCTTCTATGGCTAACGAGGGCAAGGAAGGAAGTTTCTTTTTTTTTCTTTTTTTTTTCTTTTTTTTTTTTTTAAATAAAAATATTGGGTTAAACTATTATGTGATTACTAACACAACAGTATGTAATTGAGTGGTTTAGCATTTTTATTTTATTTTTTTTTTGGTTAAGTTATCAAACCATACCCAAATTTCAATTTGTTATATGCGGTTTAGCATTTTCTAAACTTGTTTTCTTTATGATATGTTATCAAGGGATACCCAAATTTCAATTTTTTATTTAGTTGATACATTTACTAATGTGTAATTAAAATTGTACAATTGCAATGAGTTTATTTACATACATATACATGAATCACTTGAGTTATTTTATCCTTTGTTAATGGTGTTTACTAAAAACTAATACAATCGTAATGAAAAATTCATTAGAACTGTTTACTTGAAACCTAATAAAACATTGACGATTACCGAAATGCCTTTTTTATTGTTCTAAATAATATGTTATAAGAATCGAAATACCTTTATCGTTTTTATTAGAATTTCAATTTAGAGAAACACATAATCTTCTTTTTCCATAAAAGAAAGATACTTTATTGTTATCGCTTTTGTTATTGCTCATATCATAAGAAAATAGTAAAATCGGTATCTATAGTCTTACTGAAAACTAAATATGGCCATTTAGGTCATGACTACTACTGTTTTAACTATTGAAATGATAATTGATGATATGTGAGGGCAAAATTTAGAAATATTTGAAATGCTTACTCAAAAAGTCCCACATAGTTTTAAAATGTGACCGAATTGGACACCCTCACCTCCATATATACACTTACATATGAGAATTAAGAATTTTGTTGTCAAGCTCTTAATCCATTATGAATATCAAATATTAGTAAACCATAACAAGCGTAATTAAATGGACTCACTTCTTTTATGTGTTCCAATAGGTAATTATTTGACTTAGAAACAGTAATTAGGAATTTGATTTAATTAGAATAGAGAAAATTGGAATTGAGGAGTCCAGGCGAGATCTGGCAAGTTGGCAACGACAAGCTAGGAGGAAGGGAGAAGAAGATTGGAACAATGCGCCATTGAAGAGGGAAAAAAACCTTGAAGCTCATTTGACCAACAATTTTGTTCTTAATAAACCACATTCTGCTCTGCAAATTCCGTATCCTTGCTCATTGTTGCCGTACTTCCCGTTTCACTAAGCTCAGCCAATATGATTTGAAAGATAGTTCGAATTCTATTTTTAATCTTGTAATTTAAACCATGCAAATCTTAAAACACAATATTTTCATATTTTCATGTTTTCATTATATTTGAATTTTGAATTTTAAATTTTAAAATAAAAATTGTATTAAATAAAAATAAAAATATTTAAAAATATAATATGTTAGGTTATCAACAATTCAATTCATTTTTTTGAAAAAAAATTGGTAAAGTATTATTTAATATATTATAAATTATATAATATTACAAAATTATAATTATATAATTTTTTAAAACATAAATTATATTTATAAATAATTTAATAATAGTTTATGTCACCTAATTTTGGAATAGTAACTACAACATCATTTATAAATATATAACATCAAACATATTTTAAATGATTGTTCATATTAGAAATCAAATTTTGAATAATATGATATTAAACATATATTAAAAAAATATGAAGTATAACGTTGTTTTCATAGAATTTATTATTTTTAAATTTTCCCCTAAACAGACATTAAAAAAATTAGACGAAAATAATTATTTAAACTAGTTTTATGATGGTTTGTTTAATTGTGTCGTTAGAATAAAAGAAATTAGGAAAAGACAAAGGACTACAAAAGACAGCGCTGAAGGGAAGATTAATTACAAAATGGGGAGAAATAAACTGATACTGTTTCTCGAAAAAAGAAAAAGAAAGCTGACACAGATTGACACATAATAAACTAATTTTTAGTATGGAAAATTCTATGAAAGTATCTCAATTATTTGCTGTCATCCATTATTTGCCATTCAAAAACATCGCGAAATCTATAAATAAATTAAGTTAAATTACTACAAATATAATATAATTTTGTAAATAAAGTCCATTATATTTTTCTTAAAAAAATCCATTATATTTTATAAGTTGAATGTTTGATTTAGGGTTTAGAATAGAAGTATGTTTGAGCGAAATAAATACATCATCTGATATTTAATTTTATCGCTCTTTTATTTTAAAAAGTAAACTCTCCGACACTACTTTTTACTTATGGTTAGAATTTGATTAAATATTCAAATATTTTATTACAAAAAAGTAAAACATACTAGAAATAAATTGTGACAAATTAATTTCTATTAACATATTATAAATTATTTGACACAAAAAATGATCTTCGTCCACTTGTTGTTTATTTATATAATGAGTAAATGTGTATATAGATTAAACAAGTACTTAAAACAAATTAGAGATTAATATTTATTTATAATCTAATTGAACAGAAAAAGGACAACCATATTTATGCATAATCTATATACCAAGGCAAAAGAGAAATGATAACTAAAATATAATATTTAAAAATGGAGGGATTAAAATAAATAAATAAATAAATATAAAATTCTTAGCATTATAATTGAAAACAGATGGTTAATACTGTCATCGGGGCCCTTATAAAAAATTGAAACAAAAGGGATGTTAGATTGAGAAGCCATGCTACTTTTACTTTTATTTCTTTGATTTCACCGATTTAAAATTATTGGTACACTAGGAATGGTTGGGTGTTGATACCACCAAATAAATGGAGAAACAAGGCATCCTGACCGTCCAATAGGTTGAAGTCAACAAAGACTGATCCTCGTCCACGTGGCTAGTGGCATTGGCGCCGTTTGATCACTCTCCTGGTGGGCGCGTGGAAACCAAACTCCCATAATCTCCACGACTCCCCACCCACAGTCCCGTCTTGAATTCCAATTCCGAAATCCGAACCATAAAAGGAAGGAAGAGGGGAAAAAGAGAGATTGTATAAAATCCTTCTCCCTCTCTCACAACGACCGTTTCCCTTTCCTATTTCCATCGCATGTTCTCTGAGCTCCGGCTCCATTAACGGAGCCTAGCTCATTCCCCATACTCCAATTCTTCCTTCAGATCCTCTCTTTTCCCTCTATTTCAATTCTTGCGATTTGTGGATCTCGAGCTTAACCCAAACCAAACGACACAGAAAATGTCAAAACCCTGGGGCGGAATCGGAGCCTGGGCTGCTGATGCCGAGCGTGCCGAGGCTGAGGAACGGGAGGCGCAAGCTGCTGCCGCCGCCTCCCAAGCAGAATCGAAGAATTTCCCTAGCCTTAGGGAAGCTGTTAGCACCAAGCCCAAGAAGAAGAAGATGTCGCTGTCGGAATTCACTATGGGGACCTTGACGGGTCCTGGCGCCGGCGGTAGACAAACGGAGAGCCAGGGCTTGACGCCGGAGGAGATGATTCGGCTTCCAACTGGTCCGAAAGACCGCTCTGGTGAGGAAGTACGTCCTGGCCGCCTTGGTGGGGGATTTCCCACTTATGATCGGCACAGTATGTCTGCTGGTCGATATCGAGACCGTGATGAAGGCGATGGGTCCTGGGGTAGTGGTCGACGATCGTATGGTGGGTTCGATGAGGAACGCAGGGGTCCATCTCCTAGGGCTTCCAATTTCGATCAGCCTTCGAGGGCTGACGAGGTGGATAATTGGGCAATGACGAAGAAATCTCCCGCATTGGATTCGGGTCGACAAAATAGGTACGGGTCGCTAGGCGGTGGCGTGGGTGGAATTGCATCTAGGGCAGACGAGGTCGATAACTGGGCAAGTGTCAAAAAGCCTATTCCATCAAGATCCTCCACATTTGGTTCTGGTTATCGTGAGGCAAACGAGCCTGATCGCTGGGGTAGAGGTCGTTCACGTGATAGTGACACAGAACGACCCCGGTTAGTACTGGATCCACCTAAAGGTAATGTCGTTACAAATGAAGCAACGAGGACGAACAAGCCAAGTCCTTTTGGAGCAGCAAGGCCGAGAGAGGAGGTTTTGGCTGAGAAGGGGTTGGATTGGAAGAAGCTGGATACAGAAATTGAGGCCAAAAGAACCAGTAGGCCAACCAGTGCTCACTCTAGCAGGCCTTCGAGTGCTCAATCCAGCCGTTCGGAGGGTCCAGGATTACAGGGCGTAGAAAATGTGGTGAAGCCGAGGCCAAAAGTCAATCCATTCGGGGATGCTAAACCTAGGGAAGTTTTGCTGGAGGAACGTGGCAAGGACTGGCGAAAGATAGATCTTCAACTTGAGCATCGTGCTGTTGACAGGTCCTAATTTTATTTTTAATATTGTTAATCTCTCTCTATCTGTTATGGTTCAGTTTAGGGGATAATTTCTTTGTTTTCTGATTGTCATTTGTTTCTTGGAGGCAAAAATATTTCCGGTATGAAGCTAGCTGGAGCTGTTCTATTGAGAATTAGGTTTAACTAGATTTTTCACCTTCCAAAGGTTTTAACAGCTAGCTGCCTTTGTCATCAGCTGAGTAGAGTCATTTTTCGTGTAAACTTGCTAGTAATTTATACTTATGTTATAAGGCATTGTTAGGACCTATGGAACAGAATTAGCATAAGTATCAAGGACTAGGAGATGATGACCTAGCTGTAATCTTAGAATTGGAACTTGAGTAATCATATATGCCTTAAAGCTCCATCCAGCTTGCTTACTTTGCTGTTGGAGTCATTGCCTAAGTAATGGTTTTCATCAGGAAACAACAAAACAAGAAATGACTGAAGATGCTTTTCTAATCTGATTACTTTTGGTTTAAAGTTTTAGTTATTCAGTTAGAATTCTGGTTTAAATCCTATTTACCACGTGAGCTCTCATATATAGTTTATTTTGTCCCTTATATTTTCAGCCTTTGATTCATGAACTTTGCTTAATAATATATTCTTTATTTTAGTTTTCTGCTAAATTTTGATATGGTTTTTGAATATTTACATGAACATGAGGCCCCTATTACTAAACAATCAGGCTAATAAATACAGCTTAAAGCATAAGTCTACATAATGCTACACCAATTTGCTTTTTAATTAATGCAATTTGAAAATTTATATACACACAGACGATTACATTAATTAAAAGAAAGAGGATATACTTAAACGGAGAAATACCCGCAGCCATCCTAGGGGTTATGAAAAATGACCCTTAGTTGGCATAAATTTGGATCAAACCTGCAAAAGTCAATATGAAGAGCGCATCAAATAATATCTGACCTGATCCCAAGATCATCACGGAAAGAGTCACTCCCCTAAAAGATCCTCTTTGTTTCATTTATACCAAAGACTCCACAAAGAAGCCACCACTGAGCCATGAAAAGAGGAGATTCCAAAACTTCTTCTGGACTTTGATCATTACCTTGGAATAGTCTGATATTTCTGTCATTCCAAATCAACCCAAATGGTTGCTCTTGTGACGTGAAGTAAATCTTGGACTATCTGAATGTATGGTTTTTGAGGAGTAAATTCATCCAGAAGACTACAGAGGGGAGAACCACACTCCAATCAAAGACAGTAAATAGACTGGTCCAAATATTTGAGGGGAAAGGGCATATATGTACTAAAAAAGAAACAAACTGAAAAGAAAGGGCAGTGGATAAAAATGTCTTTGTGATTCATTTGCTTCTTTACACAGAGCACCAATTTGGAGATAGCGTGAACCAAGGACACCTTCATTGTAATCTATCATTAGCAATAGTCATGGGAGACTAAGTTCCCAAAGAACTTTAATCTTCAGAGGTAGGAGATTGAAATGCCTCCATAGAAAGTCCCATGTATAAGCTGGTAAAATGACTCCAAACAACTCTTGGGAAAAACCCAGCACAAATGACCGATCAAAAGTTTGGAAAAGGCTATACCAAAAAACTTGGATAACCATAGTGAGAAAATTTTCTAACCTAATTGCTGATAAGTGTATACTTTTTCATCATTAGATTCTCATTAGCAAAACTTGTGAAGGAATTAAAAACCTTTAAATGCTAAGCTGTGAAGTGGTCAAATCATTAGATTGCATTTGCTGTCAAATAATTGGATGCCAAGAATGAACCATGTACGTGAGAAAGTAGTTTCTCTAACTCCTTTAGAAATTCATTATATGTTGATGACTAGATTATAGGAAACGCATGTTTGTATGCTTATAATTTGAATAGAGGAACAAGAAGTTGAACCAATACAAAATGGAATTCTAACATCAGGTTTTTCTAGGGTTTTTTTTTTTTTTTTTTTTTTTTTTTTTTTTTTTTAATTATTTTATTTTTATTTTTATTTTTTTCTGTTCCAGGAATCTTGGAGAAAATTCTCTTTCTATCCTGTGCACCTTTATGTTTTATGGAATACATTTTTATTTTTTAAACAAAAGAAAGATGAAAAGACTTTGTTTAAAGTTGGTAAGGCTTAAGGGTCATATATGTAGCTCTTGGTGGATTGGTCTGCAAATATTGGCATTTTTTCATTAACCTGTTGGATGAAGAAAAGCTCTATTTTATCACCATAATTGAATTAGGTGAAAACATCACAAGAAAATATTTATTAGTATGCTTTGAATCGCTTGATTTTCAAGTTGTCAGGGTGTTTCCACTCTTATCTGTGTCTTACTCTTTTACCACAGGCCTGAAACAGAAGAGGAAAAGATGTTGAAAGAGGAAATTGATGTCCTAAGGAAGGAACTTGAGGAAGGTTTATCTCTGAATGCTAACAAAGAATCGGCGCAAGAATCTGCAGGAGAGATGCAAAATCTGCGCGACAGAATTAATAAAAAAGAACGTGAACTGGAGACGCTGATCCTTGATTTGGATGATAAAGTTCGCTTTGGGAAGAAAGCCACTGAAAGACCTGGCTCTGGAGCAGGCAGGGCTGCTGTCTTTCCAGAAAGGCCTGGCTCTGGAGCAGGTAGGGCCGCTGTCTTTCCAGAAAGACCGCCTTCTCAAGGATCCTTTGATGAGTCCAGAAGTTTTGAGTCTATAGACAGACCTCGATCACGTGGCACTGCAGATGTATGGAGTAGACCCACTGATGATAGAAAACCAATCCAAGGTGCCAGAGATAGAGGATTTTTGGGCAACAGAGACGTGGAGAGGTTAGGATTTGTTTGTCATTTTGTTCCTCTTTGTTGATTCTTGGTTTTTAAACGTTTCAATGTGTTATTTCATCCGCTAGAAATATCAATTGCATATAGCTGAAAATATTTAATTAGATTTTTGTGCTTGGGACAAAGCACATTTTCTTACTGGCGAATGGATAAAAACACTTCTAATTAGCGCAAGGGCGCTGCAGGAAATTAGGGGTAACATTTTGAAATTTTGGTTTGTTCATAGAAAGCTCGACCTTGTTCGTTTATTCTGTTTGTTCCAAGTTATTCTGTTTTGTGAATTTTACCGTTTTGAATCTCAAATATTGCATTTCTGTTCTTATTTCAGGTCAAGGGATAGATGGTAAGCTGCTTTGTGGATACCATTGATTTACGATCTACTTTTGAGTATTGGAAGCTAATAATACATTGGTCTCACCTTTTACGATGTTTTTTTTTTTTTTCTCCCTGTGCTCTGGAAATTGGAGCGAGAGTACTACTTGTCTGGTGCCAAACTTTTGTTACCCTTTCAAACGATGTAAAATTGCTATTTCTTATTTTTGTTGACATTGAAGAGCCTGTATTATGGTTAGGACTCAAATTATAACCAGACAGTTGGGATTCCCTAGTTTTTCTTTTTTTCCTCTTGTAACAGTCATTCTGTGTTATACTAATTTGGTTCATTTTGCTCATGAACATGTCCATCTAAGTTGATTCATTTCCGCGTGGAAGATGTTATAAACTGCTGTTTTTCTTGCCTGTTTCATAGGAACAAAATGGTCAAAACTGTTGTTCTAATGATTGGATATTAAGAAATCTAACCAAATCTAGGTAGCATTCATCTTTTTGCTTGCTTGTCTGACTTTTTCATCTTGTTGGAAGACTGGTTTTAAAAACTAATTTAAAACACAATAACAGAATTGTTTTGGTGCACATTGGTTTTCGTTACTTCAGTACTCGAATATTGTCAAACAGGACTCAGAGGGCAGTGATGATTTTCCCCTTCAAATTTGAGTAATTACAAATGAAAATGGCATCTTTTATTACTATTATTATTCATTAAAATTTAAATTTAAATTTAAATTTTAATATCTTCTTTTTAGGAAGAAACCATTACTTAATCAAAATCAAAGTCATTTTGGAATTGAGATAACAAATCATCTCTTTTAGGTGAAAGATATAATTCAATAAAAAAGATAAGATGTTTATTTTTTTAAAAAAAAAAAAAAGAAAAAAGAAAAAAGAATAAAGAAGAAAGAAAGGTGAGATGCGACCATACATGAGTAAGAGAATCTTACTATAAAAAAAAATGTTGAAGTATTAATTGTTTATTTTGGTAGGTGGAACATATCTATAAGAAGGTTATGCACTTAAAAAATTAATACAATAAGATAATCAATAAAGTTTATGTTAATCATGGAGATGGAAAAATTTAGGAAACATGGTTTGGTGAAATATTGTCTAAGTATCACTTTGAATAGCTGTTGTTGGCAACTTGGTAAGGAAAAGAACAAACCATGCCACCAACCAGTATGCTTCATCTAGGTTTTTATTTCTTCCAGCAAACATGAATTTTAACCCATGCTCTTAAACTAAGATAACTTCTAACATTGTTAAGGTGGAAAGAAAATAAAGGAGTATTATCTAACTAATACAAAAGCTTTTGTCTAATGTGGATGATCTTCTTAGATATCAGTAACATAATTTGTCTAATGTTTAAATCTTTGGAAGACAAACAAATGGGTGAACATAATTTTATTATTATTATTTATTATTTTATTATATTTTTATTTTTAAAAATAATGTGGATGATCTTCTTAGATATCGAAAAAAAAATGACAAATCAAATTCCTTGAATCACTCTAAATGTTACAAGACAAGTTACAAAAATAGTGAATAGACGACTCAATAGATTTCTATTTGATGGGAGAATCGTTAAATGCACAACAAAAAGTTGTTGATATAAATTATTCCACAATGTGTTCTATAGTTAAGTTCGTACGAAATACAATATATTTTGAAGAAAGTACGTTGATATGGATAACTCTCGACGAGAATCATTAATTTAATGGCTATTTTATATGGACTTAGTCTTATAGAAGTTAGGAATATAAACTTAAAATGATGTATACCTTTCTCAAATCTCACAAGATAAAAGGGTTTTAATTCTAAAAGTTTTAAATTGAATACTTTTACCTGTCTCTGTGTACACGCAGCAAAGAAACATAAGATCTCCAAGGAACTCTTTTCAATGAAAGTCATTCGCCAAGCCAAAGATGCTTTTCATAAAGAAGTGAGAGTTATCCAGCCAAGCATTTGACTAGAATTGTCCCTTAATCTCTCTCTCTCTTGGTGTCATTATATGTTTCAAAAGATAAAAATAAAATAAAAAAAACATTGGACAATGTTTATCCTATCGATTAATAATTCTCTTTAAAAAAATATTCAATAACTATATTTAGGAATTAATATAAAGAGGGAAATTAAATATAAAAAGAAGGCCAAAGAAAGTGATAGAAAAAAGGTGAAAGTACACCAGTAAAAAGATGTACAGAATGTAGATATAGATCTTATGAAATTTATGGAGATATATTCATATGGTAGCGTAGACATTGCAATGCAAGCTTATAATTATAGGCTTATAACCAAACACAAAAATAAAAAAATAAAATAAAATAAAAGAGAGAGAGAAAACAAACCGGTGAGTGTGAGATTATAATGGACTGGTGATGGGCAATGAAGATAGGGATGATAATTGGGCATGAAGATGATCTCCTATCTGGCATGTCTAATCATGTCCTTTTATAATTCAATCACTCTATATGCTTACCTCTTCTTTCTCTCTCATGATGGGTCCATTTTTGCTCATCAATCTTCTAAAATATTCTTTTTTTTTCCCCTCTCTCTTTCTCTCTCTCTTTTGTTTTCTTTGATTTTTTTCTGGGGAATTGGAATTGGAGCTAAATCTGGTTCATCAATTCTAAATTTGTAAAAACAGAACTTGCAGAGAACCCACTTTTGTTTTTTTAACCATATCTTCAATTTGCATTCAGCATTCTTCATTCAATCTTCCAAGCATAGAGAAATAAGCAAAATTTGGATGATCCAGCAGCATGCTCAACCTCCCCAGAAGTAGAAATCACTTCTCTAATGGACATTCCTGTAGTTGATGTTAAAGAAGAGGGTGGAGGAGTAGGCGATGTTGATTGAAGTGATGATGATGGAGATTCAGACCATGGTGAGATTGGCCTGAATATGAAAAGCCCGTACCTGGGACCAGAACCAAACAGCCAATCATGGACATCCCAGTAAACTTCTAATCTTGTTCTGCTGATTAATACAGATTCATTGCCTCTGAACTTCCAGTGAAGGTGCTTGATCTTGATTGCTGGTTGGCCGTCGATCCTCATCTCTAGTTCTGGATCGAATGAATCAGAGAAACTGGGATTTGTATTGACGTTGATGAACTCAATTGAGATAGTGTGGAGCTTGCCTTTCTCATGGAATTGAATTCTGGTGGAGAACATTTTCTTTCCAAATACATGTTCCTTCTTTGAAACAAGAGTCGGCTCAATCAAAGCTGGCCGACAACCTGTCTTTCTGAAGGCATCTTTCTTGAGATCCCCAATAAGCAAAACAACTTCCTCTCCACAGACAACGGCCACATAGTAATCTGACTGTGGCTCTGTCTCTCCATTGAATTTTGCACTCTTGAGGTCCCAAACCACATCCACAGCTCGACCTTCTACTTCAAAATGCTTAGAACCTTGTTTTCTCCAGAAGTACCATGGCTTCATCTCAACCTTACACTGATATTGCTCGTTTCCTTCTGGTCCTTGAACACAGATGGAAAGACCATGAAGTAACAGATTCTTACACCAAGTCACTGTGATGAGGCGACACTGACCAACGATCTTTGTTTGATACACTGACATGAACACACTTTGGCCTGACCTGATTACTGAACCTGCATCATTACTTGGCCTCTCCCCAAATGAGAAGCAAGCAGGAATTCCAATTGAATCGTGCATGTCTTACAAACCTAATTGTGTTTAGAAGCTGGAAATGAAGTTGGGGCTAAACTAGCTGAAAATGATGACAGTAGAAAGAAGAAAGGAGGAGGCAGAGAGGGGAGGGGGGAAGGGGAGAGAGAGAGAGGATCTGGACTAGAATATCATTACCCCCGTCCCAGAGATCTATTTCATGGATGCTGACAGACAACTTCTTGGCAGTTTGTGCTTAGCAAGAGGAAAGAACCCATTATTTGAACTGGCAGCTCTGAATGTGGAAAAGGAGGGACGAGGAAGAAAGAACTGAACGCATTTTATAATGGAAAATACCTTCTGCAAGCTGTGTTGAGCATTTCCATGTTCCCTTAAGAAAAAAAAAAAAAAAAAAAAGACTACAGAAATAAAACTATTTGTTCTGCTGTACAAGTGATTTGGCCTCAATAATGGGTATTAACGCCTCCCATTTCCATAAAACTTAACTTTTTTCATGCACGGTAAAAAGCAGACAAATCCCATTTCATCTAATGTGAAAATCCCTCAAAAAAGGGAGGAAAATAATTGATAGAAGAGGAAAGATTTTAGGCAGTCTTGGAGGTACCAAGCATGTGAGTGAGTGAGAAAAAGAAAAAAAAAAATTAAAAAAAAAAGAGAAAAAAGAAAAAAGGAAAAAAGAAAGGAACTTCATTAAAATTTGAAAATCATTTGGGTTTACCATGTGGCTGATACTATTCTAATAATATAATGAGATTGAGATTTGTATTTTCACCTGGGTTTCTCCTCCCCTGTTTGAACTTTGCAGTGAAACTGTTGGGAAAAGTGACTTGGAAGGAATCTGAAATTTAGATAATGTAGAAATATAAAAAGATCTGTAGTTTAGGAAGCAGAGAAAATGGTCCAGCTTCGGTATTCACTGTATGAGTAACAACAAGTAGGATTACTTTGAAAGTAGAAAACAATAAACCATAACCCCACTTGTCTGCAGTTGAACATGAAGCATACAGAGAAGAACCAAAAAAATATCAGACATCTTCGACTTCCCTATATCCGAATGACTTGTGAGTCATTATGTTGAATAAGAGCCAATGAAACTTGAGGATGGGGCTAATCGACGAAATTCTTTATATTATTCAGTGTACTCCCCTCGACATCACCTCCATTTGACTTGGGTCAATATTCAGCTTCACAAGAGTTATCTCCAGCCTGATCCTGTATTTTTGTCCAGTATGATTGACCCAACACAGTTCTGCAACAATAATCACTAAAAACAACAATCTTAATCCTGGCTTAAACATGGATCATCTTTATAATTTAAACGCGTCAGTATTAGATTTGCTGTGAGCACAGAATTTCGCATTGTAAAACAAAATAGAGATGAAAAGGATGGAGCATTACTGAAAAGGGGGGTGGTGGGATTGAATTTTAATTGGTGTAAACGTTCACAAGCACCAACATTGAATAAAGAAGATATTTCTTTTTCTTAAATTATTACAATAACAATCAAGAAACACATACAGTCAATTAGTACAAACTTGGCACCCTCATCATCAAACCAATTTCAAAATATTAATAAAGTTATTTTTTTTTCTATTTTTTTTAATAAATGTCTACATAACCTAAAAGAGGGGCATAATTCAAAGAAAAAGTTCGGCATTTGATTAGTAGCAGAAAGAATCAGAATCTACCCGGCTGGTTCTTACTTTGAACACCAAAAATGAAATAATCAAATCTGCTTTTTGTACACGTTTTTTTGGTTATCAATAAACAATGGTGAAAGTAAACCTTTTTTCCGGAGCTAAGGCCAGATCAAACAAACTTACAAGTGAGAACTCTCAGATTGACTCTTGCACCTAAAGTGGCTCAAGTCGATTATCATTACGGTAATGTCATCCAGACTACCCCTACTCAGAGCTAGATCCACAAGTTCCTTACAAGCAGCCACAAGTCTACTGAAAGTGGGTATCTTCCTATAACAATCATTATTTTCCTTAGGTGAAAATTCTAACTTCATCTTTTTGTGTCTGACCAATGATATTCTCCTTGATTTCGATCCAGGACTTTCAATTTCACAAGCATAGTCATATTCACCTTCTTCACAGCTATCAATTAGCTTCTCACAGATTGGAGATTGGCCCACCCCCACTTTCGGTTGCGTGACTAATGAAACTCTTCGTACTTTTGACGGACTTGGATTCGCAGAGCAATAGGTATGGCTAATGCTTCTCAACGAACCTTTTGATAGCCCAAAACTTTTATCCATCAACCACGATCGTGTCACAACATCAATAGTCTCTTGGTTTCCCACCTATAGAAATTATGTAACTTCAAAGTTAACATCAATTACCAAAACCGCTCTCCGAATTTAGAAATCTCATCTCAGGACACAAATTCACTATGCTATCCTCATAACTCAACCTACTTTAACATATGGTCCAGAGAGAGTACTCTCACGTGACCGTGATGCATTTGCTGAATATTAGTAAACGATAAGGTGACCAAGTACAGATGTATAAATGTGAGTATGTATATTTTATTTTAAAAAAGTTATTTTGGAAATAATTTTGTAACTATTCACAGATAGGTCTTACTTTCGTAACCTATTTCATCAATCAATGAAATGGTCTTTGTTTCCTATTAAAAGAAAAGTTATTTTGGAAATAATACAGTTAGCAAACTTATTTCCTAATATATGTCTTAAAGATGATTTTATTACAACATGTTACATCATCTATCGAAGAGGTACTTCACCTTGTTTGGTTTTCTTTTATTCTGGATTCTTATAAATCATCTTTTGAAGAGCTGGTTTCAATTTGTATCTTTAAAATTGTATTCTCACAATTTTCATTTTTTATTTTTTATTATTCATTATTTTTTTATTATTATTATTTTTTTAAATTTACCGGAAACAAAAAAAAAATATTCAAATGAAGAAGCCATTTATAAAATAGGGAGACGAGTCATCCTAAAAAGCCACAAGATCACAAAAAGGCTTCCCAATTGACACTCAAAAACTTTTTATAGTATAATAGGAGATCGATCGGTTACTCAAACCATAGACCTTTTGGTCACTAACACATACTCTATGCTAGTTGAGAAATTCTTACTTTTAACTATGGAGACTTACGAATTTATTTCTAAACTAATGTGTTTTCCAAACAACTTTATAAGAACACAATATTTTTAAAAATAATCCCATGCATATGTATATGAGAATTCGTCCATACCTTTTCCCATAGCCCATCAGTGGCTAGAACAAGAAATTCCATGTCTTCACTTAGAAGTAGGACCTCTGAATCAGGCTCGGCCAGCACCCAGTCCTTCAAATGGGCGTCTCCAATGCTTCTTGAAACAGAAAGAACTCCATGAACTCTCCATGCTCCCTTATGAATCTCAACATATCCACCCTACAACACAATTTGGAGTTCTCTACCATTACCATCATCTCTACTCATGATAGTCAAGTTCACTATATAACCTTGCTTTTACACACTATATACAGTTAATACTTAGTACCTTGTTTTCTATTCTTTTCCGTTCATCCTCCTGTTCAACTCTATGGTCTTTAGTTACTGCTTCAGCTACTCCGCCTCTAGAAAGAACAGCCCTACAATCTCCCAAATTGGAAATTATAACTTCTTCTGCTTGTATCAGAGCTGTGACACAGCAGACCCCACTGCCTAAACCCTGCAAAATTATGGGAGTTTTTATAAAACAGTAGTTCAAGATAGAGAAGAAATTGCAATGTAAGGAGAAAATCTAGCTACATTTGCAACTACCAGATTCAAGAAGTCCCGGTCCGTTTTCAAGAAAGCGGCTTTGATTGCGTCCTCCTTCTCTGTAGATCCCGTGCAATTACCCACCACTTCAAGTATGTTATTGTGCAAATTCTGTGCAACAAATTTCGCTGCCTTGCTGCCTCCATGGCCATCATAAACGCCAAAAAAGGCCTACAAATAAGTAGACAATTCATGAAAGACGTAAATTAAATTAGAATGCCAGAATTTAAAAAGAAATGGAAGTTCAATTACATTATTTAAGTGGCCTTTCAAGCAAGGAATGATCTTGTGAGTATCTTCCATGAATCTCTTCTTGCCCTTGACGGAGAAAACCCCCACATGATCTGCAAAATCTGCAAAGGAAAAGGCCAGAATGAGGAGAAAGAAGCTGAAAAATGAGATTAATAAAAAGTTTAGGAGAGTAATTCAAGTTCACCATTACCACTCCCACTGGAAGAGACGGAATCGGTTCGGGGAGTGGCGTCTTCAAGCTTGTGGGCTTGAATCTCTTGCAACACGGTAGGGATGTCAATCTTGGGCGGTCTTTTCCGCTTCAGGCAACAAGAGGAATCGCTAAATCGCAATCCACTCATCTTCTTTGTCCAACGGCTATGAAAAGTGCGAGCGAAATATTTTAAGACACACTTCACGCCTTGCCCGTTGGCATTGGCACGAATATTATTGTCTCAACGGCCGTTAAAGCAACTTTTTCTTTTCTTTTTAAATTTAATTACAAATTTTGGAAGTTTATATTCGTTTAATCACACAGTTTTCTAGAAAATTACTTTGATTTTAATGAGATTTTTAATGAGTACATGCTTTTAAATATAGATATATGTATTTAATGACTTTTTTTCCCTATTCTTGTGACAGTTCGGTACGATGGACGGAGTTTATAATTTTAAATAAAAATAAAAAATAAAAATGAAAAAGATTATTAATTTAAGAAGTCAATTAACTATGGTATTTGAATGCTTTAGTGAAAAATTAATGATCGCAGTTAAGTTAACTTTGAAGACCTCGTTGACTGTTTACCGGGGGGCTTCGAAGAAAGGTCTTCCCTGGAAAACTCCCGAAGGAAATTTGTTTTCTTTGAGATTTCAAGATTTGAACGTGATCCACTTCCAGATCTTGCTCCCATTATCTGGGTTTCTTAGTCTCGGTTTGTCTAACTTCATTTATTTCTCTCTTTGATCTTTAATTCATTTTCCTTTTCAGCTCGGTTGACTACCTTTCTATGCTTGTGCTTACAAATTATGATTTTTTCTACTTTTTTCCATAATTGTGAAGTCTTCGGTTAGCTCAACCAGTAAGGCTATTTAGTTTATAGCTTCGAATTCTCCAGTGGCATTCACGAGTTTTCAAATTTCAGTTTATTTCTGAATTTCTTTCGTTTCGGGGGGAAAGGGGGCGTTTCCAGTTTTCTTTTATTTGAATTTTTCTTTCGCTTCCAATAATTGGATTTTGATTGAAGTCGTTCTTCAGTTTTGCAGATAGACTTTATGTGAATTTGGGTTGGCGTCCTACACTCTCAATCACGGCAGAGGTTTGGATGTGAATATGGGCAGGTCACGCAGGTGTAGAGTTCTGTCTTTTCCCATTGGAGATCATTTATGTTGTATCTCGAGTATGAAGCTTAATGGAATCTCACCTTTTTGGTTGTAGTCCTGTCAGTAGACTTCCCAATGACGCCTTGAACATGAAGCTTATCGTGGCTGCATTTGTGGGAGCACTATTTGGCTTCTCCATTGGACTGTCCTTTCCAGTGCTGTCATTAACTAAAGTATGAACACTTGGCTTTCCTCCTCTCTGGGAATGAAAGCCTTTTCTACTGCTTTACCCCCTCCTGTCTACATTCTGGAAATTATATGTGTTTTTTTTTTTTTTTTTTTTTTTTATAATTTGGCAGCTAAATCTTCCATCCAATATTTTCCCAACTGTTGGTCTCACGTATATCAGCGGAAGAAGAAGCTCAGACCGCTCTAAGGAGTTATTTCTCAATGTTTGGTCCTCTGTGAAGAATAATAATAGCAACTCAAACCGAACAAGGACTTTGAACGGAACATCAACGGTCATTCCATAACTCTAACAAAATGTCTATGACTGCTTGCTTACATAAGTTAGCTGCAATTAGGGGCCTTAATAAGTTCATGTCTGGTTTCAGTTGTAGATGGGAAGTAGATTCACGTGGTCTTTGAATATTTCTACCTTTACATGCTTTGTGAATAAAATATTATATGATGCATTGTGTAATTCTCATATTTTCGTTTGCTGATAGGAGTCTCCGAAAGATATGGACACTAGAGCAAATTTTGATGTAAAAGAAATAAATTATAATCTAGAAATGATAAAGCTAATGATAAAATGCGTGAAAAAGTGAATTACAGTTCTCACTCGACTAGACAAAGTGGTTTTCCAATTATAACTGATATCAATTCCCTATATTTTACAGTTGAATGCTTTTCTTGAATGGATGTCTTGACTGGTTTCTATATTTTGCAGTTTCTATGTGTGTGTGTATATATTCCCGAGCGTTACAGACCAGTTCAGTAAATTAGGTTGAATAGATCTAATGGATTACCACAAATCAGTGTGGTTTACAGTTGCTTAAGTACCATCTTATCATTCCGATTCTATACTTGCTTAGTATGGAGTTTTAGTTGCTAATTGATTAACATTCTTATGTGAAACTGAAAACCAATTGTAATGTGATTGCTATCTACATTTTTATTCATTTGCATCTCGTGTTCCACTTTTGTGCAGATTTGGGTCCCATCAAATCCTAGAGGTGCAGAAAGTCTTCCTCCAAAAATTGTTTCTTCTGAATCAGATTTGTATGCACGTAGACTGTGGGGCAATCCTAGTGAGGTGAGTACACCTGTGAATAATGAAGTTTGTGTGACTTCAACTTTGAACTCTTCAAATAGCACTGGATATATCATTCAAGTCTAAATTTGCTAATAATTTCCAATGCCTTACTATTATTAGGATTACATAATCTGAATCGTGAAAGAACCTGATTTTATATGACGACGGGTTTTTTTAAGATGCCACGTAGCTTTAATGTTAAGTTAGATTATTCTTAAACATACTTTAGTAGAGTCTTAACATAAAGTTAAAGATTGGTCAAAACGACTTTGCAGGACCTGACCACCAAGCCACAGTATCTTGTAGCTTTTACAGTTGGTTACAACCAAAGATACAATATCGATAGAGCAGTCAGAAAGGTCTGTATAAGAGTGTGTGTTAGTGTGTGTCTATGTATTTGAGAGATTAATTATGCTTCTCAACAGTTTTCAGATAATTTCGTTATCCTTCTCTTTCATTATGATGGACGAACATCAGAATGGGATGAATTTGAATGGTCAAAGCGGGCTATTCATGTTAGTGCTCGTAAGCAAGCCAAGTGGTAAACCATTGCCAATATTCTTTTTGACGCTGGGTTTTTGGGGAATTTAATTAGAGTTCTGGACTATCTTCAAATCATGTTTTGAATTTAGTTTTCTGAAATTCTGCCAAGGTGGTATGCCAAACGATTTTTGCATCCTGACATTGTTGCACCATTTGACTACATTTTTATTTGGGATGAAGACCTTGGATTGGATCATTTTGATGCCGAAGAGTGAGTTTGCTACACTTTGGATTGATAATGTTCTTGTGTTCTACTTCTACCTTGTCTGTTAACTAACACAAATAATTCAACTCAGATATATAAAATTGGTAAGGAAGTATGGGTTAGAGATTTCACAGCCTGGTTTGCAACCAAGTAAAGGTTTAACGTGGCGAATGACAAGGAGAAGAGATGGTAGTGAAGTTCACAAGTAAGAGTAATAAGACTTTGAGATTTCTGTTCTTTTTTATTTCGGTTCAGAATTACTATATTTCACTGAATTTCCTCCAGAGATACGGATGAAAGACCAGGATGGTGCATTGATCCTCTTTTGCCTCCCTGTGCTGCGTAAGATATGCTCTAAAGTGTTGCTTGTTGCCATTCATTGCCGTCCTCTATTTTGACTGATCTGATTCTAGAAGTTGTAGGCTTCTTTTAAGTTATATTCAACATTTACTTCATGCAGTTTTGTTGAGATTATGGCTCCAGTTTTTTCCCGAGAGGCATGGCGTTGTATTTGGCATATGTTACAGGTTTCAGTTGGTTTTAATACCCCCCGTTGCCCCTTTTAAATTCCTCTTGCATTCTCTTCCACTATGATTTGTCAGACATCTTACATTTGTGGCTTTTGCATTAGAATGATCTGGTCCATGGTTGGGGTCTTGACTTCCTCCTCAGAAGATGTGTAGATGTGAGTGGCCTAACTTTGTCCCATTTTCTCCTTTGATTCGAATATCGTTAATGGCAGATTCTAATGGCACTTCCACTAAACTTTATTTCTTTCTGAACAGCCTGCACATGAAAAGATAGGAGTTATTGATGCACAGTGGATTGTTCACCAAGGTTTGCCTTCACTAGGAAGCCAGGTAAAGGAAAATAATTGGATACCTTACCTCCCCCATTTTCTTGTAAATAACAGTCAATTATTGCAGAGTAGATATTTTAATTGCTAATTACCTCCTCATTTTCCTTTTCCGGCAGGGAGAATCACAAAATGGAAAGGCACCATGGGTAGGGGTATGTGAAGTTCTCGACGTCCCATTATAAGCCTGAAACTCTCTTGTTCTTCTTAATAGTTTTTTGTGTCAACCAACAAAATATCATCATTATATTGATTGTTTACTATTCTGTGTATCTACTGATATCTTATGGCAATTTTGTCAGGTGAGTGAACGATGTCGAAGGGAATGGACAATGCTTCAGAGTCGGTGGACAATTGCCGAGAATGCTTACTTAAATGATGTTGAGGACAGGGTCATCCCTTCGCATGCAGTAATGCATTAGAGAACAGAGCTAATGACCCTTTGATTTGTACGATAGTACATATATACTAAGCCAAGATTTAACTTCGTAAGGTGATATGAGAGAGCTAAGCTCTTAAGTGATTACACTCATTCGATTTTTTATTTGTACAATTCAATTCAAATTCCTTCATTTTGTAACATTATCACTAAGAATACACCTCTCAGAGGCTTGTGCTATTTGAACTTTGCTGTAACGTGATAGACTAGCCAACAGCAGAAAACTTGAATCTAGATTGACAAGGTCTATATGCAGCTCAACTCTGATTTAAATGACTCAATTATTTTATGTGAGACTATTGTTTGTTTTGGTACCTTAAGCTTCCCTGTGAGACTAAAACATGACAATAGTGGTGAGCTACAGTCCTGTAGGAAACAACAGCGAAGATGATTACCATAAAGAATGAGCTGTGTCATCAGCAAGGCAAATAACTTGGCAACGGCTGCAGCCAGAATAGATCTTACATATGCACACGGAGACAGGAGGGAATGGAGCTTGCACCGGGAGGAGCTGGCATAGGTGGTCATAGGGCAGAGGTAAATTGTTCTTCATTGAAGCAGTTGCTGGTTGTCCTGTGGTAACGTGCTCTGATAGAACAGAATCTCACTTTCCCTGCTTTGAGAATATATATTTGGAAATCTGCTTTATATTCTCCATTAAAGGCGCGTTTCAAAATTCAAACTCTGCATTTGACACAGAACATGCTGCAAATTGAACATTAGAATACGTTGTTTTGATAGAATCATAAAGCTTATGATAATGATGTCTTTCACCCATGCCTTCTGAGTTTTAACCAAGTAATGTCCTAGTTTTATCAGGGATTACAGTGGTAGTGAGCAAACAGAAGGAAGATAAGTTAATTCTCTTCTCTCTCTGTGAAAACCATTGAGGTCTCACCTTTCTTTATCACTTTTGGTAAATGGTTCAAACCACTATAGAGTATGTTATCATCTTTGAAAAGGCAATCCCCTCTACTTGATGGTCCTCTTATCTAAATAATCTTAATTCTACACCCTGCTGCTTGTGTAGTCAAGTTATGAATAGAATGTTTTTTTTTCTTTTCCTTTTTTTTTAAATGAATGAATGAATGAATTATACTTTTTCTTAAAAGAAGCAAAACACGATTTTGATATTAAAGTATAGCCTAAGTAGTTCTTTATTTGATAGTCCTCTGTCTGTAAAATCGTAATTGTACACCCTGCTTTCTTATTTCTTTTGATTTTGGTTTTATACATTTTAATCTTCATTTCAAGGACATGAATTATGATGTGTAGCCTCGGTCATGAATAGTATGTAGTTTCTCAAGAAAGGAAAAGGATGTACTTTCCTTAGTTTCTGCTTGATGCTCTTGGTCCTATCTAAATAATCATTATTGTGCACCATTATTTTTAATGTCTATTAATTTTAGTTCTGTGCATTTTAAACTTTTTCTCATGAATTATGACGTGTTAGCCTAAGCTATGAATAGTATGTAGTTTTCTACTTTTTGTAAAGGAATGAATTATACACCCTTTTCAAAAGTACGAATACATTATTTTGATATTATTGCTTGTAAATAATGAATCACTATTTTCATGAGAATTAGAGGTATAGTTAATTTGGTGACAGATTAAAGTAGTTTTTGAATAATATTATAGTTAGAGTGTATAGTAGCGAAGCGAAGATGGAAGGAAAGAGTCCGGTTGCCTCCTTACTTGTTTAATATTTAAAAATTAGAGATGTTTTCGAAAATAAAAAACAGTTGAAAAGTAAAATTTTAATTTCTATCTGTAATAGACCTAGATAGACATCTATCACTTCACCAGATAGACACGACTAGATAACATCTGGGTCTATAGCAGTCTATCACGATAGAAATTGAAATTTTACCATATTTGTAAATAGTTTGATATTTTTTTTCTATTTATAATAATTTTCCTAAAAATTATATAGAAAGATCAACCTTAAAAAAATAAAAAAAAATAAAAAATCTTAAAGAAGCTATTGTTCAATTAACCGAGACTGTTATATAAATTAATGAAATGTTATTCACGCTAAGTGATTTTTGGGAAAAGTTAGTTTTATTTTTAAATTAATCAAATGGATACTACTAAGCATCCCATGGGTCATATGGGTCATCTAAGTTTCCATTAGGCTTTCTCATACATCTTCTAAGCTACCTCTAAATTTTTTATAGGTCTTCTAAGTTAGCTCTAAGTTCCTATGGGTCATTTGAGTTACCACTAAATTCCCTCTTATGGATTCTTCGTACTACTACAAAACTCTTCATGGATCATTTGAGCTACCACAAAACTCTCTATGGATTCTCTAAGCTAACACGAAGCTCTTTCTGGGCCCTTTGAATTACTTCTATATTGATTCCCCATCTTGTTACCATATATACGAGATTGCCATGTATATTGAGTTTTAATTTTAACTTTTCTTGCACGCTTCTATTTCTTGTGTATATATATATTATGTATTATGCAATGTATAGAATCATCCAATTATTCATTCAATAAGATATCATCTACAACAGGTCCTCTAAGCTACTTCTAAGCTCTTCATGAGTCCTTCAAGCTCACTCTAGGCTCCCTCATGACCATAGACTTACTATCTCTCTAGGCTCTCGATCTCAATCTATCTCGATAAATCTATTCATTACACGGTTAAAGATGATAGATTGAAGACTACACGAAACTACCAAACTACAAGTATTGTTACCATCAAAGCTTTGAATTAGAGCAAGCACCAATGCTAACTCTAGTTATTTATTTATTATTGTTTGAATTACAACTCTAGTTGCAAAGTTTTGTAGGGCTTCCTAATGTTAAGGCAATATGATGAGAATACATTCCTCCTTAAAAGGAAATTCCAATTAGTTCCCTAAAAATATAGTTCCATCCGACCATATGAATACCCATAAGAAAATTAGAAATTATACTCATTGTGGGTATTACTTTGTATTAAGTCTATAATTTAAAGTGACAAAATTGAATGATGAAAATCAGATTTGGGTCATTGACCTAATTATATGGGTAAAACTTGAACTTTATCCATAATTTTATGAATTACACAGAAGATATTTGATGAAAGCACTTAGTTGAACAGTTTGATCCCTACTTTCACCATTCGAAAAAAAGGAGAAGACGAAGAATAAGAAAAGATTTTAATTAGTAGATTGGTTGACTTTATAAAATAAATGGAAAAGTGAGCAAGATTATGGTCGTTACAAATTCCCTTATGATAAATATGGTCTCACAATTAAAGATATTAAAATGAAAGTAAAGCAAGTTCTGTGATTTAATTTCCACACCAATCCAATGTCGGCTTAAGAGAAGCCAAGCAGGTTTTTATCAAAAGCGAAAGAGAAAGAAAATAAGAATAACAACAAAGCAAAAACGCCTCCTTAGTAATGTAGAAAAAGAATATAATAATGAATATATAGATTGAATTATATAAGATAATTAAAGTGAGTTTGGACATTTGCATTCACAATCAAAATTTTAAACACATTTGTAAGCTTGCAATTCTAAGAATGATAAAGTGTGTAGATGCAATAAAAATTAGCTTCATGACTCTATTGCTTTTTTAGCTTGTGAGAGAGTAGAAATATATTGTAGCCCAATCTTTAAGATAGTGAATGAGACAAATTTGAATGTTGAAATTATGATTTTTCAACAATTTCTAGCTAAGCTATGAAGTTAGAAGGGGGAAAGCTCTATTTTATTTTATTTTATTTTATTTTATTTTTAATATATGGTTAAGATGATAGATATCTTTTATGTTTTAATTTGTTTACATTATAGCATGTGTGGGCCGCCCTCACCTTCCCACCTATATCTCATAGTATTTATTTATAAACATTCTTTGATATCCATTATATAATTTGTATATATTTTTTCAAATTTATTATTATTATTATTTTTTTGTTTTGACAACTTATTATCTTCCTACTTTTATTTTTCATTATATACGATATTAAACTCAGGAACAAAAAAAAAAAAAAAAATGCAAGTCGAAATGGGTCATTTTTAAGATGTTGTAATTGAGTTAATTTTTTCTTTCTACGAAAAATGATCAATTGGGTAAGGCATTGATTATCTAAATATTCCCTTTGGTTACCAAATTAATTAGTTATCAATTTAAAATATAACATTAAAACCAATCTAGTTATCAATTATTTTAAAGGAATGATACTTTATTAAGTTGTGTGTAAGTAACATACAAGTAAAAACGAGTCATACTGAACAAAAACAATTTAAAACGATGTAAGATGAAAATTTGTTTATAAAGAGCTCTGATCTAGTAGATCAAATCATACTAGCAAATTGTCACTTCTTTTGTTAGTGATATAATATTAAATTTTCTTTCATCCATTAGCTTAAGTTTTTGGGTCAATTGGTGGTTTAAAATGGTATCAGAACAAGTGTTCTAGGAAGGTCCTCATCAGTTTAAGCTTCTGAGTCAATAGGCGATTTAATATTTTCATATTTGATTTTTATTTCTAAGATAACTTTTAAAGATCTATATTATTTATAAAAAGTTTGTACTTAGGTCAAAGCAGTATAATCTTCAAACACTAGATTTTTTTTTTAAAACAAAATATGTGAGTTGAGAGAATCAAATCTCTAACCTTGAGATCAATAATTCAAGTACTATGTCAGTTGAGTTATGCTCATTTCGATAGCTATAAAAAGATTTTTGATATGGAAGTTGTAACTTTTACAATAACTTGAACTCATGTATCAATACTTCTCATAAAAGTTTATCAGCAATCTTCATTTTAATATGGTTGGTTTAATTTTGAATTTTTTATAGTAAAATCATTGTGGAGTGGGTAATTGAATCATGATTTTTGAGATGGTAGTGATAGATTTGATCTTATAAATCAAGACTATCTTACATTTTACCTAAGTGTTAATTGTAATATATTATGGAGTAACATCCAACCAAATATGTAATATAGATATTAGTATATTATATGGTGCAAAAAAGTACGTAAAAGTGATTGGTATTAAGTTCATTAATAAAAGTAATCCCACGCCATTAAACAGTAGCCGTCCATCAGAAGGCAAAACTTAAGACGGAAAAGGAAATTTAAAGGGAGCTATATATACATACACACACACACACACACACGTGGCTGTGAAGTTCAATATGGAGTATGCATGCATGGCTTTGGCTCCTACAAATCAAATTTAAACTCTACTTTAATTAATTAAAGGGGTTTTAGTTTTTTCCCTCGACAGTAGCATTTATTATTATTATTATATTAAGAAAAAAAAGGAGGGGTCTCTCATGAATAATTTTGAAGAGGGGGTTTAAATAAAATCTTACACCATAAATGCAACAAGAAAATTGTGTGGTCCAGATAATATAATGGAATTTTGAAGCACATTCACATTTCCACATCCAATTTTAACTAATAAATGAACTCTTAACTTTCCTACGCTTCCATATAAAGTTCTCTTTTACTCTCCTTTTCTCAACCTTTATTTTCCCATCAATGCAACATCTTCTTACCAAGAACTCTCTCCATTATTTCCATCTTTGCCTTTTCTTTTTCTTTTTCTTTTTCTTTTCCTACCTCTTTTCATTAATTATTAATATTATTATCTCACACCAACATACTTATGTGGGTATATATTATTGTTTAGAATCTAACATCCAAAATATGATGAATTGGTTTTAAGATGAAATTAATTTGTGTTTATCTAATATGGCTCAATGAATATTTTGTCTATATATTTTGAGAGAGAATATTCAGAGTTGCCATTTTTATTTATGTATCACCATCTTTCTTTGTATGAATTAATATAGAATAATAGAAGAATGTCGTTTTGCCTATATTAAGCTCCTTTTACACAAATCATCTCTTGTGTAATGGCAAGTTATAATCATTGTAACTTCACATTTGACACTGTCTACATCTTAAATTACTTTGTAACCAACACCAAATCTCTTTTTCTATGGATCTAATATAGCTCCCATTGTAAAAATTATAAGTCAGATTTTTAAAAAAAGATGTTTTGTGTCTATAGAAAAACTAAATTTAATAAGACTTGTTTATGGTTAGTTTTTTCTTTTTTCTTTTTTTTTTTTTTTTCTTCTTCAATTTTATAATATATTTTATCTCTAAAAAAATAGTTAGAATATATCGCTATTTTTCGATCAATAAATTATGAGCTATATAAAGAGTAAATTAACTAACTAACTGCTAAACGAATCCAAATAAAAATTAGCTGTATGTTAATTAGAATAAACTCACTTATACACGAGGTTCCCAATGTAGAGGGGAAAGATCAGTAAAATGACGTTGTTAATTGTAGGTAATTGAAAAGTGTAAATTCGTAGGAAGTGGGGTACAAAAGTAAATATTGAATCGCGTTGCATGGGTGTTTCATTATTGAATAAGTGAAATTAGGTAGAAGATGTGTATTGTAGTCCAACTTAATTAATTAAATGTTGTAATATTGATTAAGTTGAAAGGTATAGCATACATGTCTCCGAAGATATGAGTATATTGTATGGTATTGATGCATGCATGCCAATTGCCATGCAAAAAAGTCAACAACCTCTTCTTTGTTTGGCAATTTCTTTAATTGTTTGGACTTCACAAACCCCCAACCAAACCCTAATAAACCTAATGTCTTATATCATTCTCTTCCAATAATCTTTGCTTCATTTTTTAAAATCAGAATATATTATATAATAATTAATAAAGCCATCGCATCCCTGCAGACAATATATATCAATTCTGTATAGTAAGGATCAGATGGAGCGTTGGAGCGATGGATGATTAGTTATTGTATTAAACTAATGAATTAATACAAAGAGAGGATGAATATATATATATATATATATGTATATGGGTAGTAGAACAAGTGAGTGAAGGAAATTATTTTGAATTTTTTTTTTTCTTATAATACTGATGAAAATAAATAAATTAGAAAGAAAATGAAAAGACGTTACGTTGTAAGTAGTGATAATAAAAGAAAATGTAAACAACATTAGATGAGATCAAGCGTTTTGGAGTTTAGGTGGAAATGCGGTTAAAAGGTCATCGAGAATGAAGTTGTGAGCATGGCCAACCTCGTCGCCAAACAGACGGTCACAAGCTTCCTGATTAAAGGCGGTGTTGAAGGTGTCCGCGGCCAATTGGTAATCCAATAAATCCGAGTGACCACTGAAATTGGCGTTCTTGAAACAATCATCGGCGGATTGGTCGGAGTTGGTGTTGGAATTGGAATGATGGGGTTTAGGGAAGAAGCCGTGAATTACCTCTTCCAACAAACCTGAATCGGGGGAGTCCTTGGGGAGAAATTCAGAGGAGTAATTTTCAGTGACATTAGGAGGAGGAGGAGGAGGAGGAGGAGGAGGAGGAGGAGGAGTTAACTTGGTATTATTAATTGAAGAAGGTGGTTTGGAACTGGAAGAAGGGAAATTGAGGAAATCACGAAGAAGAAGCATGTCGAGAGTGGGAGAAGCGGTGTTAATCCTGTGCGCACCCGACCAGAGGAAGTCGGGCCCACGACTGGGAGTGGAAAAGATGGGCCAATTGGAGGAGTTGAGACGGGGGAGAGGGTGTTTAGGGAAGTTGAAGCGAGGGATTAGATAATCGTCGGAGGAGAGGGAATGAGTGGCGGGTGGGGAAGAAGGGTAAACGAAATTCGTGCGAGCTTTCAAGCCACGCATGGAGCGTGCGGCGCAGTCGTAGGCACGTGCAGCTTCTTCAGCGGTGTCGAAAGTCCCCAGCCATCTTCTTTCTTTGGACTGAGGGTCTCGAATCTCGGCGGCGTAACGGCCCCAAGGCCTGCGACGGACTCCGCGGTACCTCATTGTGCCACTGGAGTTGTGATCTCGGAGCGTTCGCTTGAGACTACTGGTGGTGGCGGCGGCGGCGGTGGGAGTGGGACTGGGACTGGGACTGGGACTGGTGGCGTTGCACTTCATTTGGTAGTCGAGGAAGTGGTTAGTATTGTTGTCAATCGCCAAACCGTTTACACGCCTGAAGGAGTCAGGTTCCATTTTTAAAGGGAAAATATGTGTGTAAGGTAGTTTTGGGGATTGGGATTGGGGATTGGGATTGGGATTGGGATTGGTGTAACTGCGGCTGCGGGGTGTGTACATTTATAATAGGAGCAGGGGCACACAAATGTGGGTCCCCCAACCAAATCATCCTCTTTTCTTATTCATGCATATGGTATAAGTATGGTATTGGACCAAAACAATCAATTTTATAATTAATCTTAATGTAATAAAAAACAATTTTAAGAAATAAAAATAAACCATTCAAAATTGGATTGTGTGTTTGTGTGGTATGAGTATGAGTGTGTGAAACAAAACGCGTATCCATAACCAGAAAGAAAAAAAAAACATAAATAGATTGAAACTAATAATAAAAACTGAGTTTAAAGAAAAGGAGAAAATATTTTCACACGACAAAAACAAAAGTAAAGAGAAAATGAGTTATTAGGATTTGTTTGTTTCATGAGTGTTGTCTGAGATTTCAGACAAAGACATTTAATACTAATGTTTTTGCGTTATACAAAAGTTCTTATTATTTAGAGAATTTTAAAATATTTACATAGATGGTAGAGACTGAGAAAGGAGGGAGGAAAATAAGTGTATGATCAAAAAGGACTTTGATCAAGAGAAGATAAAGTTTGGGAGAAGTTAAATAACATGAATTGTTGGTTACATTAAACTACAAGCAAAACTAATTGAAAAAAAAAAAATTACTATATTTTTAAAAACACACACACTTTAGTATTAGGATTTAATGATCAAACGCCAATAAAAGTTGTAACAAAGAACGCCATATTTTACATAAAATTTGTAAGAATTTGGTGTGACATAATTTGTGTGGCTGTATCTTATGCTTCCCTCTCTTTTTTACGACAAGGGAACATGTTCAAATCTAAGACCTAAGATGTAGGGACAATTGAGGATGCACCTACTTGCTAATTTGAAAACAAATTTTCAATGAAAAATAAGATTGTATTTCTTGGTTTTTAATGTCTGCTTACATATTTGTTTGGTAATAAACTTAAAAACTATTGTAGTATACTACGATAGACCGATATAGACATCTATTACTTAACTAAATAGACACGGATATATGTTTATTGCAGTCAATTACAAATAGAAAGTAAAATTTTGTTATATTTGTAAATGTTTGATATTTTTTCTATTTATAATAATTTTCCTAAAAATTAAATTTCAATTTAAACGAATTATTTAAAGTGCTTTAAGTAATATATTTTAAGGAAAATGTTTAAAATAGAAAAAATACTTAAAATGTCTACAAATATAGCAAAATTTTACTTTTTATTAGTTATAGAGACCTAGACATCATAAAAGTAAAACTTTGCTACATCTGTAAATATTTTAGCTAATTTTATTTATATTTGAAAACTGACTTATATTTTTTATAAACCATATAAATCTAACCTATATAGTTACATATCAAATACTATTAATTAATCTATTAGCATATTTATGTTATAAAGTTTGTACCATTATTAATTCTCAAATAGTAAATAATCAATAGTTTGTTTTAATTTTAACAAAACAAAATGAGTTTTTACATGGAATAGCATATACATATTATAATTTTTTTTAATTGTTTTTAGTATAGTTTATATATATATATATATATTCCAATTAAATGAAAATACTGTTTTACTATTATTTGCTCACAAAATCCAAAAAAATGCTTATGAAAACAAGAAACAAAATTAAATTTGGTGTGTTAACCATTATAGGTTGACCTAATGGTAAATAAGGATCATCATCTTTTTAAGGACTTAAGAGACCGTGGGTTCAACTTATAGTGGCCCCTAATTAGGATGACTACGAGTTTATTGAAATTTGTAAATATTTTGATTCATTTTTCTATATTTAAAAACAACCCTTATTCTTCAAAGAATTTGATTAATCCAAGAAAATAAAATTTTAAAAAAACCTAAAAATCATATGAGAAAAGGTTTGATATAGATCTCAATATCTAAATTTTGTAGGACCTCACAATCACATATGGTTTGAGATAAAACTTTTTTTTTTTCTTTTATATATGTTAGGGATTTTGGAAACACATTTAATATTAGTAAAGAGTAATTCATATATTAAAAGTATGTTAAATAGAGAGAGAGAAGGGAGAATTGAAAGGCAGAGAAGGAAGAAGAAGGCAAATTAAAAGAGGATGGATTAAAAAGAAATATATATATATATATATATATATATATATATATTATGGGAAGCAAATTGCAAGAGAAGAGAAAATGGTGTCAGAGAGTATTTGTTGTATGCAAAAATTGCAATAGAATGATTTGGTACACTTTGCATAAAACTAATTAATCTTTACTAAATGAATATTTATTATATTTATGAACCCATGTCTCTCCTTTCCTTTTTGTCAAATCATCTCTCTCATTCCATTTAATGCACTCCCTTTTTCTTTTTCTTTTCCTTACTTAAATTCTCTAAATCCCTTTTTCATCCATTATTCTTCCTTTCCTATATAATTCTTAATTATACACATCATATATACTATTTATTTGTTGGTTAATTATTATAAAACCGAGATGTTGTGTTTGAATTTTAAGGTTGAATTTTGTATTAGAAATTCCTACGAATTGAATAATATTTTGGGTATATCTTTTTTGTAGAGTAGCAAGGCATATAGTTGGCCCAATTTATTGTAAATTTAATTTAGAATTGCCACCTTTCTCACAGTTGCAAATTATTGTCTCTTTAATTCAATAATGCACTCGTTTCTTCATCCAAACAAAGGAAACAATTATTGGAATTATAGAGGTTGGCGGTATTAATATCTCATTAGATATAAATGGGTAATAACGTATTTTCGTAAATTTTTCTAAATAGCTATATTATTTTGTATTTTGTATTATTGTATTTTATGTATAATGGGTAAATATGAATTAAATGACTGTACGTACGATCACATATATATATAACTGGGTCATTTTATAAATATGCAATTAATAATGCCTTCCCAAGAAATTAAATTAGAGCTCTCTCCAAAATTATAATAATAAATAATAATTAAAGTAAACTATGATGCTAGGGCAACTGTATCTTCACTTCTCAATGAAAAGGATGGAGATTGCCAAAGCAAAGGCACTATCTGTTTTGAACATCTAATTTGAATACACACACACACACATACGGGTGATGAGATGAGATGCCTATTTACAACTTTTTAGATGTGATAAATGATCATTAATGAAAAATCAATAGGTACGCGAAAGCAATTAGTGAAGCTACAAGCTTTAATCTAATTTGGCCACCTACGTAATGGGGATATTAGTACGTATTGGTATTCATTATCCCTGTACTCAAAAGTAAAGAAAAGTATTCATTATTCCTAGACACAATAATGCAATTTAAGTTCTTTAGTATTTAAAGAGTTAAAATATCATTTTGGTCCATGTAGTTTTAAGACAATTTTTTTTAAAAACAATATACAAAAGTGAGACATAGGTAAATACACTCAGATATCTCAACTAGATTGACACATTTTTTACATTCTCATCATACTTCCTATCAACATATCTTCATTACATCAAGGGAGAGAAGCTCAATAAAATGAAAAAGATACATACAAAGACTTAGAGAAATGTCTTCCAATCAAGAGCTACCTCCTCTGCCACGTAATTATTTAAAAAAAAATAGAAAAAAAAAATAGATTTGTGCACCAAAGACAAATAGGGTGACAATATCTTCCCAAAGCTTTGTTGTAGATTTCTCACCACTTTGAAATATATATTCTTGGTTTAAATCTTATTTTGATTCTTGAACTTCGAATAATGTTCTATTTTAGTCCCTAAACTTTTAAAAATGTTCATTTTAGTCCTTGAACTTTGAATATTGTTTTATTTTTATCCTTAAACTTTTAAAAATGTTCTGTTTAGTCCCTGAACTTTTAAAAAATGTTTATTTTGGTCCCTAATATATTAAGATTTTATTACCTCTTTAACCAAATGGCGAGATGACTTGTGTTTTTGGATGCTAGCTACCAAATAAGTTACCTATGTTAAAAAATCTAGAGTTTCATTTTAAACAAAGTGGCAAAGTGGGGAAATTTAAAAGATATTTTTAGTTCAAAATTTTGGTCGTTCAATATTTTGACGTGTTGGTTGTTGGCATTTTACTTCACCTTTATCTTACTTAATATATTTAGAGCCTTGTCATCCTAAAATACAAGCTCCCTCACATTTATGTTGAAGAGTTAACATAATTTTAATAGTAGGGACTAAAATAAACCCTTTTAAAAAATTTAGAGACAAAAATAAACGTTTTTTAAAATTTATGAACTAAAATAAAACTAGACTCAAAGTTTCAGTACTAAAATAAAATTTAAACCAATATTCTATTATTTCTTTTTAATCACAAACACCATAAGCTCGCACCAATCAAATAGACAATTTGTTGTATTTTTAGTCTATGTAATTTTCAGACGATGCTCAAATGCAATCTCGAGACTTTCAATAAATCTCACCAATTTAGTCTCTATTATAATTTCATGGTTACTTAAAACGAAAAAAAAAAAAAAAAAAAAAAAAAAAAAAAAAAAAAAAAAAACTTAGACTTCTCCATCAATTTGGAAAAAAAATATTTAAACAACGCATTATTATTTTACTAAATTCGATAAAATTAACTTTCAAACTAAGATTAATTTTAGATTTTATTGAAATTATAATTTGAATTATGAACCTTGAATAGACCAATTAACTATCCGAACTAAAAATGATATTTTAAACCTATTTAGTTTCAATGATAACACATCTTTGAAGGAGATAGAAAAGGGTTTAATTATATTATTTACTTTCATCACTAAGTCAACACATTTTATAAGATGTCTCTTTTTTAGTACAACAATGGTGTCCGATGAGGGATCCAACTTCTAATCTTTAAAGAATAAAGTTATGTCAACATTCCTTAAACGAAGTTCGCTTTGGTACAAAACCTATCCCTCAAATACTTATAACTAGAGTAATGTAACTAAACCTCGAAAACAAAATAACAAACAATGGTTAAATAAAATAATCGAAAATTACAAATATATCCTTAATAGATGGATAAAACAACTATAGTTTTATCTATTTATTTATATGTTTTGGAGCTTGGCTTTTTGAGTAGGTAATTAAGGCATTTCCATTTTAAATGAATGCATGCATGAAAATAGGTGTTTCGTTTAAAATATTATTCTCGACATTTCCTTTATTCACGTTGTATTAAATAAATTTGAGACAATTTCAGTATTATAGAAAAGGTAGAGCTAAATTTTGTCTTAAATGTTATAATATATTTGGCAACTTCATCAAATTAGTACATATTCCATAAATATTTTCTACCAGATTTAAAATATAATATCGTTTCAAATATAAAAAGGGGATATAAAATATAATACGCCTCCCCTTGAGTTGAGGAAAGAAATAAAATGCTTAAGAAATGTATCTAAAGGGATTGCAAAATTCTATAACTAGAGAAAGATTGTAGATATATTAGTGAGAAACAAATATTTCTATTGATATGAAGCTTTTATATTGTGAGTATATAAGTGAGAAAAATAAATTTTAATTTGTATAAAGTTTTTTGGATGAAATATTAATAGAAAATTCACATAAAAAATTTGTGTCTAAATTAGACAATATCATCAATACCAATATACCATTGTAGAGATGTATGGAGGATAATCGTCCCTAGCAAATGGTAACAAAAAAATATTTGGTGTTCTATAATGAATTCTAATTATAAAACCCTCCAAATTAAGAAATACGTGGATTTGGTCCTTAAACTTTCAGGAAAGTAAGTACAATTTGTGCATATGTAACATTTTTATAATCTATATGACCTTTTTTTTTTTTTAAACAAAGTACTAGAGGAAGTCTATATGACAATTATTTTTAGAGAAAGATATGATATGTGACAATTTAGTCACTCTCGTAAAAATATTGTAAGGATTTAATGAAATTTCTTACCTATTTAGATTGATAAATTGATTAAAGACAAAATGCATGTAAATAACTATGAAGATTACATTATGACAAATTTACAGGTATAATTAGGATTGATTTCTATATTTAAAAATGTTTAGGGACTAAATTATTATGAATTTCAAAATATAAATATTAAAATATAGATTTTGAAAAGCTTCTTTCTTATGGGATGATATTGTATCGCTGGCGGCTCTTCAGTCTTTTGTAATTACGATACATCTTCTATAGCTTTAGACTGGAAGGTTTTCCTCTAGCCTTGCTCTGTTGTCCTTTTTGTTTTGGTTTTTGAGCTCATCTCTAGCTCTTCGGGTACTTCGGACTCTTCCATCTTTTTGAATGAATAATGCATCTCACTAAACATGAGATATAACAGGGGTGCTACGGTTGTGACAATCTAGTTGAAATAGTATTGATCCTTCCTATCTCTAATATATTGTTAAAAAAAAGTATTAAAATATTACTTATTAAAGGTTACTTTTACAAAAATTAAGGGACGACAACATGTTATTTTTAGTTAGTACTCTATTTGTTATATGTATTGAGTAACTTGTTAAAATAGTGATAATTCCAAGTAAAAGGATTTAAAATTCTACCACCTTATTTGAATTCTAATATAAAACTAAATGTGTTTTTAATCGTGACTCGGTATATATAGACTGTGACTGAATATTCTGTCAAAAGAATTTGCATGGATTAGTTCCTGTAAAGCCAAAATGCAACAAGCCCAATTTTTCGACATTGTTGGATGATAATGTAAGCACAAGATAGGTATTTTTATGAATAGTTATGATTTTTTTTTTTTTAAGAAAAAAATAGTGTATATATGGATATCCACTTGTAATTCGTATGGCATATGAAGGACCGACATTTGGTTGTCATTCCTTTTAGATACAAAATAATGTTTCAAATTAAATGTTTATGTCTGAATTGAATTAGAATTATTGAATGTCCGTGTGTGGATATTATATTCCATGTTTTAGACTCACTACAGTCCAATTCCTTGCTTGTAATAAGATAATTAACTTTACCATAATCTATAATATATCAATTTATTCTAAATGGTAATTGGTAACATCCAACTCTAACTATATATACTATATATATATTTTGTGTAAGTGCTAGAAAATAGCATATTTAAGTAAAATGTATGTCCCAAATAAAAATTCATTTCTTAAGCGCATATATATATATATATATATATATATTGCATAATCGAAACATGCAAGTATAGGTATGGACAAAGTACATTTGTTTAAGTGAAGAATGCAGGCCAAAAGCTGAAGCTTTGTCTCCTTAGAAGGAATCAGATGTTATTATAATGGAGATTTTTGGTTTGCAGAGAGGTGGTGGCCAAACAAAGGAAAAATGAGTTTTTTGGTACCCTACAACAAATAAAAGTACATTATATATATATATATATATATCTTCAACTTGATATGAATCTTATATGCCTTTAAATGCCTTTCTGCATATCCATTGTAATTATGCAATCCGTGTATGAATATTTTCCTGAAACCCCTTTAATAATGCCACATTCAATTCTCACACATGCAAAACTCTTTTTTTATATATATAATATTCATATTATTCCCTTCTATATATTTTGAGATAGCGCAAGTTAATATACAATTAAAATTATATTTGGCTTCGACAAAGGGTACGAAGATATTTAGGGAACTGTAAATGATAGTAATGGATATTGCACGTGGCAGTGTACCATTGCTCCATCCCCATGCATGGCATTCACAATTTGGTCCTACCACCATTAATCTAAAGCTTTAAATTCTTCTCTTTCCTCCATTTTATTGTATTCAATTTACATTAAAAATTAATAAGATCTAATTTATATAACCCTGCACCACATTTAATATTTTTCTCATAAAAAATATTTATGAATTAAATGTGAACATCCAAGATAATTGGCTTCCACTCCCCTATCTGTCTCCATTCATTTTCCTTAATTTCCTTTAATTTGCCTCACCTCTACTTTCGAGGAAAGTGTGTGTATATATACATATTTTAAGTTTAAGTTGTTTTCCAAAAGCTATGGGTTGAACATAGTTCTACGGGGTTAAAAACATTTATTTAGTAAATAAAAAATAATAAATGTTAAGTCGTATTTACACATAACATTGTTATAATAATAATAATAATAATAATAATAAAAAGAAAGTTATATTATAAATTTAGTCTTCGTACGTATTAGCAAAGTCGTGTTTCTTCTACATGTATATTTATTTTAGATAGTCCCACTAATTTTTTTTAAATGATATCATTTATTATATCCTTATGGATTTCTAATTTTATATGTAATATATCTCTATCGAAAATTTATTCATCAATTTAATGTATATTGTGGCATTGCATACTCAGCTCTATACTTTCTATTGACTAGACTACAGATTGATTGCAGGTATATTAAAAGCCAAAATTTTTATGACTTAATACACCTGATATACTTAGATATACTTAACAATACACCTCAGTTAAGAGATTACTAAATGATTTGTTATGGGATGAAAGAAGTAGATAAAGTGTAAATACTTACATTGGCTATTTGTTTTATAAAAGTTAGTTGTACTTGTTTTGCCTATTTGGCAACTAGCTTTTTGTTGTTATTACTATTATTAATTGCAAGTAGTGTTAGCCTAGGATTTATATGACATTTTAACTTTTTAATCAATAATAATCTATTTTTAATTTATTGTTTTAAGAATTATATTAATTTTGAAAATTAAATTTTAAAAAGAAAAATGTAAAATATAAAATTTTTAAAATAGTATTAATTTTGGTTCTTGTATTTTCAATGGTTCAAGTGATTATTGTGGTCTGAATAGAAATTATAGTGAAGGGATGAACCAAAATGGAGTCTATATGGAGAAATGAATGAATGAAAAAAAAAAAAAAAAAAAAAAAAAAAAAAAAAAAAAAAAAAAACTGGATTTGATGAGCGACAATGGTGACCAGTGAATTGGGAATAGGATGGAGGAGAGACAGCCACAGCCAGTGATTGGTGTTTCAAGATTTGAAGGGCAGCGGTGCGGGGCCCCGCCTTGGGACGACTGCGACTACAGCTCCGGATTCGGGCCAATGCTCCTCCTCCAGGCCCAGCCCAAAACACTGTCCGTCCATTAGCCTTCCCATTTCCCTGTATCGACGGTTATAAATTTTCATGATTTTATTTTCCGAACCATTCCAAAATATACTCTACACTAATATAGAGATAATTGTCTTCACTTATGTATCCATCATCACTCTCTTTTCTAACCAATGTGAAAATTTATTTCTACTCCTTAAATATAATACACTCACAAATTGCAAGATAACTAAATAGACAATACTAAGTTTTAGCATTGTAACAAGAGACTCATTGTTTTCGCCTCAAATATTGAGGTTTCCACATACGTCTACAAAACTCATCCTAGTTGGGTTAGGATATAACGAACTTGATTTAAGTTTGGTCCATGACTACAAATTAACATCCCTTCATTCATTGTCTCTCTCTCTCTTACCAACTTTGTAAGATATATCGTCAATTTTAATTTGAATTGTAGATCCCAAATTGATATAGGTAAATATTAGAGGATCAATCAAGATGCCAAAGAAAGCATTGCGATGATGTTCCAAGTAACGGACAAAGAAACAATACCATACTGTTGAGATGTCATAGGTAGTATCTCACATTGTTTAAATTCTCCTTATTGCAAAAGAATATGTTCAATGCCATAAAACTAGGATGTCACAACAACTCAATACTATAAAATATTTTTCAAAATATAGTGACTTTTCCTTTTAAATATGTCGCTATGGCTTTAAAAAATCGCCGGATTTGTATTGTAAGATAATCTTACTTTGTGAGATTTGAAGCACCTTATTCATTTTGAAATTTTTTAGGAATTCCTATTTTTGTAGTGTTTCGAAGTCCATATATAGTCATTATTAGACTTCTTAAAGTGTGATTTGTATCAAGAAAGTGTGAGAGCCATTTGTAAACTCCTTAGTTATAGTAAAAAAAACAAGTGGTTGTCTATTTTTGGTAATGTATAACCTCGTTATTGTGCAAGTATCTCAAATTATTTGTTTTTATTATTGTTTTTTCTCTTGAGATTGTAATACATTAATATACTACAATTTGTGTGTTGATAGCCTACAATGTTTCCCTTGAAAAAAAAGAAGAGGATACAACAAAAATTAGACTTGTATTTTCATTTTTGTTAAAAGATCTTAATCAAAATAGCTCTTCATCTCTCGCGAAAATTTTCAGTCATCAACCCAACAAAAATCCTTCCAAAAATTGGAATCTTCAATATGAACTATATGAAAAAGATTCTTCGATTTTACTCCAAATAGATTTTGGTTTATATTTGCCTTTATCGTTTGGATTATTTTGTCTTTCCAGCTCGCTGTATATACAGAGGCCATGCATGTCTCTTTCCAAGAGGAATCTCCATTTTTGTGGAAGCAAAGGCAAGCTCTTCATCTCTTTCAAATATCACACTTCAGTTCTTTTTTTTTTTCTTTCTTATCTATGTTTAAGAGATTGTAATTAAATTCCACTTTGATACCATGCACCAGCATTCATTCCTCATTTTGTCTGGTCTGGTCTGATTTTATTCCAAATCTTGAATAAATTTATTTAAGACCGATAGTATAATAATATATTATGTCCCATTTGATTAAGGATTCCAAAAAGCTATCACCCCACAAGGGGACATGGGCCCTCACCTGTGTGTTTGATCAGCTTCTACAGCCGCAGCAATGCCTTGAGAAAACTAATAACAAAGAAAACATAGTTGTAATTGTAATGTAATTGAAATTAAATTAGTGTTTCAATTATGAGAGAGTGCATTTAATTAAGAAAGAATACAAGAGTGATGGAAGGAAGCTTACTCATTTGTCTCCACAGCTCTAATCTGGAGTCCGTCCGCGAGAATCTGTGGATGCCAAAACTCCTGGACAAAGAAAACAGACCCAATTAAAAGGATTTGAAAACAGAGAATAAATTTGGACATATTGAATGACAGAAAGAACAGCAGGGTAAAAGATGTTGATGTTGGCTAATAACATTTGTTTCTTCCCATTCCCAAGTTATATAAAACATATTGCATGCTATAAAAACCAGCAGTGGGCGAGTTACTGCTGTCACACTTTTGCTCATAAGAGAGAAGGTTTAACCACGGCTGGGGGAAATGGTTACAAGCAAGTTTTGTCAAGAAGATTCAAGAAGAAACCAACTCTCAACTCACCAAACCATTCAGTTGGGAACCATACCCAAATTGGACTGAAAATTCATTAAATGGCAATTCAATGAAATTAGCAAAGCACCAAATATACAGCACAATTACATGGTATTAGCCTCTCTTTGAGTACTTCGAATTTTAATTCCCTTTTTTTTTGTGAATAATATGTATAGTTGAAGTAATTTGATTTGGTATTGGTTTGGCAATCCGGTTCTCCTCCTTGGAAGAGTTGGTGTTATTGCCAGCTGCTACCATTGTGGATGAACAATTGGCCAGAGGTAGAACTTCCCTGAATATTATATACACTGAAAGGAACGGCCGATGCAGATCTCTCCAAGTAGGAAGCATTTGGCGGTGACATCCGACGACGAAAGCAACGGTGAGCCACCAACATCGACAAGGAGGAGGAGGAGAAGGAGGCCATTGAAGAAGGAGGGGAGATTCTTTTGGCATATTTGGGAGGGGAAAGGAATGCTCTGATCTTCAACGATGAGGAAGGGGAAGCCGCTCGATCGTATTCCTCGACGAGATTGGCGAGATCTTCATCGGAGGTGACGGAGACTAGAGCATCGAGGTCTTCTTTAGGCAACTGGCAACGGAAGCTCACAGAAATTGAGGTTCCGCAGAGCTCCCCAAACTTCAACAAGAGCTCTGTTGTGGAGGATTAGAAGCACACAGAAATATGAGAGTTAAAACCCTAATCGAATCAATGGGGAAATAGAAGATAGTGAGTAGTGAGAGAGTGAAAGTGGTTACCAGAGAAGGAAATGGAGCGGTTGACAGAAAGAAGGCGGGTTTCGCCACCGTGATAACGGAGCTTGCCGTCGGGATAACGAGGGAGAATCTTGCCGCCGTAGCTGCAGAGGAACTTGATGGTGGGAGTAGGTCTGAAGTTGAGTGCGTTGCGGTGGAGGGGAGGTCTGCCCATGTGTCGTATCACCAAAATTGTTTTTAAAGAGGAAAAGAGAGATAAGAGAGGAGAGGTTGTTAGGCCTTTGCTGCTGCTGCTTCTTCTTCTTCTTCAACCCAATCCAATCCACCGGACACTCTTTCCCTTATTTATACACTTTTCTTTCCTTTTTATTCTTTTTTAGCCCCCTCCACCCTCAACCTTAATTAATTAATTTTAAACCAAAAGTATGAAGTATAAGCAAACCGCTCAAAATATTCCACGTCCCCCGCCCCTATACAATTAACCAAATTAACTTTGATGCGACATTCCAGTTTACGATAACACTTTTTTTTTTTTTTTTTCTTTTTTGATAGTAAGTTTACGATAACATAATATTTTTGTGAGTGTGACAAAAGACAATATTGAGTCGCATTTGCTTTCAAATTTTGCTTCATATTATCCGTTCTTTTTTCTTTTTTTTTTTTAATTTTATTATTATTATTATTATTATTATTATTATTATTTAATAAAAATTGATTTGTTTGGTAATTTTTTTAAAACAAAAAAATAAAATATGGATCATGATGTATTTTGTTGAAGAAATAATCGAGTATTATAAATTACAAATTAAGAAAAGACACGGTGGGGAAGAGCATATTATTAATATGCATCAATTTTGATCCAGAGATTTTATTTCCTCATCTATAGGTTTCATGTTTAGAGTAACCCATATTAATAATTATATATAAAAATCGAACACAGAAGAAGAAGAAGAAGAAGAAAAAAAAAAAAAAACTGGATATTCATACTTGAAGGAGGATTTCCATATCCCCATCACCAACGGTTTTGGGATGGGCCCACCTACACGTCGGCTGTCATCACCACGGGTCCTATTCACATATATAAACCTTTCCTTTTGGCAAAAAAAAAAAAAAATATATATATATATATATATATATATATATATATATATATTTGTTGCTATCAAATTGAGAAACAAAATTACGAAAAATGGATACATGAATATTGAGAAGTTGTAATAATTGAATAATAAAATAAATACAATAAATAAAAGAATAAAATAACAAAATGTAGTAAATAGAAATCGCTCAAATTTCTCCCTCCTTTCTTTTCTCTTCTCACCCATGTGTGCATTTACTACATCCACCAAATGCCACTATTTATAAGTAATTTGTCAAGTTGCTGGTTGAAAAACATGGTCACTAATAAATTATTTTCTAAACTGCAAATTCACATGATTTGTACGTGAATCTAAATGAGACAATAATGATACATTCTATGCAATTTCGTTTTCCAACTTCTTTCCTCTCCTAATGTTGAAGAGTTTGTCTCATTAAAATTACATGATAACCCTATCGCAAAGACTTATATTTATATTAATAATTTAATATATACTAACATGCAAAACAAAATTTAATTTATTAATTATAATAAAGAGAAAAATAACATACCTTCAGAATCTAACTTCAACGGGAAAACAACAAAAACTCGTGCTAATAACGTGTTGTGAAATTTAGGAGCAAAATGACAAAAAAATGGATATACGAATTCCGATAAATTATAATATTAAAAGAAATAAAATAACAAAATGTAGGAAATTAAATTTTATAGAAAATAGAAATCACTCAAATTTCTTAGATCATGAAAATGTGTTCACTTACAATATCCATCAAATATCATGTCACTATTTATAAGCAATTTGACACGTAAGTAGTAGAGAAATATGACCACAAAAAACGATATCTAGTTTATACATATTTTTCTAATATTCACAATTATTATTTTTAGCATGTAACATCGGTCAATATCGGAGATTAATTCAGCAGGGTAGGTTCAGACTTCAAATGTAACACGCGGGGAGATATGATTGGGCATAGGCAATTAACGTCTCAATCCATCAATTACTAACATTTATTAGTGAAGGTTGATATTTTGTTTGGGGGGGGGGGGAAGCTGTTATTGGGTAAATAACGCGCGGTTTAGGTATGGAATTAAAAGGAGACTTTTCATAGAGTAAGGAAGGTTTAAGGCAGCCTATTATAATTTGTATATATAATAAAGCATATGAGTATAGGGTTTTAAAGAAATGGTTGTCGTCTTGTTCACTAACAATGTCATAGGTGCATCAAGATCAAGTGGTTGGGGTCCCCTACTCTCTCATGCCATGCCATGCCATGCCATGTGCATTCTCAACCTAAACCAAATAGAGGGATAAACAGTGGGAGCATCCAAATGGGATGTACTTTTCATCTATTTATCAAAAAACAAGGACATATCATTTTTTTTTTTTTCTTTTTCCTTCTTATCCACAATTTGGTGCACTTTCCCTTAATTACTTTGATTTTGATCCAACATCAAACTTCAATTCAAACTATCCTCAAAATTCATCTATAATCTCTTTTCATCCCTTACTTTTCTTTTGCCTTTTCTTTATTCAACATTATATCGCTTATCTTCTCTTAGTTTTTTTTTTTTATCGCTTTTCCTTTTTTTCAATATCTATCACTAGATATTTCTAATAAATCTATTCTAACCTATTGGATATTTTGCACTTTCAAAGTCAAGTTTCTATAATTTTTTTGTTTTTGTTTTTCTTTTTCCTTTTGCTTAAGATACTCTCTTGCTATTCCTTTATTCTATCTCCCTTTTCTAACTTCTTTCTTCTCATTGTCAAAAACATAATGTTGTTTTCTAATACCTGTCCATACACTCTACTTCTAATTTAATTTTAATTTAATTTTAATGAGATAGTAAGGATTGAGAAAGATATATATTGATTAAATGAGAGAAAATTAAATTATAGTGATTGAATATATGTTTGCTAGAACATAATGAACATAACGTAGATGTTGACAAAATACATTATATAGGGTGCGAAAATTAAAATTGTGCTCAAACTTTTTCTGGTATGAATTCAACACATAGGGGTGTGTGGATTTCGGACTCATCACTTCTAAGTTGATGAGTTAAAACTATGTTTAAGTTAGCCTAAAAGTATCTTAATTAAATGACTAAGACACTTTAAATACCTTCCCACTAAAATTCAAATGCCTACTTGTATTTATTCAACTAAAATTTATTCTTAAAAAAAAATAATAAATAAACTAGAAAGTATTTTTAAAATCTTATTTATCAGTTTTAAATTTCAATTACAACTATAAATTTAAATTTTCAAAGTTTAAAACTGAAAACCAATAGGTTATAAAAGAATGTCATTTTTATCAGATAAAAAAAATAAACATGTAACTAATGATCAAACAACACATTAATAAGCATAATCCAATGGCTTCAAACAGTATACGTTTTTTTAATTTTTTTTGTTTCTGAAATTCAGAAAGCCCAAAAAAAAAAAAAAAAAAGGTTTCGAAATAGGCCATTATATTTCTAATTGACATTGTGATTTAGTTTGGTTATGTTAGTCCATTCCCATAGTTCTAATAATCATTTAAAAATTAACGTATGGCCCTAACTTTATAATTACACAAGAAGCTAAATCTAAAATCATTTGATTGGCGGGAATTGGAATTTATTGAAAATTGCATATAGGATAATTGAAAAAAAAAAAAAAAACTCAGATGAATTAAAAACATAACCCCAATGTTATTGGATTTTTATTTTAGAGAGGTGGATGATCGAAATCCCCATCCGAACTGTAAGAACCAAAATTACAGAGGATATTATTAATTGTGTGTGTGTGTGTGTACAGTAGATGATGAAGAGATAAATGGAATTGCCTGAAAAGCTTATTAATAATTATTGCATACGTAGTAAGATGTGTTAAAGGGAAAAAGGAATAATTAGAGAGAAGAAGAGAGATTGTGGAAGAGTCATGGAGAGAGCTCTTGTATAGAAGTGAGGCCAGGCTCCCAGGAATAGGCAGAGCAGGGCTTGGGCTTTGGCTTTGGCTTTGGCTTTGGCTTCGGCTTCGGCTTTGGGTTTGGGTTTGGCAGCAAAATCCTTGGCTTCCTCGAACCGCCGCAAGATCCATTAATTGTGGAGGAGGTGGAGTGCTTGTGTTGGTTGGCATAAAAATCTCTTGCAGAACAGAGGGAAAAATCGTGGTCGTCCATGGGTTCTAGAGTATGGACGTCATGGTCTATATTAGCTTCGGAACTCACGTCCATTTGTTGGTTGAACCCATTAATATTATTTGGGGGAATGACGAATCTGAGGTTGTTGTGCTTTCTCATGAGCTTGTCAATGGTGGAGAGAGGAATTACGAAATATTTATGGCCAGGAAGAAGATAGTCTTCAGGGTAGATGATAGACTGGTGTGGGTGCTTGAATACTTCAGGGCGTGCCAGCCATTTTCCGGGAAGGCTTTCCAGGAGTTTAGCGGCCAGAACCGCATTGGGATAATGGTCTACCTTGCCACCGGCGTGGACCACTCTCACGAAAATGTGCTTGGATTTGGAGGACTCGAACGAAGAAGGGAAATTGTTGTGATTAAGATTATTGCCGCCGCAGCCGCCGCCATGCCCAGCTTCCTCCAATTCTTTGCTTTTCGAGACATGGTTGTTGTTGTTGCTGTCGTCGTCAACACAATCGGGTGACCCTAAATAGGGTAAACAACTCTTAAGCATATTAGAGATTAATGAATAATGATTCTGGCGCCCCATTTCATGTGATGGTGATAAACTTCTTATAAAATGGCCGGCTTACCCTCTGCAGTACACAAGGTTGGTGGGATGGAAACGAGGTTCACCAATTATATATGGCGTAGTTTCCAATATTAATTCCACCTTTTAAAAAAAAAATATATATATATATATATTCATTCCCGTACCCATCTTATAAAACACATACGCACATATGTATTTTCTTCTTATCATCATTGGTTTGGATTGCTTTGTTTGTCTCACACACAATGGATTATCATCCCACCCTTTTTAATTCAAATAAAGAAACTTCAATCGTTGCTAAACCTTGATTTTAGTTACAAAGCGCCAGGCCTCCCTAAATATCATCCAAAGCAATTTAATATAGACAGTATGCAAGTACTTCAAACTGCTTTGTCTATCAATAGTTTAAATCTCATTTTTCTCTCCAAATCATGGTTCAAATCTAAAAAACCAATGAACATGCTATTCCGTCTAAAAAAAAGTTTTTTTTTTTATTACATATTTTCAAAAATTTTGTCATTTAACATAATTTTCCTATTTTTTTAACCATTTTTTTAATAAAAATAAAAAAGGACACGCATCAGTTTTTAATTTGGTACAATATGGGTTATACAATAGATGAGTGCAACCCATAATGCACCCAAGTATTTTTCACCAAAAAAAAAAAAAAAACCCCTTTTGAATTGCAATAGAAAAAATATTTAGGTGCTCTTGGGTTGCACTTATCTCTATACAACCTAGAAGGTAAACCATTACCATATATTAGTTTTGGGTTTTTTTAAATTGTACCTAATCATTTTCCATACTTGATTGATTGTAGTATGACTTTCACGTAATTTTTTCTTTTTATGATAAAAACAACAAACAGTTCCTTTAAACTACATGATCAAATTCATCGAAGGATAAATTTCATTTAGGTTGTGGTCAATCGCCTTTCACGTGCTTTTTGTTGTAGAGTTTGAATTTCATTGTACTTTCGGGAGGTTAGAAATAGTTATTTGGTGTTACCTTCATTCATTTCCTTTAAATTTCTTAGAATTTTTTAGATCATGTAATTAAACTTTGTCATTAAGGAAATAAATATAATCGTGAAATATAAAAGGCAACGGAACCTTCTTGAACTACCAACGGGGACTCAACTCTTTATAATGAAATTAGAAAAATAACTATTTAAAGACTAAATATATATATATATATATATATATATATATATATATATATATATATATATATATATATATATTTAACTCACAAACAATAATATAAAAAAACTAACTGTAAGTTGTTAACCACAAGGTCGGAGGTTCAAGCCTTCTTCTAGAGAGTTTTCTTTTTCTAGTAAATAAAAAAAGTGTGGTATTTTATTTATATTTACAGGTTGAAAAGTGCATAGAAATTTTCTCTAGTTCAAGTCTTCAATTATTCAATTTTCTTTTTGTTCTCTTTTAATTTTTAATATATATTATTTCAATTTTCAACTTTGTAATGTTCAATGAATTGCTAATGTTTCGTATTTCAGATTTGTCAAATATATATGTGTTCATATGTATATATTTTTAAAGTGAAATTTTCATCACGTATATATATTTGTATTTTATTTTAATTTTCGATATTTATATTTTTGAAAATATATATATATATATTTTTGATATTTTAACTTTATTATACTTAAAACATGTTTAAGAAAACTTTAATTTCATATTAATTTTTCTCACATATACATATACAAAAGTAGATAAAAAAAAGATTGTATATTTTGTAAATTATTTGAATGGAATGAAAAATAATCCGATTATAAAAAATCTCTATAAATATCTAAGTTTTAATCTTTGCTTATATATCTAAATGAATACTTATACGAAAAGTTGATAATAATTTTGTAATTAGTATTACTTAATCTAAATATTATATATTAGTGCATTTAAAATTATATTTATATAAAGGTTAAATTACAAGTTTTGTTCTTTGTGACTAATAAATTTTTGAAATTTCTAATTTTAACTCTAGAAATTTTTTTAAAATATCTATCTAATAGATCAATAAATTTTTATTTCAATTTTGTATGTAATAGATCTTATATATATTAAAAGAGTTGGAAGTTAACCGTTTTATTAGAAAAAAAAAATTGTTTTTGTGTCCATTGAACCAAACTTTCAATTTTATAGTTAATATATAGATTAATTATTTTGTAGAAAATAATATAATAAATTTTACAAATTAGTTGTCGAACGGTACGTATTAGACACAATTTTTGTTTTATGGGAGAAACAAAATTAAAGTTAATGTCTAATATAATATTTTATTTATTTTGGATCGAGCATGCCGAAGACCTAATGTTTGGTTGGTCTTCCTGAGAGCATTGCAAGTGGAAAAAAGGAAAAACAACAAATAATAATAATAATAATAAAGAGTGAAAAAACTAATACTTAAACTTAAGTTAAGGTTGAAAGTCGTTCCGTGGGGTTTAATCTTAATGTTAAACCGTAATTTGATTGGGTTAACCATCCATCCCAGTTGGCTTCCTTTTGGGAGCATTAGTAACGTAATGAAGAGTTAGATTAGTAGGTTTCACTTCACTTCACCCCACTCACGCGCTTCCAGGTGCAGTGAAAACCACGACAGCAGGCCCAATCAGCCCATTACACTACACACAACACATGGCCATCATCCCCACAACACAACACAATTGAAGAAGCGATGACTGAACCAACATACACCAAAATTCCATACTCTCCTCTTCTTTCTTCTTATATTCCATCATTCTCACTCATAACCATAACTTTAATCGGAAAACCCAACTTCTCTCCCTCACTCCCACTCCCAAGGAATCTCTATTCGGTAGTGTGTTCAACAGAATTGGCCTACCTGAAATGGATTCCGAGGACAAGAGGATTGAAGACCAACTCTCCCACCCGATTCTACTGTCGGAGCGTGTTCGCTCCGCCGTCGACGAAGCCCAGTCCTTCAAACTTGAGTGTGCTGAAGTGGCCAAGCAAGTTGATCGCCTCGCCCAAATGCTCCGAATGGCGGTTCGATTCGCCACCTCATCTCCCGCCGTCTACGAGCGTCCCATCCGCCGGGTGGTTGCCGAGGTTTCCAAGAATCTGGAACGTGCCCTAACCCTAGTACGCAAATGCAAGCACCAGAGTGCGCTTCGCCGCGTAATGACCATCACCAGCGTTACCGATTTTCGGAAACTTTTCAACCTTCTAGACGCTTCCGTTGGGGATATGAAATGGCTTCTCACTATTTTCGAATGCAACGGAGGCGGTATCGTGCTTTCGCTTCCCCCAATTGCAAGCAATGACCCGATTATTGCTTGGGTTTGGTCCTCGATTGCCTCGATTCAGATGGGTCAATTGCCCGATCGTATTGAAGGCACCAACGAACTCGCTTCGCTTGCCGCCGATAATGAGAGAAACAAAAACATCATTGTTGAGGAAGGGGGAATTCCTCCTCTGCTCAAGCTTTTGAAGGAAGGCCCCTCGCCGGAGGCTCAAATTGCGGCCATCAAGGCGCTTTATACGCTTGCAAATGATCCGAACAGAGTGAGGAGTATTGTTCAAGAGCACGGAGTCCCGATTATAGTGCAGGCTCTTGCAAACTCGGCAATGCAGGTGCAGACACAAGCGGCGAGTTTGGTGGCGAGAATGGCGATGCATGACCCCTTGGCTCAAGAAGATTTTGCACGGGAGAATGTGATTAGACCCCTCGTTACTCTGTTGTCGTTCGAGACTTACATGGATGAAATGTGTAAACAAAGCATTCATTCCATTGTTCAGATCAACAGGAGCCTAGAGAAGAAGGCACTAGATAATCATAAAACAATGGAACCCAAACCGAATGCAAAGTTAAACACTTTGAGTAATATGGAAGGGGGTAGTAGAGCAGGGAACTCCCGAAAAGAGAGGGGAAATGAGAGACCTGAAGTAAAGCTTAAACTGAAAATAACTTGTGCTGAGGCTCTGTGGTTGCTTGCAAAAGGGAGCGTGTCGAATAGTAGGAGAATTTGTGAGACAAAAGGACTGCTTTGTATGGCAAAGATGGTGGAGAAGGAAGAGGGGGAATTGCAGCTGAACTGTTTGATGTGTATAATGGAGATAACAGCTGCGGCAGAATCCAATGCGGACCTGAGGCGTGCAGCGTTCAAGACAAATTCTCCTGCCGCCAAGGCTGTGGTGGATCAGATGTTGAGATTGATCAATGATTTGGACAACCCAAGTCTGCAAATTCCAGCCATAAGATCCATAGGATCGTTGGCAAGGACATTTCCCGCGAGAGAGACACGAGTGATTGGTCCTTTGGTAGCGAAACTTGGGAGTAGGCATGTGGATGTGGCTGCAGAAGCTGCCATTTCGCTGGGGAAGTTTGTTTGTCCAGAGAATTTTCTTTGCATGGAGCATTCGAAGACAGTAATAGAGTTTAATGGAGTGCCTCTTGTACTGAAGTTACTTAGGGAGAATGAGAAGATTCAAATGTATGGACTGATTCTGTTGTGTTATGTTGCACTTCATGCGGGCAGCAGCGAGATTGTGGACCAAGCCAGGGTTTTGACAGTGCTGGAAGGGGCGGATCGCACCATGATTGGCCTACACCCAGAGTTGAAAGAGTTGGTGGGAAAGGCAATTGGTCACCTCAATCTGTATCACGCAGGAATGGGAGTCCATTCTAAGGCCCACTTGGGGTTGCCTTAAATATCTCTTTTCCTGAATGGTTTTTGGTTTTGTTTGGTGAAACCGGGGTATGCCATGTCTATATCCTTTGAACAAAATCTTCTATAGAGTTGTGTAAATAAAGCTTATACCTTTTTAGCTTCCAATGTGGTTTGGTTGAAATGAATGGAATAATTGAAAAGATTACAAACTGGAATACCCTTTTTTCCTATATCTTCTCGTGTTGGCTTGCCTTGCCTTGCCTTGAATTGGTTTTTGTGGTTTCTCATGTATCTGCTGTTTGAATACTATTGCCTTCTGATTCTTTAGGACATGGGAAAATAGGGTTGAAGGCGTCTGTGTAAAGATAAAAATATCAGCCCTATCTTTTAAAATTGTTTAAACACCACTTGTTTTTGCTAATTTCTATTTTTCATGTGCATTGTTCATCAATTAATCCATTTTTGCCTCCATGGCCACACATTTACATTGGGATGTTTGCAAATAAAAAAGTATCTACATTTCTACTGTCAGACATCCCTTGCTCTTAATGTCAGTTTGATTCATATTAATTTAAAATTTCATTCTTTCAAGGCCCTTACTATTATCATTATATAAAACTACAATTTGTTTACTAAGTTTTCATTTAATATGTCATTTACTTAACTGGTTAGACGCAAATCCTAATTTAATTTAATCGAATTACATAGAATGGGTAATCGTATAGAAATTTTGATACCCATGGGAATGTATGAATTGTATGTTTCTAGCTCCATACATCGAACAATCCGGATTGTGGGAGTGCTTATTTATAAAGGCATATGATAATCGTAGTTTGATGAATTGAACTAGTATTTAGATGCTTCCTATCCTTGAGCCTTGTATTCATGTCTACATTAATCATGGCCACATCCTACAAATGTTGATGACATTCGTAGTTAAGGGATTGTATGAGCCATGAAAATCTGGGCAACAAAAGGAATATTAAGGAAAACACAAGACTTAATTAACATTCAAAGCACGTTTTCTATGATGAACAAGCTTACAGTCACCATCCAGTGTGACCATCTTAACCTAAAAATTGTTTTCCTCTCTTTTCATACATGTATACTTCAGTTGCCATGATCAGGATTTGAATCTTCAACCTACAAAGAAGATATCAAATGCCTTAATCAGAGAGCTATATCCTGGCCCACAATCCCCAATAAATAATCATGGAAAACATGATCAAGTCCAAAGATATGGCACATAATCAATCACAGAGGTATGAGAATGGAAATACAATTAGATCATCAGTATTACTATTACACATGAACGAATCATATCCAGCAGAACCTGAACCACTGAAACTCGCAAATTAGGGAGAGATACATATTATTTGGAAGATGGGAAGGAGCTTCAGAAGACAACCATTATGAAAGAACTCTCTAAATAAGATCTAAAAAAAAAAAAAAAAAAAAAAGAGGAATAATCTGATTTTCTGTAAGCTTTTGGAGAGAAAGACAAAAACAATCATCCAATACGTGGAACGAGCAAATTATAACTATTAAGGCAACTTTTATAGTGAATGACTATTAGTATTTTAGGATGCAATGGCTACAACAAAAAACATCGAGAGTATTTTTTGTAACAAAGTTCCTTCAATTGTACTATGCGTGAAAACTACCACAAAAAAGATCCAGAGGTGCACTAACCATAGTGCAAAAGGAGTCAATGAGACGAAGGCAATGCACGCCAGTTATCAGCAACAGACATGACACGATCTCGTGAACTTTGTGAAAGTTGTTGGAGAATTACATTCTTGACATGAGCAGCAGCTCTTTCACCAGAGCGGGTTGCAAGTTCCAAGTAGACTACAGCTTTCATCATGTCCCTTTCCTGCCCACGTACTTACATCAGTACCAACGTCAATTTCTATATTCCAAGTCTTCTTTCACTCTTTTGATGGAGGATTAGTCATAGTCAACCTAAACAATTAGGCTCCTTTTCTTTTTTCCTGTTTTCACATTTAATTTTTTCCATTCATACTACAACACCCAAACCATTACTACAAATCTCAATTTAAACAATTTGATTTAGAAAAGATGATATTTATTTGAAACGTACAGAAAAGAGATGGAGTCCATGCTCAAATTGAGCTTTACTATGGCCACGATCAGCTGCCCGCTTCATCCACTTCTTAGCCTGCTGATGGTTGTGTACCAAGCCTTCCCCGCAAGAATAGCACAGAGAAAGATTGTACATAGCACGCACATATCCCCCTTCGGCGGCTTTAAAAAACCACCTAGCCTTTTTCACGAAAAGGGGAAAAAATGAGAAAGAGAAAGGAAAAAAGACTGAAAAATCTAACTTTCACTGCAAACTGATGAATGAATAGTTTACAATCTGGAAGAATTAAGGTTATTAAATATGCAAAATAATGTAAAGAAGAGGTATGTTTATAAAAGTTGGCTAGGTCGAAAGAATACACCTCATTAGTACGAGTTGGTCGAGAATCAACAAAGGGATTAAAGGGCAACTAATTCAAACATTAACCCTAAACATAAACACAATTCTCCCTCATATGCAAAAGAGATATGAAAGGGGAAGATAACATACAGCTTCCTGTACATTCCGATCCACCCCATGACCCTGCTGTAGGCACAGAGCAAGTTGGTATTGAGCTCGAATGTTGCCAACCATGGACGCTTGTCGCAACCATTTTACAGCTTCAGTCGGATTTGGTGGTTTTGCTGCACAATCGATAGAAGAAAATTATGGAAAGGACGGAAGCGATGAATTCGCTCTACAGTATTACTACCATTGGATCAATTATCTACTTACAAAGTAATAAAGAATCCACAGATTATCAAAACAAACACCAGGAGAAATCTACATAATTAGCCAGTGCAGTAGTCGAAGGCCTGCAGCAAGCAACTAATGAAAGCATTGCTCCCCATTTTAAATACAACAAAAGATGGATGTGTTGAAGCAATACAAATCGCTGACCGTCCAGTGATTAAGCCTAATTATAATAAAAGATTAAAATAATAGGGAGAAAGAAGTGGAATAAGATTGATTGTACATACCGTGCAAAAAGGAGATTCCTAAATTGCACTTGGCAGAAGGATCGCCTAGGTCGGCAGCCTTTTGGTACAAGGCGATAGCCTCGTTTTTGTTGCCCATCTCCCAGTAGAGAAGTCCAGCATCAACCATAGCAAGGGTGGAGCCGCGAGCGGCACCCTTGAGAAAGGAATTAAGAGCCTTGTCAGAATTCGGTCGAACCCCACCTCGACCATGCTTGAAGCGTTTTCCCCATCGCAGAAATAGCATAGCCTCCCTCAAAGGCCTGAAGGCCTCGAACCAAGCCTTGCATACAAAGGACGCAGCTCGGAGATTTGGGAGGTTGAAACAGGCGGCGATTTTGATGAGAACGTCGTAAGGCAAGGCAGAGAAATCCTGGTGTGGTAATGAGGAGGGTTGCACCAAGAACGGCGTTTGAGAGGAGGAAGAGGTAGATGTTGAGACGTGGACTGTATGGGCGAAGTTAGTGGACTTGGAATTGGAATTGGAATTGGAATTGGGGTTGGTGTGGCGAGAGGAGTCATGAACATCATCCTCCACTTCAATCGGAGCTTTGCCCTTGAGTTTGGAGAGAGAAAAGGAAGAGAAACGATTAGCATCGGAGCGATCTGGCCAAGTTCTTTGGCTCATAGTTTTTGTTGAGTTCCAAGTCGGGTACGCCTGCGGCAGAAACGAAGAGAAGGGAGTAAGGAAAGCGACAAGGATAGCAGCGGTTCGGTTTGGTGGTAGTGGTGGACAAACAAATGCTTTTTGACTCCAATTCCCAATTGTGAGTCCCAATTGCCAACCACCAGTTTCCTCTGCGCCGGCTCTAACTGTAATGTTGCTTGCTTCATCCCTCGTGTGCCCTCCCATTTCTTCTTTTCATTTATCATCACTCCAACCCCACACCTTGAGCATAATCATTTTCTTTTTTCTTTTTTTATGAAAAATGAAATACACTGGTTAAAATGATTCAATGTTCTAAATTATGAAATGAAATCATTGTTATTTGGAATGGTTGGGTTTGTTAAGACTCATTAAATGATTGGCACGTGCTGACAGGCAGCTGGATTCAGAGTACAAGCCCAAAAGAAAACAGATGGGCCTGTTACAGAAGTCCACATCTAGTGCTTTCAATGGTACAAAGAAATCCCAGCCCATTGCTTCTAGTTTTCTATTGAAAATAAATTTTTGTAAAAAATGGTAGACTTTCAAAGTTTGTGTGATATAGTCTCCAAACTTTCATAAGTATTTCGGGAAATTACATATAAAAAAATACGTAACTAAAATACTGGAGATTGAATAATTCCTAATTTCAATAAATTTATTGAACATAAAATTAAAATATGAAAGGTTGGGTGAGATTGGATTGAGTCTAATATAAATAAATGAATAACGGTCCGATCCGACCGAACTCGAGTTTGAACCGAACAACCTCCCAGGCACTCTCGTCGTCCTCCCAAACAAAACCCACCGAAAGTCTTTTTTTTTTTTTTTTTTCTTTTTCTTATTATTCTTCTCAATTCTTTCCCCACAAAACACAAAATCTCAAGAGTCTTTCTCCTTCTTTGTTTTTATTTTCTTAAATCTTCTCCAGAAAGAAAAATTCCCACTAAACGAAAAGGTTTTTTTCTGTTAAACCACAAACAAAAAGAGATCCACACAAACCCCCACATACAAAAAGGTTTTTACTCATCTTTTTCTTCTTGGTCTTCAATAAACTCCCCCACAAATAAAAAGAAGCAAACTCACCTTCTTCTCCAAAACCTCTAAACTCTTAAGAACACCAACCCCAACCCAATGGCAAAGAGTGGTGAGCTGAGGAATGTTTTACCTAAACGAGCGGTGAAGAGGATGAGGAGCAATGACACGTTTGGTGGAAGGTGGCGGCTTGTATTTTAATTTTAGCCCATTCAACGGTTTAGTTCGGGTTTGTTTGAACAGATCATTAGAAAATCCGAATCGAACCGGTGGTTCGTCACGTCAGTTCAGTCCTTCCACACCCAGGTTTTGTTAATTTTAAAATGTTGAATATTTCAGGATGTATATCTAAAATTTGTTCACTTTAATAAGTTGTTTTAATGTTGAGTAGTAGATGAATGTTGCTCCAAGTAAATGATAATTGAAATGGTAAGATTTAAGAGGTGGAGGTGATAAGTAATAGCAATAAACAAGCAAACATGCATTACAAAAATACAAATGAAAAACCACCCCAGAAATGAATTGCTAAGTTATGCTCGCTTGACACTTCTTTTCTCCGATTGATCAGTATGTATTACTATCACTCCACAAGTAACTTTCTGAAAACACACGAGTGTTGGGTGGCAGAGCAGTAAAAAGAAGAATGCTTTGTTAAAAAAGAACTAAAAGGTAGAGGCAAATTAGGAAGAATTGGAAGCGAAGAAGGCATGGAGTTGAGAGTAAGGAATGAAGTATTTGCGGCCATTATTATTACTACTACTATTATTATTATTATTGTGGAGAGTAATACTCATGGTGATGGGGCCGGGGAGTGATTTGGGCTTCCTCGGCGGTGGAGGGCAGGTCAAATTAGGGACTCCAATTCTGAACTCTTCACTGGTTGGCGTAGTTGGCTCTTCCTCCTGATCCATCTCCGCCGCCTTTGGCTTGGTTTTCAAAAACAAACCGCGATCATGCTCGGACATCACCATCACAACGGAAGAGAGAATTGGAAAGCGGAAACTAAAATACGAAGGGTTTGGGTGGAAATGAAAGAGGAGGCCGGAGGGTGGAATAAGGGAGAGGAATGTTCAGCTTAAGAAGAGAGTGGGGAAAGATTCGGTTTAATAAATGAGGAAGAAGGAAGAGAGTATTCATCCAAAACCGTTTTTCATTTTTTTTTTTAATTTTTTAAAATTCAATATCAATCTCTGAATTCTGATTCCTATTCCCTCACTACTTTAAAATCAATAGAAAACAGAAACCACTCAATGTAACTCGTGACATAAGCAGACCGGATTTAAATACCTCTCTCACTCTCAATTCTCAAGGGCCATTCCATTATTATTAGGAGAGAGAAGACGGGATTCTTTAACTTTAACTTTGGAGACCCACTCGGAGTTTGGTGCCACCGTCAATGTTTAATTATGAGGAGGTTAATTTAAACACCGCTCTTAAGTCTCAATTAGAATGCATAAATCCAAATAGATAAATACACTAATAATGATGATGATCACATGGAATGCAACCCCGCCCATTATCTTCCCTACTTGTTAATTCCAATTCTAACTAATCACTTTTGTTTTATTGCTACTACTTAAAGTACTTAATTATTCTCTTCCCCAAAACCAACACTCATTCCATCAATTCATACTCGGACTTGTTGGGCCTCTTTCACTACCTTAACAACATATTCTCTTGTTTTTCTTTTTTAGAACGTAGACATAAAACGGAAAGACAATTAGATGGAGCCTCATGGGCTCACACCCACAAAGGATTCAGGAGCATCCCACCATTCCCTTATTTCCTACCATCTACAATGAGGCTTTACAAATCCCCTCACATACCTACACCCTATGGCCGTCCTATCTATTCTTCATATATACTTTGTGATGATGTTGATAGGGATTTATTTACATGCACAGGAGGAAGAGGATGAAGGTTCAATCTTATTACAAGCCATAGCGCTAGGCACAATGTTCCTAAAAGAAGCTTCAGGCAAAGTTTACAAACAAATATACATTAGATTACATAGACGAGCAAATTTTATTGAAGGAAACCAGGAGTTATAGCTAGGTTTGCAAAAACAGATACCGTCGTTACAAGCACCATATAGCGTTAGACAATGTTCCTCTATGCGTATCGTTCCATGAACTCATCATTGAATTTTTTTAAACTAGCCATGATTGCCGGCATCTCCTCCTCTGCCGGCAATATGGTCGTTCGCAAATGGAAGACCCTGCAAAAAAACATAAACAAAATGAACATAACATCCATTCCTCTTTCTCTCACTGTCGAAACAACTGCCACCAATTTCGTTTGAAGGGAAGACAGTGATTGATAGAAATGATGCGCAACATAAGAGAGATTACCCTTCTTTCTGTCCAAATCCTGAGCCTGGGACGGTGGAAATTCCAGTGGCTTCTAAAAGCTTAAGACAGTAGAACACATCAGCTTCTTTTCCTGCTCTTTTTGCTGTATCTATAGCTTTAGGAGGCAACTGGATTTGAGGGAATGAATACATGGCACCTAAACATCAATTTTCTCTGTTATATATTTATAAGTAATACTTATACTTTGCTGCCTAGCTTGTCTACAGCTATTTTTTCAGCCCAATTCAACCAAGAAAATTTTCTAGTATGATGGTAGTGTACAATTTTTCATAGCATTTAAGAATTACGTGGGATTCATGAAATAAATGAATATTAAATTAATAAATTATTTAATAATGTGTCAAATAATGAATGGGAGGAGTAAGTATTGCGGTAGTACTAGATATTTTCCAATTCAACCACAACAGAAAAAATCAACTTGACATGTGGCACCATGTGATTGGCCCACGTGGGGCAACAAAAATAGCTGCAACGCAGCTAACAGCTAGCTATTTTCTAATTATCAAACAACATACACAAATTTTTACCTTCAGTGAAGTTGCAGACTACATTTTTGCAGCTGTTAAAACCATCTGTCATAATCCTTGCCCTTCTCCTCAGTGACTCAAGGATCCCTTTGCTACATTCTCATGGTTCACATTTGATTATTAGTATTATTTGGCATTTAACATAACCTCTCTTTTAAAGATATTACCAGAAATACAAATGGATAAATGTTCAAAGACCATAGTCCACCAAGTTCCAAAGGAGTTAGGCTGAGGCATACCTTTCACGATGATATTGCTCATAGGATACGTCTCCAGGTTTGGGAGGATTGACCATGAGTCCCATCTACATTGTACAAAACAAGTCATTTTTATAAAAAGATACCAGATGAATTCAGGTCCAGACTCCAGATTCCACTCGTTGTCTCTCAAATATAATGACTGGTACTAAAAAGAGGAGTAACTGTGTCTTACAAACACTTGTGCAGGAACATTTGGACTGAGAGATATTGATGCAATCTTGTATATCTCATCCACTGTCTGCAGCATTGAAAGCACATGTACAGAAAAATTGGATGACTCGCTTTATATATCTCAAAGAGAAAAGAAGGTAAGCAAGGATGAGGGTATGCCTTCAGAGTGTGACAGAAGCAAAGATGGGAGGACTCTGGTGAGGTACTACGTGAATACAAAGAAAATTGTAACTAACTTATAGAAGCGGACCTGAGGAGGAATATTTGTCATCTCAAAGTATCCACCACGTTGTCCGCACTCTCCCCAATATCCCTTTGACACAGTGTGGAATGATATGAGCTGAAGTTCCTTGCTGATGGGAGGCCCCATACCCATTAGTACCTTCAAATTTTATAGTAAATGCTACTTAATACAAATACACAAGTAGAAAGGAACGTGTTTACTATGTTCTAATCTAATGGCACTGTCACCAAACCTTTTTAGAACTAATGAAAGGTCGTTCATCCTGATAGATGTTTTGCTGATAAACTTCATCACCAAGCAGTGCTAGATTTTCATGAAAACAGAAGTTCAGTATTTCTCTTAAATTTGCTTCACTAAGGCATTGACCAGTTGGGTTACCCGGGTTTATGATAACCATAGCTCTTACCTGGTTGTTTGACAGAATGTAAGAGGGATTAGGTTGTGAGCATAAACAATACATTTACATGGAATTATCTCACACCCAAAATTAAATTAGCAAAACATGTTGTAGTGATTGGAATAATATAGTGAAATATATCTGAAGTACATGTTTGAGGAACAAAGAACTTAAGAAGCACAAGAGTCATCTTAGTTTCTGTATTGTTGTGATTAAAAAAACCAGATACACGCTCATCAAAGTGTGTATCAAAGTATCGCCAATCCCGTTTCACATACAAAAATCATCTCCCAACATTAGACACAATTCTTGATTATCAAAAAGCATTAAAGAGAGCTATGCTAACCGAAATTCCTTGAGAGCGAGCTTGTGCAACAGACTGACGAAGATCATTGACATCAAGTCCCCAGTTGGAGCTCTCATCTAAATAATATGGAACCAAGGAACCACCAAACAAAGCAATTGCTGCAGAGTAAAGTGGATATTGAGGGACTGGAACGAGAATCTGGAAAGACAAAGAAATGTAAGACAACATACCAAAAAAAAAAAAAAAAAAAAGAAAAACCTGAAAGGGTCAAAGAAGATACATTACCCCATCACCTTCACCACGGATTATAGTGTTCAGAATTTGCATCACACCTTTGCTGGCCCCATCTGTGAGATAAATCAGTTCTGGATCACTGTCATTTAAAGAAGTTGTCGTGAGCTCTCATTTGAAAACAAAGGTCGAAATTTATTGGCTAAACATCAAGTCAATATCGGGGTCAGGAAAAATTTAGAACCTCTTTATGTCAAGCTAGCATTTAGCATTGTTATACCTCGGATAGCCATCACGCCTTTCTATGAACTCTGCCACCTCATTTCTTACTCCTGGATTTCCTCGGGAATCACTGTAAGCACCTGGAAGAGTAGCTCAGACATGAATTATTTGGTCATTGGCTGGCCTGCCTGAGCTCTTCACTGTGGCAGCTCAATTGAATAATTTCAAACTCAATGGTACTTTTAGTTGGCGATGATAAGTAGAATACAAGCAAAGGGTTCCCTGATAGCACAAGAACTTTAAGGAAATATACTAATCTAGGAGCAAGAAGAGAGTAATAAACATCAAATGGTCAAGATTCAAGAAAAGCCTAGGGTATCTACTATATTTTCTTTTGATAGAACTATAACAATGCGGCAATAATAAGAGAATTATTATATGTTTAGCAGAACATCAGAGGCTGTAAAAGAACAAATCCTTTCGTAAAAAGTAACATGTACATACCTAAACCACCCCCAATCATCGAAAGATAATGTTTGGCCCTGGCAATTGCATCAGGAGGAAATAATTGTCCTACATTAGGATGATCTAGAAGAAATGGTGCTTGGCAAAGTGCGATTACCTGGGGAAGAATAATGCATATGTGTAATTCTTAAATAAATTAGTATTATGCAAAAAGGTATGCTAAGCAAGTTAAGTCATTTAATAGTAGTGAGTATGAAAATCACTACAGAAGAAGGAAGTTGAAGTGAACCTGACGAGGAAAGGTCAAAGGCTTTTGGCCAAGAGCGTGAGGATTCCCGACATTTGTAAAGATAATCTGGAAATTGTAAAAGTGAAAACAGAGATATATACCATCCAAAGCCATATGGATTAGAAGGCATTTGAAGAAAAATAAATTTAGAAATGCAAACCTTTTTTCCTTCTTTCTGAAGCTCGGAGGCTCGAAGATACAATTCTCCTCTAACCGCATATTGCACTTTCTTCATGTTCTCATTTATAGACTCGTAATCTAATGCTTTCACACCCATTTTCAGATACTCAAAAACTCAACTCCTTTTCGGTCCTCGAGTGATACCTGAAAAAAGAATATATGGAAAGTCATATCAGAGTTTGAACCAAAGTGCTTGCTCTAAAAAAAAATTTTAAAATATACCTAGCTTCGAAGACTCCTTAATGATGTCTCTATGCTTCTGAATTTCAGCTTTCTTCTTCGCTGCCTCTACGAACCGAACAAGAAATTAGAAGAAGAGCTTCAATGGAGGAATACTTTGTTTATCCTTTTGTTTTTTCCACTACTTGAGCCACTCGTCAGTTTGAGACATACACCTTGATGTAAAATGTGGACACTAATCTCCTCCTTGTTTGCCTCTGTCCATATTTTGTCAAGAAAAGAAAAGAAAAAAGGAAATGTGTTGTCCAAATGGTCTTCTTCGTCCTGCATTTTGTGGAGAATTGGAGTGGGAACACAACGGACAAACGAAGCCCTGACAGCAGCCCTCAGAATTGGGTTGTCGTTAATGGGGTGCTTCTACTCATGCAACAAACTCATCCCTCACTCAAACGCCGAATTTTTTTCCAATACAATGCAGCAAAGTGGGCGCAATGGATGCAAATATTTGCTAGCCGATTTCTTTTTTCTTCTCTTAATTATATTTTTTATTTAGTAGTTGGATTAGGATAGCATACATACACCTAATTATTTGAATCTCAACACCTCCATTTGATAAACATTTGCGTCTCTCTTTCAAAAAAAGAAAAAACATAAATTAATGAAATGAAAGTTAAAAGGTTAAAATTAATATAACCTACCAGTTTAGAGTTTGAGCTGATTTTCTCCTTGTTTTTTTCTAATAAAAAAATAATATCTAAAAGATTATAAATTATTTAAGATGTTTAGTCTCATTACTTTTATTTATGTATCTATCTATCTTTTTTTTTTTAATTTAAAAAATGCATATGGGCTTTTCTAAACTTATCATGTGTTTCAACTTTAAAAACTGCTTAATAAACATTTAAAATATTTAATTTTGTGTATGTTAAGTTTTTTAATATTCAATTTTCTCCGATTAAAATTTTTGCATTTATGTTTATCGGATACAAAATTTAATTTATTGAAAGACTATCAATCAAGAGGGAGGGACCTCTGGAAATAAGAAAAGATTAGAAAGATGGCAGGTGATTTTGAAGAGCGGGAGAAGGATCGTTGAGAGAGGGAAGAATGGCGGGATTTGAAGGCATGGCGCAGAGCAAAGAGGAAGCGGAAATGTCATTAGGTGCCATTAGAGACCAGTGGGAAATTCAATTCTCTCGCTTCGTTTGGTATCCAAGTAGCAGCTCCACCAACACCAACCTCCGTCCTCTCCCTCCCTGTGCCCGAAATCGCCCGCCTCGAGGCACATGGATCTCTTCGTCTTCCACTGTTTTCCTACAACTCCTCCACCATTGCTCCTCCTCTGATTTTATTCTCGTCGTACGCTTCCGAGATAACATCCTTGTGAGTTTCTACTTGCTATCTCTATGTACAAGTACATTTCTCAGATACGAAACGTTTTTTAAATTTTTTCCGCTTAATATCATACGTTCGCTTCTTCAATTTCCTCGATCTTTATGTTTCATGCATTAAATGAACTTCTTATTGCATGTCTTTAAATTCATGTAGTTCCATCTTCTTATCGATGCCCCTGAAATTAACCGGATCTTATGCTAGTCTCCTACTAAGGAGTTGCTCTCTTGTTTGTTTTCTTCTTTTTCCCCTCTTGCCCTCACTGCTGCTTCTTGATTTCATTCTATACGCTTTAATCTGTAGTTCAAGTGCAGCACCTTATAATGAGTCCAGTCGTTTAACACAACAGTATTATGTCAAAATACCAATCTAAGCCTCAATTTCTATTAGTTGGATGAGTTCATCGAAATAGATGAAGTATGTTTTATTTGAATACTGATGTAGGAAGAGCACTACCTTTCCAAGCTGCATTTCTCGTGGCCTCAGGTGTCCTGTATCTCTGGGTTCCCAGCCAGAGGCACCAGAACTATTTTTGGAAGTTACAGAGATTCAGTTGACGAGGCAAGTTGTCATATAGTCTTTGAGATTTTGTTGATTTATGTGGTACCATGGGATTTGAAATGAAGTAGTTTTCTGAGGACGAGTTTGAGTTGTTGAACCTGACAAGTCACCAGGGCACTTGTTTCTTCTTGGCAGATCCAAAAGTTTGCCCTAAGATTTTCAACATCTAACGAAACTGATTCGTTTGTGAACATTATCAAGGTGAATTCCTTTTAATATGAACTCCTTTTATGGAAGGTTTAATGGAAGATATTTCTATTCTAAAAGCTTACTGCTGCTATTATGCTATTCTCCCGTTTAGGAAATGCCGAAGAAAGCAAGTGATATACAACCAATAAGCTGCGACTTCGAGTCTCATATTTCAACACACTCTGAGTTATTATCACCAAATAGACCGTCTAATAGGTGAATGGAAATTCTCTACTAATCTAATGCATCATTTTCTTTTCAGAGTTAGAGAGAGAGAGTGAGAGAGATTTGATGTATATTTTATGTTTCCAGCCTTTCTGAAGAATTGAGCAATTCTACCGTCCTCCACCCGTACACCCCTGAAATGCCGTTGAGCTTACGAGATACTGTAGAGACATATTCATGGTCTCAGGAAAATAATGCACATGTTCACCACTTAGATAGCATCTTTGCAGCCTTGCCTCCTAGTTTTACTTCTATGCTATCAAACTGTTCAGATGTCAAAAAAGGTAGATGCTATGACAAATTTAGAACAAAATATCTTTCAAATCATTGTATTAACCAATTTCGTTCGCTATAAGATCAAACTGCAACTCAGTCATCAGCTGCAAAGGATGTTGATCTAAAGTCTCAAATCATGGTATGTTGAATTGTTACCAAATGAATTTCTTTTTGTGCTGCTCAGTATTAGGCTTTGTTTCGACATTGCAAACTTGATTTGAACTTAATATTGTACACTTTTCAACAGCATGATTGAATTTTTAATTTATTGAATTTATTTTGGAACAGAAATGTATGGAGGACTCTTCCTTTCAAGGTACGACTATGTCAACACTTCAATTCAAGTGTTTCCATGATGGCCTGCGCTTTAGAAATTATTTTAGTCAATTCAACTTGATATTGGGATGCCTACTTTTATTTGCTTTATCTAGTCTATTTCCCTTTGTGGGATGGGCTTAATTTTCCGGTCATTTTCGTTTCTAAAGCCCGTGCAACGTAGAACCGGATACAATCTACTGCGTAATAAATAATACACAGTATACCAAAAAGAATCAAAATAAAAACACACACCATTTCTACAATCAGATTAGGTTAGAATAGCTAGTAAAAGATTTTGGAAATGCACATCAACTTCATTAGACGCCTATGTTGGAATGCATCAAATGTTGTGAATTTGTCTAGCTTACCACTGCAATATCTCTCTATATGGGCCTACTTTTTTGTTTAACGGGATGCAATTCCAAATTATATAGTTCCGTAAATTACTTATTCGTTCATAATGGTAATATGAGATACTGATCTATTGGTTTAAATGATTGGTGGCTGACAGATATGTTGAACAGAGTTGAGAAAATTATCAACGAAGTTGGAGGTGGTTTGGCGCTGTAATTCTCAGGGCAATATGCATAACATTTGACATCGTGAGATATCCATTAGCCCGCATCTTCACATACAAATTCGAGTTTAGCACTTTTGGTCATCATCATATCCTGTCTTCTTACCTCTGACTTGCCTGGAACATCAGACTTAATTTGACATTTAATTGTCTTAATTGTGAATATTAGCCCCATTTTCTTGTTGATGATTTGGAAAATGGACTGAGCAGAATTATAAATACTGAGGGTGTAGATTTCCTTCATGTTTATAAAATTAGAGATTTTGTAGTTTAAATGTTAATTCTGATCCTTGAAATTTTAGAATTATTTTATTTTGGTTCATTCATTCTTTAAAAAATAATTAGTTCTCACTATTAGTTTGCCATTAACTATATAACAAATAAGTATTGTGACTACAAATATGTGCATTGTATGTAATTGGAGCACATAGACTACCATTTTTTTTTCTGGAATTAGTGTGACTGCAAATATGTACACAAGTGGACAATAAGTAGTGTGACTACAAATATGTACATAAGTGGAAAATTTAAGATAGAAACTACCAAATTTTTTAAATATGTAATTATGTAGTTAAAATACAAATTTTGTCGGTGGACTTCTATATACTCTCGGTATATCTTAAATTTAGGCACTTGAAATTTATTTTTATCGAAATTGATTAAATAATAACAATAATTTTCATGCAATAAAATACACTATGTAAATATATTTTTAAAACTTATAAAGGGAATACAAATATAGATTTCTTTTTTAAAACAATCAACATCAAATTAATGGTAGAAAAGTAAATTTAAAATTTATTGAAATTACAATAATTAATATTGAACAATGAAAAGTATCAAGTCTAAAACATAACAAAATTAGAAGTATGACTAAGATGGTATTTTAACCTCGTAAAAGACTAAAATAATTAGGTCTAAAATGTATTTCAACCCAACCCAATCCTTTGAGTTGAACATTATAACATTGATGAACTCAAACTAATCTAACCATGAAATATTTAGGTTGGGTTGGTTTTAATTTTTTGTTCTAAAAATAAGTAAAATGTTAATAGATAAAAAATTTATTTAATTATTTTCATATATTGAATTAAGATCAATAACTCAATTTTAATTTATATAATAATAATTTTCTTTCCAATGTGCTAAAAATATTTTAGAGTTGTTGGAGAATAAATTAACTAAAAAGATAAAATAAAGAGAAATTATTATAAATAGAAAAAATATCAAACTATTTACAAATATAAAAAAATTTAACTTTCTATCAACGATAGACGGTTGGATTTTATGTCCTAAAACTTGTGGTTTGTAAACTTTGAAACATATTCTCAGTAAAGTTCTTATCGAGGTTTATTCAGTAAGTATGTTATCGAATGTGTGAGTTGCATTTATTAAATCTAATAAACTAAGACTATAGTTTGAATACTTAGATTTTATGTGTAGTTTGCATAAGACCGAACCATGAAATAATCACTTTTACTTTATAACGTTGTTACTATTAAAACTGATTATTTCAACATGATAACCTAGGTAGCTTGATCTTAATTTTGAGCTACCTATTAACTCCTATTTATTTGGGATTATCTTTTAATGTGCATGGGTGAGAATGACCCGAGTTTGCCGACTCAATAAGCCTTCCATTTTAAGGATAAGACCAGGTAGATAGTTGGGAACATGATGGAATTCACTCCTACACCTTCTCGTTGGCCTCGTTTTGATGGTTGGACCACAATTCTTCGTTGGAGGATCAGTGGAACTTAAGGAACGATATGTAATTACAAGATTAATTATTATTTAATTAATTATTAATTAAATAAATTAATAATTAATAATTAATAATTAATTAAATAAATTAATAATTAATAATTAATTATTAATTATTAATTATTAATTATTTTAATTAATTTTAAAAGAAAGAAAATTGAAAATTCAATTATTGATTTTTTAGAAAATCAAAATTTCAATTTCTTTGGATTTCTCCACTAATGCATGGTTGAAGGAGGAGGTGTTCATACCTCGTGGCCTCTTCACTTCCATTAAACACCTCCTAATTAATTTCCTTAATCACCATATTTGGTGGAATGATGCATGTAAATGAGATTTGCATGGTTTATTCTTTAAATAGAAGAAAGAAATTTAGAAAAAGGGTTAACCTCACTTACTCAAAAACTCTCCAAAAACTGTCTTTTTTACAAATGTGCTCCAAATTCATCACAATTTGGATCTCACAATCCGTTTTAAGGCCAGAGAATAATGAGGAAGATACTTGTGGTGGTCCATGAAGTGTTCGTGATCAAAATCTTGGAGAAAATCAATTCAATTTTGAGTTACAACAAGTAAATTTTAAATATCTATTTTTTAGTTTTAAAACAAGTATGTTTAATCTTCAAACTTGATGAAATTAGAGTGTTTTAGATCCTAATTGATTCCGCTATTATGTTTCTTTCTCTTTCATAAACTGCGATAGTTAAATTTTTCTATATTTTAAAATAGTTTGCTTCATTTTGTTATATTTGAAAACAATCCTAAAATAAAATAAATATATGTAAAAATAATTGTATCATAAGTAAAAGCAACATAATTTTTAAAACAATAATAAATTCGGGTTGGTTTATGTTATTTTAGGTGAACCCATGAACTAACCTAACACATAAAATTTTTAGTTATTTGAGCTAAACCCAACTAAAACGAGTTCATAATTCAATCCAAACTGTATGAGTTAGGTTAGGTTGATCTAGGGGTGTTAAAGTGACCTGACAACCTGAACAATCCGAACTACTTAACCGTTGGGTTGAGTTGAGTTGAGTTAGTTTTGTTATTGGGTTAGGTTAGGTTGGCTAAAAAAAAATTTGGGTTTGACTCAACCCAACCCGAATTCTATATACATATTTTTCTTCATTTAAAGTTTGATTACTTTGTATGGACTACTTTGTGAATCTTTAATATTTTTGTTAGGGAAGTTATTTTAAATGGCAAAATTGCTGAAAATATTTACAACTAATAGCAAAATACACAGTCTATCTGCGATAGATAGCAATAGATTGCGATAGACAGTAAAATTTTGCTATATTTGTAAATATTTTGGTTCTTTTTGCTATATTTGAAGAGAGCCATTTCTTTTAAAATTGTTGTGATATTTGTTTTTGTTTAAATTTTGTAATAAATATCATAGATATTTGGTATTTAATATTTTAATTGTATGAGATTTTAGTTATTAGTTATGTGTTATAGATAAATTTACATATTTTTAATTAAAAAGAAAAAACAACATCCCAATCCAACTCAACCTAAATTTTAAGGGTTGGGTTTGAAACTTAATTAAATTATTTAATTGGGAATCAAAATTTTGGAGTTAGTCTAAAAAAAACATCCACAACTCCCATAGGTTGATCTTATTTTTTAGGTTATTGAATTTTTTTGAACACTCCTAGTCGGTAATATGCTTCATTCATGACATGTTTTTCACAGTTACGGTTGGAAAATGCCAACTTTTTATAAAAAGGGCTAAGAGATCCGGCCCAATAGTTGAACCCGGAAAGCCCAAAAACTTTTGTCCGTCTGAAACTCTTTCCCGCATCGTTTCCACTGACTCCCACTGCGAGCGACCGCCAAGGGAACAAATTTGAATTTCTTCGGTCCCAAATCGGGTTACTCAAGAAACTGTATTCTTTGAAGAGCTGACTATTTTCTTCTTCTCTTCATTTCCACACTCCATTTCTCAGGAAATTTCATTACTCGGGCAGACTAAGTTTTCTTCGAAGAACTGACTGTTTTCTTCGTCAAACTGAGCCCTAGGGATCCATTTGAAGTTAGAACACGAACATAGGAAGTAAAAGGGGGTTTCCATTTTCAATCTCAAGATGGCTGTTAAAACCGACGGTACTGGAGAGGCTGCTTTCCACATGCTGCAGCCGGAGCGTGACCTTCGGTTGAATTGGGAAGTCGACCTCGCCGAGAACCTCGAGAGATATCTGTTGCAGATTTGCTCCGGTGAATTCCAGTCCGGCGAAGATGAGAACCACACTGTCAATTTTGCTGAAGGTGAGGATACTTTTACTGTCTTGGGTGTTTTGGATTGTGAAAAAAATTCAATATTTCTGACTGCGTTGTGTTTTTTTGGGATTTATTTTTCGAGGGTATAGCTGCTCTGCTTCTTCAAGGTTCAATTCAAGTGTACAGTCGTAAGGTTGAATACCTCTACTCATTAGTTTTGCGAGCATTGGAGTTCCTATCTGAAAAAAGGTTTTATTATTTTATTCAATTTAGTTTTTATAGTTAGTTTACGCATTAGAAGTCTTGCACCGGTTTTGTTGTTTGGTCCATGGGCCTCCCAGAATAAGAAATGAACATTCAACTGGGGCAAATTATTGTTTGTCCTGTGTTGTTATTATTGTTATTATTATTATTATTTAAAAAAAAATATTTTCACAACTTTTTTATTCAAACAGGCAGGATCATTTGGAAGGGACCTCAATTGAGGCGGAACAAAATGCTTCTCACGAAATTGTTGAGGATGAAAACAACTTATATTGGGTTTCTGGGGATGTGCCAGGTACCTTATCTAGTGGAATACTTAGATAGAACGATGTTTTGATTTATGATTCGAATCTGCTTATTGCAGTTGACCCGAAGAATACCTTGGAGAGTACCAAGGAAGATGTTTGGTTACATCAAACTGTAAAACCTCCTGCAAATTTAGTCGTTCTTGAGGGTGATTGCTTGGATGCATCTGATGACAATGGGGAACTAGATTCATACCTGGTAATTAGTTGTTATAATTAATTAACTTTTTGACCTTTTATATCATTTGACAATAATTGCAACTTTTTTAATTATGCAGTTGGCCACCACTAGTAATATTTTCCAAGACTTTATCCTCTTAGATCTGTCTGACGTTAAAACACTCGAAGATTTTATGAATGAGGGTAATAAATTTGAACACAGCCAAAATGCTGGGTGTAGGGGCAGCTCGACCCGCAAGGGTTGTCAGTCTCCATCATCTAGACGTTCTGGAGGAACTCTGCAAAGATCATCTGTTCGCAAGACTCAGGCTGATCATGCTGCTCAATCACCGCTTGCCAATGGTTGCTTTGTGCATATTTCTCCATTTGGTCATAACTTTGCCAATGAAGATCATGTGGATGCTGGTAATTCTGAACCAGAGGACTCAAATGGTTCTGATGATGATGATGATGATCTTTGGAAGCCTTTGAATCCCCATGAACCTGGAAATTTAAAAATAAAACCATTTAGAAAAGGTTGTTGACCCACTTCAACTTACATTCATTTCCTTTTAATATCTGCTTGAAACTAACTTTTTTCCCCTTACTTTCATGGCAGTTAAAGCTTTTAAAAAGAATTATAACAATTCTTGTAACCATGAGTCTCTAGCGGCTTTGTTTCCAATGGCAAAATTACATGGCCCCGTTAGTCAAGAATTCACACAGATTTGGGAAGAGCAGAGCCATGGATTCGAAACACATAAAGAATCCAGTTCTGGTTTGTTATATGAAAAGGTACAGTTGCGTGTATGTTGTTACTAATGGAGAATTTCCTATAGCTGACGACACTAATTATTGTGACTACAGCTGCGAAGTTCACTTGTCAATGAAGGTCATAGAATTTGTAATTCCCTTTCTGATATGGAAGATGACAATGTTGATAATGGTTTTGAAGATGCAATGCCTGACATCAATCTGCCTGATATTGATGACCCCAACGGCCATTATATGGACGAGACTACATGTTTTGGGAACAAAAAGGTTGAGTAAACGCTAGCATGTTTGTAGAGTACAACACATTCTTATTGAATGCTAAATTTTCTTCTGAATTACTTTTGGTTGTTAACTCATGGATTTTATGCAGCATGATGCTGCTGCTCATTTTGATAATGGTGAAGCATATGAACCTGAATTTCCAGATTCTCGTTCAAGTCTAGAAGATCTTTGTCGTTCTCATCTCGTAAGTGGTGTCCGTGGATTTGCACTTTACCTATTTCCAATCTAGCAGGCTCTTTAATTATTATTTTTATTTGTATTATTATTTTTTTGCTTACTATTCAGTGAATTCCTCTTGTTTCCACTCTTCTTTTCACTTGGATATACTCTTTACATTTTTACTGATCTGGAATATCTTGTTTAGTTATGGGGTGGATGTGGAACATATTATCGTTTACTGATCAACAGCATAATAACTTGTTCAAGTTCTTAACTCTATGCCTACTACTCTGAGAATATATGGGGGCCATGATACTTGTGTTTGGAAAAATGCATGGATCACGGTTAGGTTTTGGTTTGTTTGTAGTGCTGGAATTTTTTCTAGTAGATTTATAAAGTAGTTATGCAGAATTGTGCACTTATGGGTCCCTCGAAAATAGTACACTGTGCACATGGTTTTAGTTGATAGCCTTGCAGGAGATTTGGAAATTATAACAATGAAGGCTGCAAAACTTGGAAGTTGACATCCACGGATGCAAATCATGCCTAGTTTTTTGTTTTTGTTTTTGTTTTGGTTTGGTTTTTAATCTTATATACCAGGCTTCCGGTAGATAGTCACCTACAATGTTTTCTGTATAGGACACACTCCTTGCTAGCATTGCTGAGACTGAGAAGCAGACCGAAATGGCCACTCGAGTCTGTACATGGAAACAAAATATTGAACACAATTTGGAAGAGCAAGTAATAATATTTAATGTTATATTATCTCACTTCCATTTCTGTTGTCTGTATAGTCCATGGCCATTTCTTCTTTTTGTGGGTTTGAGAGAAGTATGTTTTTTGTGATAGGACAAACACCCTCCATTTGATATTCATGAATACAGTAAAGCAATTCTTGAAGAATTATCTAGTGAAGCTGACAGAGGAGGTCTCATACCTTTCTCTGATGTTGTTGAAGGGCAGGAGAAGTACAACGTGGCACGAAGCTTTTCTGCTCTACTTCAATTGGTAATGTACATAACAGATATCATAAGAAGTACCCAGATTGGTGAAATTTAGAAATTGAAAGCGTATGCGATTTTTAAAATTTTATCTTTTATGGTGAAAATGGAATTGACAAGTCATTTTCAGGTGAACAATGGAGATGTGGAGCTGGAAAAGAATGGCATTGATGGGGAATCGATTTGTTATACTTCTGTGAATCCGTTCCACATTAGGCTTATTCGCCACGAGAAACAGGTTGATAAAACACAACATCAAACCTCAAGAAAGAGGTCTGTGTCCCCATGTAAGAGTGAAAATAATACTCTCAAAGCATCTAGTATGAGAGACAAGAAGAGACGAAACTAGGGAAGGTTGGTGGCATAAAGTGCAAATCTCGATATGTTGAACCAGTTGATTGACCTTCTACTGGACGACAATATCTAATGTACAGTTGACTATTTGTATATTGTAAAGCAATGCAACATGACTTGTTGTAGCATTGAGCACCAACCTTTTGTTGGGGGCAATGAGAATGGAAGTATATTGTGTCACTAAACATATTTCCTTTTTCCCTCGCCTAGGTTTGTTTATTTGATGTAATTATCATATGGAGGGAGATGGATATATTGAAAGGAAAAGTATGTCTTAACCATGTAATGATCACTGGTATTGATTCTTGTATTTTCCCTTTTCATCTCCTCGTGCTTTTTGTTTCATTATTATGCTTCTTCTCTCCAGATGATAGCAGTGGTTACTCGTCCACAAATCCTCCCCTTGTTTTCCAGGTTCCCTTTCGCTCACACTCATTTATTGAAAAAGCTTTTGATATCTTGAAAAATGTTTACATTTATAGTTATAACTTTCAGACGTCACCTTATTCTCCAGGGTGGAGGTTCGAATCCCGACCTCAACTTTTTTTTTTTTTTTTTTTTTTTTTTTTGGTACTAATATTTATAGGTGGAAGGGCACGTTATTTTGGAAAGCAGGAGAAGGATTGTTGGAAGAGGGAAGAATGGCAGGGTTTGAAAGCGCGGCGCAGAACAAGAACAATGAGCAAGCGGAGATGTCATTTGCTGCCATTAGAGACCAGTGGGAAATACATTTCTCTCGCTTTGTTTGCTATCCAAGTAGCACCTCGACCTCCACCAACCTCAGTCCCCTCCTCTCTATGCCCGAAATTGCCTGCCTTGAGGCGCGTGGATCACTTCTGTCTTCCACTGTTTTCATGCAACTCCTCCACTATTGCTCTACCTCTGATCTATTCTTGCCACACGCTTACGAGATAGGGTCCTTGTGAGTTCTTCGCTTTTCACTTTTCTCTCCAAGTATGTACACAAAATTTGTATGTACCAATAAATTTGCCAGATACGAAATGTTTGTTTCCTCTGAATCTTACATTCACTTCTTCAGATTCCTCTCTGTCCTTCATGCATAAATGGATTTCTGATTGCATTTCTCTAAATTCATGTATTTTCTTATCAGTGCCCCCCAATTCAACCAGATTATAGATGCTAGACTCCGGTTAAGGAGTTGGTCTCTTGTATATGCTTTAATCTGCCGTTCAAGTGCAGCACCTTAAATTGAGTTCAGTCGTATAATACAATAGTATTCTGCCAAAATACCAATCTATGACTCGGATTTTATTATTGGATGTGATAATCGCAGTGAATGAAGAATGTCTTATTTGCATACTGATGTAGGAAGAGCACTATCTTTCCAAGCTGGATTTCTTATATGGCCTCATGTGTCCTGTATCTCTTGTTTTCCAGCCAGTGGCACCAGAACTTCAGCTGATGAGGTAATTCGTAACATATTTATGTTCATAAAAATTTGTCCATTCAAGTGGTGCCATGGGATTTGAAATGAAGTAGTTTTTCTGAGGATGAGTTTGAGTTGTTGAACCTCACAAGTCACAAGGGCATTGTTTTTTCTTGGCAGATCCAAAAGTTTGCCGTAAGATTTTCAACATCGAAGGAAACTGATTCATTTGTGAACATTCTCAAGGTATTTGATATGAATTCCTTTTATGTTAAGGATTTATGCTATTCTCATGTTTCATTAAACGTCACAGAATGCAAGAGATTGACAACCCATAAGCTACGACTTTGGGTCTCAGATTTCAACACTCTTGAGTTATTATCTTCAAATAGACTGCTCGATAGGTGAATGAAAATTCTCTAATAATCCAACGCATCACTTTACTTTTATAGTGACAGATAGAGAGATTTGATTTATTTTACGTCTCCAGCCTCTCTGATGAATTGAGCAGCCTACATCCCTGAAATGCCTTTGAGCTTAAGAGATGCTGTAGAGAGAAACTCGCGTTCTCAGGAAAATAATGCACCGCTTGACCACTTAGATAGCATCTTTGCAGCCTTGCCTACCAGTCTCACTCCTATGCTATCAAACCGTGCAGATGTCAAACAAGATAATTGTTATGACAAATTTACTACCTCCATTAGATGATGACGTTGGAGTGCAATATCTTTCTATATGTGCCTACTTTTGCTTAACAGGATGCAATTCCAGAATATGCATTTCCAAAATTACTTATTGGGTGTGATTTGACATTTAATGATGAGCAGCCTTTTTTCCCCAAGTTCATGATGAACATATGTTGGAAGAATGATGGTGTGTTTATATCTTAGAAGTTTATAGAAAAAAGAGGAGATGAACTCTCCATTAATATAGGACATTCTATGTAGTTAGCCATAAACTAAACCACCAAATATGGACGATGAAGGCTTAGGGCCTACCCATCATCCTCGGGGTTACAATTACGAGCAAACCCATTAAAAAATAAAATAAAAATAGAGTTGTCATTGTTCAAAGATTTGAATGGCGGAAAGCCTGTTCAAGAAATCCTCGAAAACATTGTCGCTGCTGAACATGCTCATTCTCACATACTTGGGATCAGCTCCAAAACGCTTCCCTTTTCGCCCTTCTATATTATACCCTCTCAGAAAGCTCCCACAATCCTCTATCTCCTCTTTGCACTTCAACCAAGCAAAAGCTGTTCAATTCAGTCAAAACACTAACATGTTTTTATATATCTCCATAAACACAAAATTAATGAATTAGAATTGAAATGTGGGACGTACCAGGGTAGGGTCGTGAGGGACGTCCAAGGAAACAGCAGTACTGCCTCTCAAAGGTCGGGAGACTAAAAACATCACTCCGTCCAACTACATCTCTTAAATTCTTCCATCTTTCCGCCATGACACGGTTACCATACTCAAAGAAGTTGTTTGAGACATCCAACCCAAATTTCTGGTAGTCATTGCACAACAATTGTATTATCTTTGCTGTTCTGAATTGTGAATCTTTGGATACCCCAAGTGAGTTTAGCTCTATATATTTGGTCATTTTCACTGCCACCTCTCTGTCCTTAACAAGTGCCCAACTTCAAAACACATAAACAACATAATTATGTAAAAGTGATCTCATTTTGATGATTTGATCGAATCAATTAATTTTAACAACATGGGGGAAAGGAAAAGAGAAACTGACCCAATGCGGGACCCAGCATGTCCAGTGCATTTGGAGAAAGTGAAATACATAAGATGATGATCGGCAGGAGAAGTGATGGGGGTGAATTGAGGCCAATAGTAGGCCAAGTCATGGATGAGCTTGCCTTGGCCGAAGCTGTCCTCGACCACTGGTAGGCGCATGCAGCCGTCTGGGTTGTTTGGGGAGTTGACCACTTCTATGAATGCCCCACTTTTGTTAGCGTCGTATTGCTTGGCATCCCCTCCCCATTTGTAAAGCCTGGAGCACAAGTAGTCTGTTTCCTCTGGATAACTCTGCGACCAAAACGGCAGCCAAAATGTGTTTTGATTAATTAGGAAGTAGAAATAACAAGGAAAGAATGTATGTGTGTTTGTATGGTAGCCTAGCCTCTGACCGAGTGGTAAGGTGCAGCAGAAACCACATGAATGGGTTTGAGGGAAGCAGGGGTAGAAAGGGCATAAAGGGCGGCCTGGAACACCTGCGTTGAACCGGTCCCAACCACCAGATGTCGTTCATCCACCACCGCATTGCCCACCACTCGATGCAATCCCCGGATCGCCTCCTCCAGTTCCGGCAACAGAAACCAGCAAACATTGCCGGTGGGGGCTTTGTAGCTCATCAGATCACACCCTGGGATCTCCACCTTACACTTGTCTCCCATCCTCCTCCAGTACTCCTCGAACACCGTCGGATTCCCCCTGCCATCACCATTTTCCAATAATATTTAAATAAATTTTTAACAACAAAAGAGACAGTTGAATTTGTTAACTGAGAAGTGAGATTACGGATCGAGGTCGATGACGGGCAGGTTGGCCCTGGAGCCATTAGATAGAGATACAATGGAATGGCTTGATCTTTCAGTTCCGCACATTCTTAATATTCTTTATTATTATTATTTAAAAAAAAAAAAAAAAAAAATCTCTATGAAGAAAGCAAATCCAAATGGAATGGCTACAAACAACTTAACCGAAGTGGTGGTGCAAGTTTTGGGTGCGTCTCTCTCTGGTTGTCTCCTATTTATACATAACGTTCATCAGGGCCTTTCATTTGTTGTGTTCTCTTTAGAAAAATATTTACCCCTTTTTTTAAAACAAAAAAAAAAAAAGAAAAGGTTTTTTCTTAGATTAGATTGAAGATTATTTGGGAAATGATCACATGTAATTTATCACTTATTATTTAAAACTAACATGATCATCCGATTCTTTTTAGAAAGTAAATGTATGTTTTCAGATATGAAGCCTAATTTAAATTGATAAATTTGGTTAATTCAAGAAATTCATAGATAAGATAAACAATAACCTTGTATGCCTAAAAGACACGGGGCCATCCAACAGTTTGTCGTTAAATAACAATAAACCATATGGACAATACATTATACAATGTCTCTTCACTTGGATTTTACACATCATAATAATATATAATTGGAATTCTAGAATCGGATCGGGTAATGTTCTTGCGCTTTATTCTCGATTTGACTGTCTCAATTGTTCCACAAAATACGCAAATTAAATGGCCAGACTTTCTGGGCCTTTCGTTAATCTCGGGAGTTTTATGATTAGTATAAGACTTTTGCAGTGATTTTGTAGAATGCATTTTTTTAATTGCTTAGGATTCTAAAACAAACCCCATTTGAGTGTTTGAAAATAATTTACAGTTGTAGAGGAAACGGAGAGGATTGGGGCAATAAATGAGCTGTGGAATTAAAGCAAAATGGGTATGAATGATGGAACAAAGGCGACAACAAAGAGTTTGATCGAGCAAGTGGCGATATGCGATGCCATGTGCCTATCCAATCATGAACCAGCCGTTAAACAATACCATGTGCCCTCTTAATTTCTCTTCCCTTCCCTGAAAAGTCAGAACAAACTTCTTCAAATCTGCTTTGGATACATAATATTAACTACAGCGATACAATGTTACCCAACAAGTGTTCCCTTTCAACCCCAAACTCAACTCTCTCCGACTTTCAAGTCTGTTTGAAATGATGCTTTTAAGTATCAAGTCTCTCTAGAGGTCCACCCCCTTTTCATATACCATTCGCCTTATATATATATACACTGTCTTTCAATGTATCATTCTCTATTAGTTTCTTTTGTTCATTCGCTGCTTTTCAGTACAGTACAGTGGCGATCCAAATTTTTCTTTGAATAGTTAAGTCTTTTGAGTGGTCTACCCTCTTGAGATACGCCTGTTGGTACTACAATTTGATGGACAAGGAAGAAAATGCAGAAAATAAAAGAGATTTTTTTTTTTTTTCAATTTTTTTATTTACATGAAAGGGGGAAAAGAATGGGGTAACTAAAGGTCGTATGCCATAGCAGAGGCAATTTCTCATGTTTCAATTCCCTAGTTGTAGTGTTATTGCGAGCAACAATAACGGGGCCTATGTGTGAGGTTGGTTTGGCAAGGTTGGGGGGTTCTTCCTGAACACATGTTTTCTACAACGTTCAAAAATACCATCATATATGAGATCAAATTGAACTCCTGCTCTCTCCCGGTTCACTATGAACAATATGTGATCACCTTCAATTACCTTGAAATACCTGCAATTTTAATCAAAATTTGCATTAAGATTGCACCTAAACGAGAATATAAAAACAATACAACACTTGGAATTTGAGATGTTTGATGTTTCTACTAACCAGATACCAGGCTCGAGGGGTTTGCAATCTGAATCATTTACTACATGACGATTTGGATGCTCAACTGGAAAACGTGGGTGAGTCATAGATATGGTGTTGAGTGCACCATCATTGTCCTGCCAATCTTCATCTCTGCACAAGCATTAACATTATATTATGCTACTAGATGCATTCTTTTTCTTTCATAAATCAAAAGATCAAAATTGAAGGAATTTCTTGCTAGTTATTTCTTTACGCACTTGTATCCTTTGTAAGGTGGGGTGACATCTGAAGGATGGCGCCATTGACTCATCTGCAGAACTCTAATAAAAAACAAGGGATGGATTCTAAATATGCTTGATGGAACTGTGACCCCAAAAATCTTCCTAGTACACTTGGTTACATAGTTAAAATAGTATGTATTAGGAAAGGTCTGTAAGTGGCTGTTTAGACGGATGGAGCCCTGTATGGTAAGATCAGGGAGGATCCAATCTCCAGTTGCAAATGGACCCGAATTTCCCATGAGACAATCAAGAAGACCCCAAATACCCATTTTCTTCCACGACATGTTGAAGTGATCAAACCCAAAGCTGTAATATTCTTTCAACCAGGGAATGTTAATCCAATCATATACTATAACACCCAGGCGGCACAACTGTAGCAGGGATATAGTCTTCATTGATCTCCCATCTTCTGGCCTGGAACAAGTTGACAACAAAAATCAGTTAGCTTCATTAGAAAACCTTTTTTTTTTTTTTTTTTTTGATATCCGTTAGTCTCTGGGCCAGCTTACGTGCACCTCAATTAATCTCACGGGACATAATCTGATCATATTGCTCTTAATTTGCAACTGATTTGAAAAGTCATAACAATTAGAAACTCTAAGCAAAAAGAATAATGACATAATAGCGGCTACCATGGGATAGTCGCAACACAACTCACAGACCTGATTATGTACGAAGAAGGTAATGTGTGAAATTCAAAATCTAGAAAGAGTTAAAACCTATTATCATTCAATTTAAAGCGTATAATTGGTTAGACTCAATTATAAGAATGTTGCAATATTATTTGGCTCACAAGCTTCTAAAAGATATGACCATAAAATCAACAAGAACATATGTTCCTGCAGAAGATCAGCCAATAAAGAAACTTACTGCATCCCATCCAAGTAGGTCCTCGTAGTCCCATTGAATACTCCTGATAAGGACGTGATGCTAATTATCCAGTTTTCCGTGGTATTCTCATACCCCTTGAATGCCTAAACCAATAAGAATATCTGAGCATCAGAACCTTTCAGACATGTGTTATCTACAAAGATTAAACGCTATATTTCTCAAACCTTGTCAGCGAGCATTTGTTGGAGTACTCGAACGACCTGAGCTCCGGCAGAATGCCCCACAAAGTGAATAGGATGATCTTCATCCCATTGAGGATAGTGTCCTGCAAATACCAATTCCAATGAGAAGATGGATTCTAAGAAGTGGTCTCCTATATAAGTAGTTATTTGTAATTTGCGTTGTAGAACGGAATAAACGATATTGAAAAAGATGGGAAACCTTGTTCATAAACTCGCCCAAACTGGGAGTGGCCATAGGTCTTGCTGTGTTCTTCCCCATAATCGACTCGTCCGCCTTTGAGATAATAGAATAATTCCCGAGCCCTGACAAAGCAAAACCCTTAAAAATGAGAACCCAGAAGGGTGAAGGGATAGGAGGCATTAACTGAAGCAGATAAAGATTGAATTGATTTCAAAGAATTGTTACCTGTCATAAATGCTGGTTAGGGATCCTAGATCAGGCACAAGCACCCGATCGTCTTTCTTCTCCGCACCGGCAAAGTAGGACAAACCTCCCAATCTCTGCGGAAATGGAAGGAAGATATAAACAATGAAAGGAGGTTAGCAGGGGGGAAATGATGGGTAGAAGAAAAGAAAATGAAAGCAGAAATGAAAGGAAAGAGGGCATACTCCTTGGCCAAAACCAAAAATTCCATGGACCAACACAATTGGAGGGAGAGTGTGGGGATCGGGTGTTGTAGGTAGGGAAGAATCGTGTTTGACCTTGAGTTTGGGGGAAGGGGAGAAGAGGCATTGGGTTAGGGATTGAGAGAGATCCCCTGCGAGGGCGGTGCTAAAAATGTAAAACGCATACACCAAATGAACCAAAGAGCTGAGAAATAATTCCGTCAATTGCAAGGCATCAATCCAGAGTCGAATCATATTGGGCGAATTCACCCAAAACCCAAGAAACAAGAAAGGAGGCTCTTCTTCTGCAAACTCTCTGTCTTTTATTCCTATTATCAGTGGAACCAAAACAACAGCCAAAGCCAGAGCAAATATGGAAGGAGGGAAAAGGGGAGAGAACCCTGTTATTATATATATGTACAACTACAAAAAGCTTAAAGCAACAATTTTTGTTTTTCTTTTCTCTCTCTCTCTCTATATAAAAATGTAAAAAAAGAAAAGAAAAAAAAAAAAATCAGAGTTATGTTCTTAAAGTCAGCGTTCGGTTGCGTGTTGAACCAACCAGCGGTGTGTTCCGTCAAAATAAAAGGATGGAAATAGGGGCCTCTCGCTCGCCCCCTCGCCCCCTCCCAGTCCCCGTAGTATTCCTTTCCTGACCGCTCTAAACTTGAGATTTACCAAAACAAAGAAAGTAAAAAAAGTAAGGTGGAAATTAACGGTGAAGAAGATAAGACAGGTGGATTAAATTAATTGGATCACGGTTTTGGGCTGCGCCGGGTTACTTACAATTAACTACTGTGCCTCGCTGGATCCTACCTGGAACCTTCCTCACCCGACCAACACCAACCCTAACCCCTAACCTCCCTTATCCAATTCCACTCCACCTTTTTCTACCTTTTTCTTATCCTCTTCTTTTAACTCCACAATTTTACCTTCCTTAATTCTATTCCTACCATTTTCCCTATTTCTTTTCCTCATTATGGCTTCTTTCTATTTCTATATTCTATTCCCTCTACTATTTCCTATTTATTAACTATAACCTATTTGTGAAGAGATCTATTAAATTCAACTTGCTTTGAGTATTAACATATCAACCTAACTTCACGGCTTTTGGGTAGGACTGTTTAAGTAAACACTATAGGTGGTTTAGTATTATTGCTACTACATTTATGTTAAGAACGTGACATAGAGCATACTATTCACAGAAATTTATACACACACAAAACTTTCGTACCAAATTTAGAGGTTGGTTCAATAAGTAGCGTCGGATATATTTATAATTTGTTTATTGATAGAAAATATAATGAATAATATAAAGATATAGCTATAATAATAATCTAATCCATGGATTTTGTAAAAGAAATACTATTGGATTGAGAATCGAAAATGCAATCACAAAGGGTCCCAGATTTGATTGGGAATAATGCAGCTGTGACAATGACAATGAAGTTGATAATGTAAATAAATTGAAATTGTAATTGGGAAATGTGTAGTTCAGAAGCCACGTGGGTATTGGGTGGCCAAAAATTAGATGGTGAGAAGATTTTGCATCACACACCAAATCACACATGAAACTTCTAGAATTCTTCACCATAATTATATTTATTTTCAACTCAAATCTGTTCACGTCGTTACCCCGCGCTACCCATATTATTGTTATTGTTTAGTTTAAAATACCCCTATTCAGTTATTCTCATTTTTGTTTTATCTCCTCATGCTCTCTATTTGCAATTTTCTTTTTCAATTTTTACTTATTTATTATTTATTTTAGTTGTTTTTAAATATAAGAAAATGAACCAAAATATTTACCATTTATATGTGGCATACTATTATTTATAAATATTTTTAATAATTTTATCATTTAAAATATATTTTTTTTATTATTATTATCTTTGCTTTTACAATCTTTTGAACCCTTAACATAATTTATTAGCAAAGTTTTTTAATTTTTTTTTCTTTTTTGTGCTTTTTGATATTTAAAAACTATTGTATTCTTTCAAAAAGTTCACTTATTTTTTCTTTCTGTCTTTCTTTCTTTCTAAGAATATGGTCTTTAAGCCATTTTTTCTTAAAAGAATTCCTAGACAGAATATAGAAAATTTGGGACTCTCGTTTTCTAAAATTTTTGAGCCGAGGAATTATGATCTTTAGATATTCAGAGATTTCATCTTAAAAAAAAAAAATGAATTTAATTAATGTTTGAAAAATCTTCCTTTATTAAGTGGCTATTCTACCGACTGATGTGAAAAAATTATAATATTTTATTATTTATATTTTGAATTTCTAAATTTAATCTTTAATTTTTTTTGAAGAAAACTTTACTTTACTTTCTACCTCATCTTTCAAAATTACTGATTTTTGTACGGATGATCCCGTTTTAGTGGTCCAAATGAAAAATGGTCCAACGTTAAAAAAACAAATGAAAAATTGTCTTTGGCTAACGTCAACCACATGTGAAGGTACCCATTTGACCTCAAAACACGCAAGGGCCTAACTCTCACTCCTTCCTCTTGCTCTAATTTCTAACTCTAACTTCTCGTTCATCATCAAACACAACTGCAAATTTTTTTTCGATTTTTTCCTTTGTTTGGATTTTTTCTCTCATTTCTTGCTCCTTCCTCTAGTTTCTCATCAAATACAACTATAACTTTTTTTTTTCGATTTTTTCCTTTGTTCGGATTCTTCCTCTTGATTCTCGCTTTAGCTTTTCGCTCCTTCCTCTATTTTCTTATCAGACAAAACTACAATTTTTTTTTTTTTTGTGAAAAATACTACAAAACGAAGAAGGAAGAGGAAAAAAACTACAGAACGAAGAAGAAGAAAAAAGGAAAAAAGAAGAAGAAAAATACAGAAAAAATGGAAGAAGAAGAAGATGCCGCAGAACCAATAAGAAGTGGAAGAAGAATAATGTAAAAGAGAAGAAGAAGAACGCAGAAAAAAAATGCATATTTATTTCCAAATCCAATAAAATGAAGAAAAAAGAGGAAAAATACATTTTGGATTAATTTTTATTTGAGGTCCCAATAAAGGGCGGTATGCAATTCTTCCTCAAAATTAGTTGAACAATAATAATAATTTTTCAGGTAAAGAAAACATTACATGAATATATTTTCAAATTTTAAAAATTAATAATAGATATTAATTCTTTTAAAAAAATTAACAATAAACTAAACACATAATCCATTTTAAAGATTTATTGAAAATAATTTGAAAAATTTTGTATTTGCCTCCTATTATCCGTTAGCGGCCCACTATCGTGTAAAATCTCTGGCACTCATGGGAAATTACTTGGTTACAATTTTTTTTAAAATCATTATTACCATCTCATTCTTTTTGATGAAAGAAGAATACACATACAAGTTTTTTACAAGCAAGCTTAAGGTCTCTAGCCCAACAAATAAAATAAAATAAAATAAAATAAGTGTTTCTATCAAAGCACGGATTCAAGTATTGGATAGACTAGCAATGGTGTGATCCATTCTTAATTGATTTTTGAATTTGATTTGTTATGGTGGGTGGTCTTTCAATTTTTATCTAACAATTTTGATTAAAATAAAATAAAACTAAAGTAGCAATATTAAAATAATATAATAACCTATTAATGGTAATGCAAAGCGGTGCCTGCATGTATGTCTCCTTTGGAAACTATTCATCCAATTAATTTCATAGTTCATTGGAGCCATTGAAGGGTAGTAGCAAGCAAATTTTTTAGAGCAAAGCTTTTAGGTTAGTAAATAAGGCATAATATATTTCAAGGATCAATAATTCCATCTCCCCTCCATAATTGAGAAGTAAAACTTGTCTGACCAACAAATGAAGTAGGGATTGCAATTTCATCGTCTACTATCTTTATTATCTTTATTATCATTTATTTCTATTTTCTATTACTATGATTTCATATTTTAAAATATAAATAAATAAATAAATGTTGCTGTAATTTCATTTAATGGAAACCTGCTCCAGCTCCACTGAATAAAATACTGTAAAGTGAAGGGTATTTGGGTAAAAACGAAGTCATTAGTGCATCAATAATATTGCTATTCTCGTAGTCTAAAAATGGCCCACCCCTGAACTTTGCCTATACTTCGCTCCGCTCCGGATCGATCTGTTGACCCATAACATTTGATTCTACGAAATTTTCTTCATTGTTTTTGTTTTTTTTGGGTCTTTTGACACTCACAGTTATAAAATAAAAGTGAGAGGAAGAGAAGTGAAATCCAAAAATTCAAAACTCTTAACATTTTGATCCAGTATATATTATTTATAAGTTGAGTGATGCTCAAATTAGTTTCAATTAATTGCAATGATTGATAGTATAATGGGTTGGCCAATACGAGCTAAGCTCAATTAGCATAAATTTATACTATTAATTTCGAGATAAGAGGTTTATTTATTAAAACTTCATACAAGTTGTTCATGATAGTTTATTTTTTTAATGACATTTTTATGTGTTGTTTAGACTATCAAATTATAATTTTTAAAATTTAATAGGGGTTGAAACTAAATATAAGTGTTAATTTTTTTCTTCCACAAAACTTTAAAATCAAAACGAGAATTCATTGACACAGGACAAAAGCAAAAGTATATGATAGCCAGCCAACCTATTTCTTTTAGCTCTAGAGTGCACCCCCACTTGCAAACAAAGTAATCTTCCTCTTCAAGTTTATTTAATAATTATTATTTTTGTTACCACTCCTTTTTTTTTTCTTTCTTTCATTTTTTTTTTTTTTATGTTCTTTCTCTTGAATTAATATATGCATGCATTAATGATTAAAGGCCATATATATATATATATTATATGTTAAAGTTAATTGATTAATTTGCCTAACCTATTCCCTATGATCATACGTTCATTAACTACACATCATTATGGTGTTAATTAAGGTCTATTAATTAAAATTCTCGTTCTCTTTTTCTTTTCAAAAGAAAATAATAATAATGATAATGATAAAATAAAAACCCAAAGATGGAAGATTCGAAGTAGGATGAAAAGTTGAAGTGTAATTATGATGTCTTTTGATATCTTCCATGAATAATAATACATGGCATGCACTTCTCTATTATGTTATCTTTGAGACAAAGTTATAGATATAGATAGCCAACAGATTCTACATCAAGCAGTCATCATTTTCAACTTTAATATAATGTGAAAAAACATTATTATTACAGTGGATAGCATCAAGTATATGATGTATTTGAATATATATATATATATATTTAGTACAACATAACATATGAGTACTTGAACTTAAATTTGAACCTCGTGGATCTTAATGAACATAATATATGTCATATGCTCATTTTAGCCACCTAATTCTAAAATTGGAAACCCTATTTAATAAAAATTTAATGATTAATTTTAACAATTGCATTTTAAACTTTATCTCAATTAAATTTCTTTTTGAAAAGACAAAATAATAAAAATAATAATAACTAAGACTTCCAAAACATTTAAAAATCTAACATCGTCCTATACAGTTATAGAATATGATATTATCTAACTTAGATATAAAGGGAAAAAAAAAAGTAATGAATTTCTACCACACATTTGTTATTAAACCTACTATTGATATATACCATACCAAGTATACTAGAAAAGATATTACTAAAAGAATGAAAATTTTGTGGTGTTTAGCTTTTGTTTTCTATTAGATTATTGTTGTACCATTTCAATAATAATAATAATAATAAAAAAACAATGATATTTAACTTCTTTTTTTCTTTTTTATCAATAATAATTGTTTGGAGGCTCATTTGTTATTTAGTTTGTTGTTGATATACTATACTATTAGAATACAAGAGAATACACAATTAATATGGTTTCGTTTTCTATCATAGTTAATTGTTTGCTTAATTTGCATATTTTTGGACATTTTTACATTTACCAATTATTTATGCTTATTATAAATCTATTAGTGTAGCCATATATTTTCTCAAAAGAAAAAAAAAAGTGATAGCCATATATCAATAATAAATAAAAGAGCTATTTTACAAATATAGAAAAATTTCTTGTCTATCTGCGATAAACAACGATAGACATTAGAAATCTATCGACGTCTACTCGCGACACAGTAAAACTTTTCTATATTTGTAGATAGTTTGATATTTTTTCTATTTATAATAATTTTTCTAAATAAAATGGCCTATTAAACTGTCAAATGCTCCTATTTATTGATAGACAAAATAAGAACTATTTTCAAATATAGGAAAATCAACAAAAATATTTACAAATATAGCAAGATTTTATTATCTATTTGCGAATAAAAGACTGCTATTTGTGTCTACATGTGGGAAGATAGATACAGATAACAATCTATAGCAGATAAACTGTGATATTTTGCTATTGTTAATTTAAAATAATTTTCCACAAAATAATGGTTTGTCAATTTTCTCTATTAGTGATATATTATAAAACTGTATATGGGTTATAAAGGTAAATATGAAAATAATTTCATAAAACTGCCTATATAAGTATGAAATTACTTTTACAAAATTGTCAGTTATAATTCTATTCTTCTCTTGAAGTTTGATAGACAAAATAGTAATTTGTCAATAAATATTGTTAGAATCTTCATACGCTTACTTGTACTTAGATAATTCAATTATTACCTTTTGCAAATATGGAAATGTAAATATTAGAGAAATATGGTATTAATTGTTATCATATTGCTGCGCTTTTTTCTTTTTTTTTTTTTTAATAATAAATAAATCGAAAATAAAATAGGGTGATATATACACATAATTAAGAGAAGAGCATGAGGAAGAAAGTTGGCAGGAAGCATAAAATAGAGACTAGAGAGTACAAAAATAGAAAGAGAAGTAAAGACTATGAATATTTTTGGAAAGCAGGAAGCAAATAGAGAATGAAATTAATATGGGTATTTGTTTGCTGGGAATTTACAAATATAAAGTCCTAAATAAGGTGATATAATATTGATCACCTAATACTGAATTTTGTCTTAATATCCAAAAAAAGAAAAAAAAAAAAAAAATTGAATTGAAAGGGGAATACAAGAATGGCGCCAAATTAGAGGAAAATTTTCCAAAAACATTCAACACCCCTTTCCTTTTAGTTTTATCGGTATCAGTATGACCATGACCCCAACAAATAAATTTGAATAATTTAGAGAGAAAAAGAAAAAGAAAAAGAAAAAGAAAAGTGTATTTAACCCTTTTAACCCCGTGAAAGTCAAGGACACCTGTCGTTTCGACCAGGTCCACCGTAGTAAAAGTAGTTTCCCCAAACGGTGTTGATTCCACCTTGAATGTCATAGCAGTTGGGATGATCCGCCAAAACCACCAGGTTTGATAATGGAACTAAGCTGTTATCCCAATCCACCACTTGCAGGTTCCTAAAATACGAAGCTTTTCCGAAACCCTCGCCCGCGAAATGCCCACTCCCCATCTCTGTGGTGGTGTGGAATCCCGACGGACTTGAATTCACCACCTCTCCCCCGAATTGCACCATTGTTGCATGGTCTTGTAAATGGGTGAACAGGAACGACGGCCAATATCCCACCAAAACCCCCGACCCGAATTCCAGCCACCAGTTTCCATGCTTCGGATCCTACACCCAAAAATGTTACTTCTATAAAACCCTAAACCCCTAAAATTGACGAAAAAAGTTGTTAAAAAGATACAAGCTTTCACCTTCCAAACCAACAAGCTGATGTCGAATTGACCACCCTCAAACGAAGACGTTGGAGAAATTGCTGCCCCAATTGCAACTTTGTTATTTGTCTGAACAAACCCAGAGCATAGCAAATTGTAACATCCGGTTGCTTGGTATGCATCCGACTGTCATAATTAATCTCAATATCAGCCAATAATGTCATACACTTAAAAAGAAAGCGTTTTGATGGGTAACTCACGGTCCAGTAAGTAAAGAATCTTGGGTAATTGTCTCCGTACAGTTCTGGACTAACCTGCGTATCCAAAATTTCAAAACCATTGGCATCAATCCTTTAAATGGAAAAAGCACAATGTGGCCTCTGTCCAAATTCACTTTACTCCAACGCTTTGTCGGCCTAAATCTTTAGCTTTTTTTTTCTTTTTTGTTCTTCTTTAGTTTTTGAATGGAGACAACGATAAAAGACGAGGATTTTGTAACATAGAGAGAGACATGCCTGCCAACCAGCTTCAATGGTGTTGAGGTCGTCGCCGAAGGAGCCGGAGATGACCCACATTTGCGATAAGCTGAATTCATACTGATCGGCGACTCGAGGTGCCCACACATTGATGCTTGCTTTTGCCCCAAAGTAGTGATCGCCGGTCACATACCCCACAGCGTGCTGTTGGAAAAAGGAAAAGGCATATCACACAGAGAATTTCATCTTCAAACTAATAAAGCAATTGGCTTGGATTCTCTCTCTCTCTCTTTTTTCTCTTGGAATTCGTACCTCATGCCCATCGCTGCTCGTTTCTCTCCTAACCCATCTGCTTACTTTTCTCCCAAACATCTGAAAAGAGGTAGCTCTTAGCATGTCTTCCTCGGTTGTTCTTCTTATGGGCACTGTTCCTTCTGGGCAATTTTCTCCGTTCATGTTCCATAATTGGAAGCTCCCTGTCACCGTCCTAGGCTGCTTATGTCCTTGTGGTCTCTCTGGCGGATCCTGCAAATTCAGACAGGTTTTTTTTTTAGATTCACTTTTCTCTCTGGTTTACCCTTGAATTTGGCTGCAGTGGAAGTAAACTACGATTTGGTTACCATAGGTATTTGCCCTTGCAAATTTGGATGGTCGAATGCTGGTTGCTGGTGAGATAAAACACAATCTATGATGTCTCCATCAGGACTCTGCATTCAGGGGTAAAAGACAAACAAACAAACAAATTCACCCTGTTTATTCTGGAAACAGAGGAAGTGAAACAGAGTTACATTGAGTTGGAATTGAGTAGTGACCTGAATTGTGTGGAGAGCAGGCTTGTTGATCTTGTCCAAATGAGTCCTTATCATCTTCAACTTGTTCAATTCCTGTTCAGGATGGAAGTCAGTCTGATTTGTGGCGCGGCTTTGCAACGAGTGCACTGGTGATATTGTGGATGCAAGAAGGGAAAAAGGCAGGAGAAAAATGAGAATAGTTTGGGAGATGTTGATGAAGCATAAAGCAGAGGCCATGCTCATGCGGTGTCCGAGTGTTTGATTGATCACAATGGGGGGATCTGTGGGGAGTGTTTTTCCTCCATAGAAATGAAGCGGCCACCATGTCAAACCAAGGAAATTAGGAGCATTGTTGTTGGGAGAAACCAAAAGGATCATCCTTTTACCATAATTTTGAAAGATGATGGGTGTTGAAGAGAGGAGGTTGGAGGCGTGAAGTTGATTAGAAAGGGAAAAAAGGGTTTAAAATTTCTTATAGGTAATGTGTAAATGTGTATCAGTGTATGTGGGGGTGGGTGTTATAAGTAGTTGGGTAGTGATGGAAATCATGCTGGATTCTCCTTTTTCCCTTTAGCGAGAGAGAGAGAGAGAGAGAGTGAGTGAGTGTGTTCCCAGTCTCCAATACAAGGACTGCATACTTTAGCTTTTGTGTGTGTGTGTGTGTAAGTAAAGAGAGTAAGATTAAAGGGGGCAATATGGGGAGTGATATATCATGTATGTCTCTTATTCTTTACTTTGGGTCTTAGCCTCAGCCTGAGAGAGGAAGGGAATTCTACACTCCTTTCTCCATTCTGGGGTTTCCAAAGTTGTTTGCTTTATTGGCTTCTCTTTCACACTTTCCTAGATGTTCTTTCTGTCACCACTTCCCATTTCTTCCTTTTCTTACATTTACAATCCTACCTTAAACCCCTCTAAATTCTTAACTTTATATTACATCTCCCTCACTCAACTCAACCCATATTCATTTCTTGTCTTCCATTTGAAGAATCTACCGTGGGATCTCGCCATCTCAACTTTTGTTCATAAACTAATTCTAATTTTACTAAAAAGTGTTTTCTTTTTCTTTTTTGAGAAAAAAAAATTATTTGCAAGTATCTTTTTGCAAATGACATGTATGTATGTTACTATTAGTTAAATCTCTAAATAACCTTAATTGTCTTTTACGTCATCGATTAGGCTGATACATTCCAAGTATATTTCCTTTTATCTATTATCCAAGAAATTTTTTTTTTTTTAAAAACTTGCTAGAAAGATGAATCCCCCCCAAACAGAAGAAGCTTGTTGAGAAAATGTAAAGGGTTGATGCATCATCAGTGAATTTAATCACAAGCAATGAATTGATAATGGAGTATTGTAAAAGCATAACTAAGTTTAGGTAGAATTTTGAGGTGTCGTAATAATTGGTTCAACCGCTATACATGATTCGTTTTGTTGTGAAATTGAGGGCTCATATGAAGGCATGCAGGGCAGGGCAGGGCAAGAAGAAGGTAAGTGAAGCTTTCAAGGTTTAAACAAATTCCATGGTTTTGTTTTCTATGGTATAATATAACTCTGGAAACTGTTTTGAGTGTGTTTCCTAATTGGTGGCATTTATTCGGAAGCAACCAAAACGACAGAGTTTGGATATTACTTTCTGTCAGATTTGTGGCAGAGAGATGTTGTAATTTTAATTTACCCTTTTCCCCTGGCCTTAGTCTGTTTAAGAGAACTCGACCAATACTGGAGTTTCGGCCATACCATACGCTAGATGGTGTCAAAGTTATGTTATATAATTTTGCCATCACACACAACACAACACAACACAACAGCTAAAGCTGAAGCCTTTTGTCTGTGAATAAAATGGGGATAGGCAAGACAATAGCAAAGCCTCGGAGTTTGTCTTTTCAGCATGCACATTTTTCCAACTTGGTTTTGTACTTGTCTATCTTCTCATATTCTTATGAATAAAAATGAATTTGGTGGGTTTTAAGTGTTAAATCGCTCGTAAGAGAAAGATTGTAAAAGAATCTCAATACTGTTTAAGTTGATTTAAGTAAAATTGGAAGAGTGGGAAAATTAAATGTTGGAAAGTGCATTGGAAGGATAAGAAAGAAAAGGAAGCGTGGAAGTGGAACAAGGATGTCCAACAATCATTTTGTCTAAAGAGGGCCTCGCTGTCATTCCCGGACCTCTCTTCCGCCAGGGGTAACAATGGAAATACAATTTTATTTTTGCTCTCTTATTTTTTTCTTTTCTTTAAAATTAAAAAAAAAAAAAAAACTATTTCGATTTATTTTATTTTATTTTATGGTGAAACTACAACCATAAAAAATAAAAATTAAAAAAAAAAAAAGGAAAATTTCACTTTTTCTTAAATATTAAAAAGTTAAAGTTCACTCACTCGATCAATAACATTAAAATAATGCCACAAGTCAAAATTTCTTTAGAAATTGCTATCTATGTTTAAAAGTTTAGCTAAGTGTATACAATCATAAACTTTTAATAAGTATGTCTACTCTAGTAAATTCTTCAATTTGAAAAAGTATTGAATAAATTACAAATTTGTTTTAAATATAAATTTGAAAGTTTTAGAGATTATTAAATACATTTGAAATATATGGTAATATTAGACAATTTTAAAAGTAGTAGATTAAATTTATAATTGAATGAAACACAAACATTGTGGGAAAAAGTTATGCATCTATTCACTTTCCGTTTATTGTACATAGGACTCGGTGGTATTAAAGTTGTAATTTTGAAAAGGAACAAAGGTGAACCTCGGTATAATTTAATAGATATTATATAGGGATTAGGTTAACTAATGTACTTGAGAAAGAAATGGGAAAAGAAGAAAGTGGAGTTTGAATATTGAAGAGAAGAATAATGGATGATGATGATGATGATGATGAATGATGTTTGATGTTGTTGTTGTTGTAGGGTGAAATAGAATAATACATAATGGGAATAAGGGCTAAGGGTATAATTTATGTAAGCTTACCCAACACATTATCATTATTAATCATATGCTTCATTGCATCCTTCACATATGTATTTCTATTATATATTCTAACAAAGAGGCTTTTTTTGATGTAAAATTTCCCTTGCTAGCCTTCATAACATTTGAACAAAGATTAAGCCTGAAAATATGTCTTCAAACAATAATAAATAAATATAATATAATTTATACTTTTCATCCATAAAATTTAGAGTTTTTACCCAATTATTTTATTAGTTTCTTAAACAAATTAATTTTACTACATTTAGAAAATATTCAATTTTATTGTTAATAATAAACCAAGGATGATAATTATATTGTCAAAATATACTATCCCAAGTTATCACTATCAATAATTGACTCAAAAGCATAAATGACAATACAAAGACGTCGATTATCTATAATTATTGACATTTTTGCATTGTCACAAAAATATTAGTAATGACACTTTATTGTTAAAAATTGGCAATGTTTTAACTCAACTCATGTCATACCTATTTAAGGTCACACATATTTCAACACTTTTCACGATATCAATTAAATAAATCTAACAACATTTGTTAAATGTCAAATAAATACTTATAATTATAGAAAATTAATTTTTTGAACTACGTGGTTACACAAATTATTTCCAAAGTATGAAGATCTCAGGATTGTTTGTTCATTTAGGAAGGCCTAGTTTAGGGTTTTAGAGCTTTTAAAATAATTACTAGTAGTTATAATTTTATAAAAAAAATAGCAATAAGAGAGAAAGTAAAATAATGTTTGGTAAATTAATATTAAATTTGTGTAATTTAGATATTATGAACCAAAGTAGGATTATAATTTCAATTATTCTTTATATTGATTTATAATTTATAACAATATAATTATTTAAAAATATACATTATTTAAAGGGATGTTTTTAAAAATAGAAAAAGCAAAATTATAATAATTTTCCCTATTTAAATGCAACTAATTTTATTTAATAAAAAATGTTAGATAAAAGTTTTTTTATTTTTTATTTTTTGGAAAAATAATTGTGACAAAGAAACGGAATAAATTTAAATATGGGAATGGCAGTGATAAAATAAAATAATCTGAAATGGGGTATAAAGAGTTTGATATTTGGAAAAGTAAAAATATAAAGATTGTATGGAGATATTTGAAGAAGTTAAAAAGTAAATTGAGTAAGAAGAAGAGGAGATGATGGTTAGGGTTGAAGAAATAAGATTTGGAGAGGGGGTGTTAAAAGGAGATGTAAATAGACAATAGTGGCATTTGGAATGAAATTGCTATAAAATTTTATGATCTTTTTATTTATTATTTTTCCCAGTGTTTATAAAATTTGGAATATTTAAATTTGGTAGTTTTATAAGGGAACCAAGTAGAGTTTGTAATTAATTAAAAGAGAGGGGCTGATATGCTAATATCGAATATCTGGATGGTTGGATGGTTGGATGGTTGGATGGTTGTGAATTTGAAATAACAATAAGAACAAAGATATAGATAGAAAGAGGATATTATATAAAAAAAAAAAAAAAAAAAAAAGATACAGAAGGGAAAATTAAGCTGCCACTTCTGTAATATTTCTCTTTCCCATCTCTTCTCCTATTTAATCATACAAAGCAAACAAAATTATTAGAACTGATTGAATTAAATGAGAATAGGCTGTGAACCCCAACGCCCACGTCGTCACACCTGCTCGACAAGAAGAAAATTTCAAAGGGGAATTATTTTAGTGAACCCGAATCAAACTAGACAAATACAAGCAATTGGAGGTCATTCGGCGGAGGAGGTCGTTGCTTCGGGTTACCGGAGAAGTAAGCCCTACCTCCGCCACCGCATCGTCGCAAGTCACGTAATCGGTCAAAGCTGCGGAGAGGTTGATGTTGAGGGTTCCCTTGTCTTGGGATTTCAGGCTTGAAAGGCAAGTCTCCAGGTTGGCATACGCGTCATCGTAAACCTCGATGCACACATCCATGGCGGAGGACTTGCGGCGGCGTGCCACATTCATGGCCTGCTTCGTCTCGATCATCAATTGCTGGATAGCGGATTCCATGGCGGTTGATGGGTTATGCCGGCCCTTCACCACCGACCGACACAATGCTGGGTAGTCTGCGCTCCGGCATAGATCCAAGGAAAGGTTGAGGTTCAAGGACAATGCCTCCCCGCTCCGAAGAACACCCGCCATTATGGCCACCACCAAGAAACAAGAACAAATATAGAATGTTGTAGACGAAGCGGCCATTATTATTATTATTATTATTATTTAAAAAAAATAAATTAAAAAAATGATAAAAATAGTGGCACTTGGGAAAGCATGCAATTAATTTCAATCCCTAGGCCTCTCTCTCTCTCTGCGCCTGGATTCATAGACACAGGGAGGTTTTGCTAACTTATTAATTATTTACATCTGAATATTACCATTCCTATCATCCCTTTTATATAGCTTAAGATGCCACGTGGTTGGCGTTCCCTTCATTTCTCTTTCTTTCTTTCTTTCTTTCTTTCTTTCTTTCTTTCTTTCTTTTACCGTTTCTTCTTTCCCCTTTTTTCTTTATCCACTTCCTGCTTTTTCTATTCTAATCACATCCAATTTTAAGTTTAACCCTTCCCTTTTACTAAATAAATAAAAGGAGTGTCTTCCACAATCTCACTTTAATCACATAATATTTCTTTCTTTCTTTCTTTCTTTCTTTCTTTCTTTCTTTCTTTCTTATCTATTCTAGTTTCAAATTTTACAAAAAAAATTTATTATCATTACACACTAGTTTCAACTCTAATCATTTTATTATCATTTGTTCAAAACCCAATACTTAACATTAACATTATATATTATATTATATATATATTGGTGTACCAATAATTTATCAACACTCTCACAAAACTTATTTAAAATTTAACCCTTGTGTAACCATCAATATATTAATAGTCATTTAAAGTTCATTGATTTCAAGTATAACATTGGTTGCATCATCAATTACATTCATTCTAAATCAAATTTCAAATACAACATTGGTATATTAGTAGTACATATCAATGTCATTTCAAGTATAACATTAGTGTGTTGTTTGTATATCAATACTTTTTAAACAAACTTTTGTTCCCGTATATCAATAGTAAAAAATTATTCATTCAAATTTCAATTTCAAGTGTAATATTGGTGTATCAATGGTTTATCAATATACATTCAAAATGGTTATCAACAAGACGAATTTAACTATCATAAGTTGATGATGATGTACTAGCAAAATAATATTTTGGAACAAATAGATAAAGATTAAAAAGTCCATGAACAATAACAAATAATGCATGAGCCCTCGTTGACTCGTAAGTTTGGTATATAATGAATGATAAATTTGGTTTATCAATTGCATAACTAACTAATCTATCAAATATAAAATATATCAAATGACAGATATACCAATTATTTAGTATGTTAGTGTTGATTGATGCACCCAGCATAAAGTGTACATCATATGTAATAGTGATACACATGTTCATACTAAGAAAGTAAAATTGGAATAATAAAAAAATGAAAATCATATCTAATATATATATATATATATTTCTTCTATATTTGTAAGTTCCAAAAATTCATTGGTAAATTTAAAAATTTTAAACTCTTCTTTTTGGTCTATTATTTCAAGTCCACTTTACTTTACTTTTTTTTTTTTTTTTTTTTTTTTTTTTTTTTTTTTTTCAAAACTTCTAATCCACGTTGAAACAATTGTGCTATCATCTAAATACCTCTCTTTCATTCTTCTTTTTTCTTTTTTTCTCTTTTTTCCTTTTTGAAACTTCACAGGGTAGGTCTTCCTTCCAATTTTTCTATTTATATTATTTTAATAATATATACTTTTAGCTATTAATGATTAATTAACAATGATAACTAATTAATTATTTACTTATGATCTACAATTTAATCCAAAATTATTCTTTTCAATTAGTTTAATTAATTAACATCTTTTATGCATAAATTATATATTAAAACTTTTATATTTAAGGTACATTATGGATGATCAAATTCTAATTCAAACATTGTTATAGCTTTTATAATAATAGGTTGATAGTTGGATTCCTATGGATTGTGAACTTTACTATTTTTTTAACCAACTGGTTGAAATAACTTTGTTTTTCTTTTTTCGAGTTTTTCCTTTTTAGTTTTAAGATGTTTATGACTTTTAAATTCCCATGATTTTGTATCAAACTAAATCATGTAACAATACATTTAGAAAAGAAACGAGAAATGAAATGGAAAAAGAAAAAACCTATGAAGATGATCATATTTTTCAATATGTTTTATGTATCCATACAATAGATCACTGTTGTTAGTGCTTAAACCATTGATCGATGTGGTTGAATGGCGGCATAATTAGAGTGAAGAATATAGTTTTATTTACAAATAATTAATTTAAAGAAAAAGAACAAAGGAAGGAAATTAAATGTAGGGAGGTATGGGTGAGGGTGTGAAATCCAAGTCCTGAAAGATTAGACAACGACTTGGACGACCTTAATTCAATAATATATATTAAGATTTGGGCATCCCTCAGTGGGAGCTGATCTGCTCTGGCCACCATCCAAATCCAATTCACTCTCCCCCACGCCAAGGTAACAAATTCCTCCTTTTTTTTTTTTTTTTTTTTTCTTTTTTCTTTTTTTAATTTCTTTCTCTTTGCTTTCTTCTATGTAAAAAATAATAAATAATCCATCCAAGATATATAAATAGGTTTTGAGTGTGTGGAAAACTTTGGAATTAAGGGTTGTCTTTATAATATATATATATTATATAGATGGACGTTTCAGGTTTTTTTCTCTCTCTATCTTTCTTTCTTTCTTTCTCCTCCTCCTCCTCCTCCTCCTCTCTGGTTCTAACAAGTGATATAAAAGGATTGTAACCTTTAACTTTGAGATAATTGAGATGATTGTGTATCTATGCATGTGTGGTGTATGATAGTTTAATTTGATTGGAGTTGGATATATGGTGAAGTTGGGGTTGGGCCACACCCACCCTTATGTAGAATTAAAGATGATTTGGTGATGAATTAGAGAGAGTGTGTGGTGGATTGGATTCAATGATCCATCACACATTCACAACACACCACATTAAATTCATTTCTATTCAATTTTAACTCCTTTTCTTATTTTATCACACAACAACAACGCACAACGCCTCTCCTCTACCTTTTTTAATCACTAATTTTATTTTTATTTTTTTTATTATTATTATTATTTTTAAAATTTTGATATTTGATAAGTATTTTTGTTTGAAAATTCATTAAAAAAGAAGTATTGCCATATTCTTTTCATGAGTTAACGACATATGTATTTACAAGCTTCATACCATTTCTAATATATATACACACTAAAGCTAAATCATTTTGCTATTAAATTTGTGAAAAACTTGATATCACTTAGAATACACTTTACATAGAATTTTGCATATATTTTGTAATGGAAAATTAGTGAGTGAATTAGAAAATTTGAATAGAGTATAGAAATGGTAACATTTTACTAAGTATATAAATTCTACCCTTGTGAAATTGAAAATCTAGAGTGAAAATTAATACAACACAATAAATCCAGAGGAAGAACTATCTTTCTTCTATTTAATTATTTCATAAAAATATTTCAATGACACATATTGTTTTCCGACTCTTTTGTCTTTTTAAATAGAATCTTTCCAAACACACGTTATGGATCTTTAAGGGTACAAATATATAAAATTTCCATTTTAGTTACTTTTTTCAAACAACCCAGTACTATGTAGTACACACACACACAAAAACTGACCATATTATGCATGAACTACGTTTATATCATAATGAATTCTTTAGGAAAAAGACATTCTAATAAGAAAAATATCAAGAGTCCAAGATGTATTTTTTCTTTTTTTAGTTCAACAACACATACAAGTGAAATTTTGAATATCAACTTCTTAAACTAAGGTATTATGCTTAACTAGTTTAGTTGAGATAGATGTTGATGCTATCCTCTTTTAACTTAACTTTAGTTAGTAGTAAAGTTAATCCTCTTGATTTAATTTGTTTTAGAGATTTGTGGCTAGTTATGCAAATTGTTGCAACTAAAATTGGATACTTTTTTATTTACTTGATTTTGTAGCTAAATTGGTTACTTCTATGATTGAGTTTGAGCATTTAATTTTGAATAATTTCATAATTATTTGTAAAAATTAAAGAAAATATACAATCAGAAAGGAGTTAGTTTTAAATCAATGGGATACAGCTACTTTAGCTACTGGTTATCAATATACATTATTGAGCATAGTTCAACTAAATGCATTAACATAAATATATTAATGAAATTAGGATTTTGTTTTTAATTTAAAAAGTTGATGTTGGTGTGAAAAAAAATATAAGAAAAAATACATTACTTTTTGTCGTAAAAGAAAGTAGTGAAGAATGATGTGGGTCTATGAAATAAAATTATTTAGATCCGGTTTGATAACGATTTTTTTTTTTTTTTTTTTTGTCTCTTATCCTCCTTGTGTGGCCACATGAGGGAGAAAAAAAGAAAAAGGGAGGAATGAGATTTATCTTGCTTTAGGCATTGCGGAATTTGAATTTTTTATTTTTAAAATTTATGTTTGATTATTATATATTATGGTTCTCACATTTTGTTTTGAAGAAACACTAAAATTTAAAATTTTTGAGAATGGGTATTTTTTAGTTTGTAAAATTTTGTTGGAGAGTGGATAAGAAAATAAAAGATAGTTATAAGGTTATTTTGAAAATCTAAAAATGAAAAAAATGGAATGAAAGGGAGTGGGAGTATGTGTAGTTTTGGTGAAGTTGGAAAAATAGGCATCATCGAAAATGGTTAAACAATTATAAATTGTGTGGTGTGAGATTATTTGGAAAGGGCGAAAAGCTTCCATTTACTGCTGATAGTTGAGAATTGAGATGTCCACTTTTGGTTGCGTTGAGTCAACTTTATATATTTATTTTATTTTATTTTATTTTTGTTTGTCCGCCTTGATATGGGCAATGCCCAATGCCCAACATCAGCCATCCAGTATGAAACCGGAGAGCAATACGCCAAACCAAATGCGGCTCATTGCCTCCCACTGCCTACTACCTCCCCCACCACATGCCCTCTAATTCAAACCAATTACCTTTGTTTGACTTTTGTATTCAACCCTCGGTTCCTCTCAATCTTTACAAATTGAAAACTCCCCACCTAATATCCAATCTCAAAATTCATCTTCAATCCATATGTTACACTCATAATCCTAGCTTTGGCTGCCTAAATCCACCCTTCATCATCTATTCATTCATTTATGACATCTCACCAACCCAATCCCTCTGTTTTTGTTTTCCAATTCACATGTCTCATCTCTTTCTTATTCCTTCTAACTTAGATTAGCTTCAGAATCGGAATAAGGGAGGTGACGATGAGGACTGGATCACCACTTGGATTGTTCATTTTCATCACCGCTCTTCTCTTACTTCAATTATCCACAGTGGCAGACCCCAGATCCCGGACCGTCAAGATACTATGTTCAACCGTGCTAGAGCACAATACAACCGCCTTTGTGCCCAATTTCGTGGCCACGATGCAAATAATCAGCGACCAAATGCGAACCGGTGGGTTTGGAGTCGCAGTTGTGGGTAAAGGCCCGGACGCCAACTACGGCCTTGCTCAATGTTACGGAGATTTGTCGCTGATGGACTGTGTGTTGTGTTATGCGGAAGCCCGTACTGTCCTTCCTCAATGCTTCCCTTTCAACGGCGGCCGGATTTTCCTGGATGGCTGCTTCATGAGGGCTGAGAACTACAGCTTTTATGACGAATTTTCGGGGCCTCTTGACAGGGCTGTGTGCGGTAACAATTCCATCACCAACTCCCTTTTTGAACAGTCGGCCAGGCAGGCTGTGGCCCGAGCAACCCAAACTGCACCCAACAATGGAGGGTTTGCCAGAATTCAAGTGGCTCCCCCTGGAACCCCCAATGCCTCCGTTTACCTGTTGGCTCAGTGCTGGAGGAATTTGAATCGCACCTCCTGCACTTCCTGTTTGCAAAACGCCTCTGCTTCTATCTTGAAATGCTTGCCTCGATCCGAAGCAAGAGCCCTCAACACAGGTTGCTTCATGAGATACTCTAACCTTGACTTCTTAAATGCCGAAGCTTCAGCTTCAAGGTCAAGGGGTATGGATCCAAATTGGTGTTTTACGCCATTATTTCGTTTCAACTTTTAAACCTGCATCACTAGTTAAGCTTGTTAGAACTTACTATGAAATTTCCTTTCACAAACTCTGCAGGTACTATTATAGAAATTGTAGTCTCCCTGGTGAGTTCTGTTGCTGTTTTAGTCGTTGGAGTGTTGATTGGAATCTACATCTGGAATAACAGATATGTAAAGAAGAAGCGAAGAGGTAAATTTGAAACACTGCCTTTCTATTTGTTGTTGGTTTAAGTCCCAAGAACTTGAAAAAAAGGAAAACATTAAAATTCCATATTCATTGAGATCTCTAAGCTATAGGACGTCGATGTTCTCCTGATTACTATTTATTTATATATCCAAAGGTTCAAACGATGCAAACAAGATGGCAAAAACACTAAACAATAGTAGCTTGAATTTCAAATACTCTACCCTTGAAAAGGCAACAGGATCTTTTGCTGAGGCTAACAAGCTTGGACAAGGAGGATTTGGCACTGTTTATAAGGCAAGTCTTGTTTTGTTTGCTTCAGTTCAAACATGGAATTAAATTAATATAGCACAAACACTGAGGTTTTAATTATGTTAATTTAGGGAGTTCTGTCGGACGGAAGAGAGATAGCTGTGAAGAGGCTTTTCTTCAACAACAAACATAGAGCAGCAGACTTTTACAATGAAGTAAACATAATCAGTAGTGTGGAGCACAAAAACTTAGTACGGTTGCTCGGTTGTAGTTGTTCTGGACCTGAAAGTTTGCTCGTCTATGAATACCTTGCCAACAAGAGTCTCGACCGCTTCATTTTCGGTAAATGTTGACATCGTCATTTCAATAGAATGGTTTAGAAGCATTTAATGTGATTAGTTTAAGAAACAAAAACTATATGCAGATCGAGATAGAGGTAAATCGCTCAATTGGGAGAAGAGATTTGATATCATTGTGGGAACAGTTGAAGGTTTGGCTTACCTTCATGAGAACTCAAAAACCAAGATCATACACAGAGACATCAAGGCTAGTAACATCCTGCTAGACTCCAAGCTTCGAGCTAAAATAGCTGATTTTGGATTAGCTAGATCCTTTGAAGAAGATGAGAGTCACATCAGCACGGCCATTGCTGGAACCTTGTGTGTATTGTTGTATTGAGATTGTTCATATTGTTTTGGTGAAGGTTAGATTAAAAAGTGGTTTGTGAATACACAGGGGATACATGGCGCCAGAGTATTTAGCTCATGGGCAGCTAACAGAAAAGGCAGATGTGTACAGTTTTGGTGTGGTTTTGCTGGAGACCGTGACCGGCATACAAAACAGTAGAAGCAAAACCTCTGACTACTTGGAAAGCATAGTACTAATTGTAAGCCTCTTTCTTCAGTTTGTTTGTAATTGGAAGTTAGAAAGAATAATGAATGAAAACACAAAACAGGCATGGAAGCACTTTCAATCGGGGACAGTGGAAAGGATACTGGATCCGAACCTTATGGTTGAGGAAGATGGGAGCATAAAAGAGGAGATATTGAGAGTGGTGCAGATAGGGCTTCTTTGCACACAGGAGACTGCATCTCTGCGACCCACAATGTCCAAGGTACTGCAGATGCTGATGAAGAAGGAAGAGGAACTTCCGGCGCCGACCAACCCACCGTTCATGGACGAGAGGACAATGGAATTAAACGACACCAGTGGCACTGAGGATCCATCATGCTTCAACCTCACGAAAGCTTCTTCCTCAGCGGCCACCGTGACCCATAGTTCATTTCATCCCAGGTAATTTGTAACACCTCAGGAAGAATTTTGTAGATATGGTGAAGGAGAAGAACGAATGTCTTTGCAACCACCTCTCTTCAATTCTGTATGAGTAATAATAAAATTTCAAGTATTTAAGTAATATTGTAATTTGAGTGCAACTCTCTAGTCTAGACTACTAATGTATCCTCAATTCCCAGTTGTAAATTGCATTGGGCCACAATTCCATTTCCACACGTCTGAACGGAATAAAACGAAAGTTAATTTTGCTGGAATAAATTCAATATAGACTCAATTAAAAATGGAATTTTCTAATAGAGCATTTCCTTGGAAAATTCAAGGTCGTGGATTTGTTGAAACCCCGGTACCCAATTCAAAAGAAATGAATAATGAAAATAAATAACAAAATGGCCTTGACGTTGGGTTAGGTTTTGCTCTAGTCTTTTTCTACAACATCCGCAGAATTTGGGTCTCAGCGTCTTTCCCTTTTTTGACCGCCGAGCGCCCTACAGAATGGGAAAACATGAAACAATCTTGAGAATAATGTTTGGCTATTATTTATTAAGAACTATTTAAAAATATTTTGGTAACCATATGATATGAATTTGAGGAATGAGAAAGCGAGGGGCAGGCGGTATTATTTTACAAATCATTTCATTTGTTAAGAAAATAATTGCTTGCAAGAAAAGAAAGAGAGAGGAAGCCGCCGTTGTTGAATAGTCCAAAGCGAGGGCCAGGTGGGTATTAGATAGAGAACTGTGTGTCCTTTTTCAACCGGAAACGCTACACTCCTTTTCTCCATCTCCACCTCCTTCCTCGACTTGACTTCTTGTCAATTAGAATCATCCACTCCCATTACATCACCCCTTATTTTCAACACAAACATTAAACTTCTATATTGGCTACCACATTTCTCGGGAACTGTCAACCAATCTTCTTCTTCTTCTTCTTCTTCACCCTTCGGACTCAACAGAACCCCGGATTCCATGGCGATCCAGCTTGTTTATGCTTCCAAATATGTCCTATTTTCAATCATCACTATTCTTCTGCTGCTCCCAACTTCGACTCTGGGGAAGCCAAGAGATCAAACTGTGAGAGTCATCTGCGGGAAAGAACTGGAGCACAACACCACCGCCTACGTCCCAAACTTTTTTGGTTCCATGGAAAAAGTTAGACAACAAATCGAAACTTCAGGATTTGGAACCGCCGGTACAGGAATAGGACCTGATGCCAGCTATGGGCTTGCCCAATGCCATGGAGATCTCTCACCCCTTGAATGTGTGCTGTGTCATTCTCAAGCACGTACAATGCTCCCCCAATGCTTCCCTTTCAATGGCGGCCGAGCTTTCATTGATGGCTGCTTCCTGAGGTTCGAAAACTATACCTTTTTCGACGAATACAAAGGACCTGAAGACACTGCAGTTTGTGGGAACTTCACCCAAAATGACCCCAACTATAGACAAGCAGTCAAGGAGGCAGTGATGCAAGTGGTTAACGGTGCACCAGACAACAGAGGCTTTGCAAAAGCTCGAATGGCTGTGGCTGGGATGGCAAATGAGTCCGCCGCTTATGCTCTGGGTCAGTGCTGGAGAAGTTTGAACCGCAGCTCTTGCAGTTCATGTTTGTTAATTGCTTCTGCTTCAATGTTGCGATGTTTACCTCAATCTGAAGGACGAGCACTGAACACAGGCTGCTTCATGAGATATTCAAATACAGACTTCCTCAACAAGGACATCAAAAATAGTTCCAGAGGTAAAACTGATCCTGTCACGTAAGTTGAGAGTACGCTGCTAACCAACTTTTCCACTCTCGCAATGTCTGAAACCATGCTTACTCTGCAGGTGGCACAAGAACTGAATTGATAGTTTCAGTTTTGAGTTCTGTTGTTGTTTTGATAGTTGGCCTGGCGATTGGAGCTTATATCTGGAAGCGCAGACATATACAAAAGAAAAGGAAAGGTAAAACATAAAGCTGCAAGTTTCATGGTGGTGAACTCCCAAGGGAGATTAATTGACATTCTTTTCTTCAAATGATATGGTTTACACTTTAGGAGGTTCAACTGATGTGAAGAAGTTTGCAAAAACTCTTCAAGATAGTAACTTGGAATTCAAGTACTCAACCCTTGAAAAAGCTACCAACAATTTCAGCCTTGATAACAAGATTGGACAGGGCGGGTTTGGCTCTGTTTATAAGGTAGTTATTCTCCCTCTCCATCTCGGCAATACGTAGCAATCTCCAATTAAAACTAAAAACTTATCATTCATTTTTCATTCTTATAACTAAAAACACATCATTCATTTTTCGCAGGGAACTCTATCCGATGGAAGAGAAATTGCTGTGAAGAGATTCTTCTTTGATAACAGACATAGAGCAGCAGATTTCTACAATGAAGTAAACATGATCAGCATTGTCGAACATAAAAATCTGGTAAGATTACTTGGATGCAGTTGTTCTGGACCTGAAAGCCTTCTTGTTTATGAATTCCTACCAAACAAGAGTCTCGATCGCTTCATTTTCGGTAAATACTGCAGCTATAACTGAAAGATATTGATTTAAGCAATTCAAAGATCTTCCCTTAACTTGTTCAAAAAGTTACACAGATACCAGTAGCAGTAAAGCTCTTGATTGGGATAAGAGATACAACATCATCACTGGAACGGTTGAAGGTTTAATATATCTACACGAAAATCCAAAGATCAAAATCATACACAGGGATATAAAGGCGAGTAATATCTTGCTGGATCTAAAGCTTCAAGCGAAAATAGCAGATTTTGGATTAGCAAGGTCTTTCCAAGAAAGCAAGAGCCATATTAGCACGGCTGTTGCAGGAACCCTGTATGTTTTCTCATGAACAAGTTCTTTTCCAGTTAATTTGAAAATTCCTTCAATTAGATGAAAGCTAATAGAAGATCTGCAGAGCTATTAACATTCCCTCTTTCTACTTCTGTATCTACAGAGGATATATGGCTCCGGAGTATCTAGCTTATGGCCAGTTATCAGAAAAGGCCGACGTCTACAGCTTTGGAGTGCTTTTGTTAGAAATTGTTACAGGATTACAATATAGTGGCATTCAAGTCTCCGGCAACATTGAAAGTCTGATCACTGCTGTAAGTTCTGTGAAACCTTTACATATCCTTCTCTATGAATGCAAAATTCTACAAACAGTAGTATGACAGCCCACTCCTACCTTGTGTTTACATGGTAAATTAGATGTGGAGACATTTCCAAGCAGGCACAGTTGAGAGATTATTTGATCCAAATCTCAATCTTCAGAATCACTATAACAAGAAAGTGAAGGATGAGGTAAAGAGAGTGGTGCACATAGGGCTCTTATGCATCCAGGAGATTCCATCTCTACGACCAACAATGTCGAAGGTTCTACGAATGCTGACCATGGAGGAAGAGCATCTTCCTCCACCCACCAAACCACCCTTCATGGATGAGATGACCATGGAACTTGATGATTCATGCAAGTACTCACGATGTTATTCTAATACGGAGGGATCTTCTTCTACTGCCACAGTCGGCCATAGTTCTTTCCATCCCAGATAACTACCATAAACTGGGGAACCCTTCCATCTCTCCTACCAAAAGCTCCCAACCCCACTAAAGCAGTCCCAAGAATGGGAGTGGTTTGCATTCCTCGCATAAATTGTCAGTCTCTTGAGCACCACGAAGAGAAAGTATCCATTAGCTAGAGGGTAGCTACCACGAAGCTGTCTAACAAACTGACATTTGTAGATATGGTGATTTTGGGTTCTTCAATATTTTAGCTTTGCAATCTCCATTATGTATACATCCACTTAATTAAGCTATTACCCAGAGTAAGGCAGAGGCAGAAATAAACTCTTTATGCGATCAAGAGGTTATAGTTCAAATTTCTCACAGCCTCCAATCTGGAATATGCTAAGTTATAACCATAGTAACCACAGTAAGAACATATTAGAATTTGGATGCTTTTATAACGAAGGTGTAAAAATCATAACATTCCCTGATAAACTGACAACTCAATAGCATTTGGAAGGGGCCAGAAAAACCTTATGCATTGATTACAAACCAAACATGGAACATCCACCGCAACTATGTATTTTCTGTTGTTTAAACATACATGAAACAGTGCTCCGTTGAAAATGTCATAGAAATTAATGCATCAAAGACATGAAGCCAAACAACATATTCACACAAGTAGTCTAGTTCAGAGCTTTGAACCAAGACAAAACACGAATCCCATTAACGAGATGCTACCAAATTTCCCATAAGGCCTCCACTAATTTCATAATGTGTAGAGGTAGAGAACCCTACTTCTAAAGCAAGTTCTTCCAATTCCTTTCCTGTATAATAACAAATTTTGTCAGCAGATGATACTAAAAGATCCCAAATACATAATTATAAGAAAACAAAAACAAAAAATAACAGCAGTTGTCGTGTGAATAGAGAGAGAGAGAGCCCGCCTGTTGAAAATTCCTTGATGGATTTAGACAGATATTTATAGTCCTCGGCAAGGCCATAACCAGATGCGACTGGGACAACGATGTTGTTGATCATCCATTCCTTGCATAGAGGAAGTTCAGGAGAAACAAGCAAAATAAGTAGGGGCTTTAGAGGTAAAAACTGAGTAGAGACTCTGCTAAATTTGAAGTGTGCACCACACATAAAAAATTTAGGCCTTCACACAAAAGTACCTGAATAGCAGCAGTAGTCGGTTGTGTAGTCTTGTTAAAGTCGAGAATTGATACCTTACTACCTGGAAAGACCACTTGAGTTTTGTAACTGAATGACCATGTTAACAATCAAGAAGGACCAAAAAAAAAAAACAAAAACCTTCTTTTAGTACTCTACGCATCTCCTCTAATGCTCTCCGTTTATCCACCACATTTCGTAGACCGTAGCCCATTGTAATGGCATCGAAAGAGCCGTCAGGAAATGGCAAATTGAGTGCATCACCCTCCACCCACCTTCACTTTGGCAGCAGCGTTATTAGGTTGTTAATTTCACAAATCAATTACCAATTACAATTCTCACTGAAGCAAAACTGTATCGTGAAATACACAGAGGAATGCTTCAATATTTTCAAAATAGTAGAGGCCAACACATTAATTGTTCAAGTTTAGTAATGCTCACTCAATGTTGTCATAGCAGGAGTTGGAGAGGGAACGTTGGCGAGAAGAAGCAATTCTTAGTTGCTCCCATGAGAAATCAAGACCCATCACCTGTGAATTAACACGGACTGATAGGATGATTAGAATTAGGATCATCAAAATAGATATAGAAACCAAGTGGGGTACCTTGCCGAGGGATCCAACTTTGTGAGATAAAAGGAAGGCCAAATCGCCGCTTCCACAGCATATATCCAAGACGCAGTCTCCTGGCTTTGCACTGTTCCAAAATGTTGGGGAGGTTAGGTTAGATAAAAATTGAAGAAGAGAAGGGGCAATTCCGCATCATAAAAGGAAAGAAGAACATCTGTTAGATACCCGCTCCAGGAGACTGCCATCCGTTTCCAAATGCGATGCTGACCCAAGCTGAGCAAGTCGTTCAACTAAAATGGAAGCAGAAAGTTGAAGAGGGGAAAGGGGAAACCAAATAAGAAAGAAAGGAGAGAGGAAGAGAAAAGTAAGCGCACGGTATCGTAGACAGGCGCAATACGGTTGAAGAGTGTCTGGCGGTCGGAAGCGCATTGAATAGGGCGGTGACGCAGAAAAGGTCGAGTGGTTGAAGGATGAAGAGGGAGTTGGAGTTGCAGCGAGGACGCCATGCCCATGCAAATGAACATCAATTCGCCCTAACCGCACCGCACTTCACTTCCCACCCAATCCAACTTATCCACCGACAATACTGTAAAGTAGACTTTAAAATAACTTTTTTACTCAATCTTCCTCGCACATCCAAACTAATCCATAATTCCATAAAAAACACTATTTCAATGAGTTCTCGAGATGAAATCATTTCAAGATTATTTCTTTGACAATTTCTCCAAGGTTTTTTTTTTTTTTTTTTTTTTTTTTTTTTTTTTTTTTTTTTTTTTAACTAATGAATTTGAGCCGACAATCTTATCTTAGATCTCTTAACCGCCCCTCACTCCATCAAGATCAACCCTCAGTTTATGTGCCATATTTTAACTTAAACCTATATCAAATCCAATATATGTTAATTGATGCAAATACTATAAACCAATCTTTGATTATAATCGCCTTTTGCATTAGATCAGGAAAGCAAATCTGGTGGAAAATCTGTTTTTCCACCTGCCATAAAAGGTCAGTACGTTTTGGCTTCTAAAAATAAAATAAACTTCATACGAGAAAGTACCTTCATCCAAACATTGGCTAGATATACAGAAAAGAATACGAGAGAGAGAGAGAAATCATCCAAACTTTAATTATCATTTCCATAATCAATGTTAATCATTATATTTCATAAATTTACAAGACAAAAAGTATGGAAGCCATTGTAATCTTTTTCCACCCATTTAATGAACACAATTGGCTTAGCATATCGGTTTTAAAGCCTGTAATATATACCCATTTGGACGATGTACACCTCATTCACAAGAGTCAAGCCTAGCGTAAAATTGATCAGCCACATTATCCATATTTGCATATTGCATACTTTCAGAAGGTTTCCAGTGCCGCTTTCGTTGATTAATAAACCAATTGTTAATTTGCTTGGGATCTAGTCCTGTTGTCTCTGCCAGCGCAACCTTATCAGCTTCCTGGATGATTGAGTAACACGCCGTCAATAAAATAATCTTCATCACTACGACATTGCTTAAAGTCTTTCTAAGACAAACTCTCAACGCAAATAAGTTTAAGTTTAAAATGCAGTTCCATGGGGCCTCTAAGCAACCAACAAAACACCCTGCTTGGGCTCAAAACACCTTGCCACAAGACATAAGCAGCAACACTCGGAACTATCATTCATCAAGTCACAAAAACGTAAAGGTTAGGATAGTTCAGGTTCACCGTTGACAGAAATAAAATATCATGGCAACCTACAGTAAATTCATCATGAGTACTAAACTGGAAGTGCCAAAATAGTAAAAAATATAGTTGTTTGAGGACTAAAAACATCCCTACGTATATTTGCTGGTGGAGAAAGAAAATATACCGTAGGATATGGCCATTTATAGTGAACATTCCACCACTCGAACAGTACTTTCCTTCCTTCTTTAGGTAGTTTTCCTTTCTTCTTCTTCTTCGAAAATTCCAGCTTCAAGGTACCAATGTGGCTGCCAAATCTACTTAAGAGCATATCTTTAAGACCTTTGTCTTCCACCCTCATTTGAGCATCTTGTAATTCCCTCTCTCCCCAGTTAAGCTCATCATCTGATGACATAGCATCCTCATCTGCAAAAATGAATGCGTAACCAAAAATGGGAATTCTCAGTCAGGCATACATCGAAAGGAAAGAACTAACAAAAGACAGCCCAAAATTTATCCAATGAGGCATCAAACAAAAATAAAGACTGAATTGTCTTAAACAGAGCACTATATGATACATGATAGAAGTTTAACACAGGAAACAACATAACACAGAGATTCAAGGAAATTCAAATATTCGATGGCCATTTAAAAAGACTAAGTAGCCACCAGTGTTAACAGAGAGTGGACCTCTACATATCTCCACTATAGATCAATCATTATAAGTGAGCACAATGCATGAGGTCTTTTGTGTGAAACTAAAATCGAAACTAAAATTACTTATGTCCAAAGTGGACAATATCATACTATTGTAGAGATTCGTTCTCCTTAACAACTAGGAATAAAATGGTATACCTTATAATGATGGTGTTCAAAATCATGATTACCATTTCAGGTGATGGTCAGAATGGTCAGAAGTTTACTCCAGACATCCATAGTAAATTTTCTAGAGCAGCTTCAAAAGACCAATCAAGAGCACACATGTTCTGAAGGACCTTAATTCAGAGTTTGATACTCTTGTCATTTTAAACGACCTTAAATTCATTTCAAGTCATTTTTTTCGTACTGTCCTTGGTTCTTCAAATTTATTTAAAGCTTCAACTCTTGTTTTTTTTAAGGAAACACCTAATGTTTGGGTCTGAATTATATTAATTGATTTTCTCTCTAATGAAGGCAAGAAGCTTACCGCCCTTCACGTTGTAGTAATCATCTACCATTTATAACAATATTTAACTCCCCCATGAGACAATTAAATGGCTGATTCCCAGAGATTGATTACTACAACGTGAAGCCATGCATAAAATCAAGCTTTGCTGTCTTACTACGTACCTCTTGGAAATTCAACCCTCTAAGCTTCCCTGTAATTCACAAACCCAAAGCTAATAGAACCGTAAGCCAGAGAGTTTTTCCTATCGAAGTACACCTTGTTGCTCAAATCACGCAAGTATTTTCTATTCATGCATCAAAGCACAAAGAGAGTTTAGTGATCACGGCATCACAGTCACCCTCTCTTCTCTGTCATGAACTCGAAAACTTTGATCGCAACGCACTCAGAACTGTTTTTTTTAGTATCCGTGAGTATCCGGGTCAACTTTGCGCGCACTTCGACTAATCTCACAGGATAACCTGTCTGACCCTACAACATTTGGGTGTCAAGAAAAACCCTAAGTTATTGAACCCTAGGTAGGTAGCCACCATGGATTGAACCTATGACCTTTTCATACCCCCTATTTACCACTAGGCAAATGAAAAGTATCAATCTACGATTTATTGAACTAAGAAATTCAAGAAGGAATACAACATGAACTCGATCCACAGATCGTCTCCCCTAACCCCTCACTCTCGAGAAGATTCACAAACTACCAGACTGCCCTTCTCTACCTAACTCCCTCCCTTTTATATTCCCGCTCAAAGCCCATACAAACTAACTCGTAATCTCAGTAGTCCCCTCCCCAACATGCAAATTCCCCTTTTTACCCTTACGCTGATATTGATACATAATCGGGGTCCTAAACCGCAACCCATGATGGTTCTCTGAACCGTGTTTAAGTACCGCCATCTTTCGTATACTTAGTAGCATCCTTCACAGAAAGATTGGGATGCAAGGTTTAAAATGATTACCATCTCATTTCCAACATCTAATTTTGTCCAGCATTTGCAAAGTCCGATGTGAAACTGTGCAACTCATCGAGATCATCTGCCAAGCTTCTTCAATTGGATCCATTTCCAAAATGAAACAATCTCTTTAAGGCCTATCTTGTTGGTTACTGATCTTGAAAGATAAGAGTCCCAAGTCCGTCCAATGGTTCCACCACCGTTTTCATACCATTCACTTACTTTAATTAACACATTATCTGAAAGCACAAAAAGACCAAGCCATTTGTAGATTCTCTAAACTAAGCCTTCCAATCTTCAGTAGATGTATAAGACCAAATCTACAGATCATCTGGTGTCTCTCAAAACCTCCGGTTGAGAAAAGCTTTTAAAGCAGCCACAAATAACAACCAGAAGTACATGCTTTGTTACTAGGATTGATGGCTGCAAAGTCCAGAGAGGGGCTTATTAGAAAATTATACCTCCTTGAGTTTTACCCCATATTTTCATTTTTGTGTTGGGGCTTTCCAAATTCAAAATTTTGATCGGTTGCCTATTTACAAACTTCGAACTTGGTCCCTACCAATAAATTTTATCCCCCATGTAACATCCCAAGATTCAAATTAGGATTTGAAATTCGGATAGCCTCAACATTTACTTCGACCTAACAATGTCATTCTTACTTGTGTTAAACTGTTTCCAAGAGTGAAAACTACTATCCTCACAAACTAACACAGGTTCTTTCAACATGCTTCGTTCCTAAAAAAATTTCCAAGAGATCACACAACATAAAATTGTTCCAAGCTAAGCATAAAAAAAAATAAATCTATATTTTATATTATAATATGAAAGGTGTGTAAAAAGGGAATGGCTTATGCTAGTGGGACTGTGGCTTCAACCCCACTAGTAATAGAATGGGTGACTACAGTCAGTTAGAGAGGAGAAAAGACAGTATATGAGAGAAGGGGAAGTCAGGGGAGTTTTTCAGTTTTCATTTTGGTAATTTTCTTCCCGAGAGTGAGAAGGAGGGAATCCTTGCTTCTGTGGGGGGCTGGATATTGTAAATTGCCTTAGGGCAAGTCCTTTCAATTGAATAAGACTTCTTTGGTACCCTGCCGATTAGTAGCTCTCAATTCTTTTAAGACTTTCTTAACCATACTACCATATTCTTAGGATTCCTCTCATTCGACTATGATCTTGATTCACTCATGTATCCTTCCTAAACTCAAGCGTTACACTTAAATTAGTGTTGACTGTCGTATCATAATCATAATTATTATCCATATGTCATACTTTAAATCATAACTCTTTATTGTACACCTACAAACTGATTTTTTTATAAATGTTGCACAACAATCTTCTTTTTCACTCAAGGTTATTTCTTTGATTCCTCACATTTAATGGCGTCTATTTGAAATCAAAGCACAAATAACCTTCGAAAAATTGATGAGATTTCCATAATCGTTCATTTTCGTGATTTGTGGGAAAGGTCAAGAGTTGGGTTTAGGTACCAATTTTTCTCTTCTGGGGATCTTGTCAATTCCTGAAATATGAAACCACAAGATGCCTAGCAGCCACAAACATTTCTACATGGAAGCATCCGATGCCCTTAATGCATGTTTTTTTCTTTTTTTTCTGTTCCATAGACAAAAATGCTAGAAATAAGGTTAAACTACAAATTTAGTCCCTAAATTTTGAGATTTGTGTCTATTTAATTGAAGTTTCCAAGCTTTAAATTTTGTAACAAGATCCCTAAATTTTGAAAAGTGTTAGAATAGATTTTTACACTTTTAATTATATGCTCTAAACTTTTAAAAGTTTCAAATAGAAACTTATTTTGTTTCTAGTGAATTCCTAAATTGAAATAAATTAATGTATTGCATTATTTTATATTATTATTTAAGACGAATAATTTGTTAAAACAGAAACCAACACTTCTAATTGCATCTTTAGTAGTTTCTATTTGAAGTAATGTAATCTCAACGCATTATTTTGGTGGAAAATAAATAAATAAATAAATCTGGATGTGGGTACTTTTAAAAAGAACATCATTCTCTTCACGTGCAGTTTAAATTCATATATTAATCCCAGCTGAACTTACTGACCTTAAATTAACTAGCCAGCCATACAAGTAACTAAACGCTACGCAGTAACTGTACTCTAGTCCTGATAATATGAACAGATGTTATGATATAAGACTGAACAACGAAACCAAATAAACCCAAAAAGTAACCGCAGGTACAATAATGACAAGACTGACTGTAACCTAACTGCAGCTAAGATGGAAAACCTTAGTGCTAAATATCTGTGTTAAGAAAAGAAATCACGTAATCACATTAGCATCTCCGACAACAATGGAAACAGACGCAACATTCAATGGGTTGAAGCTAGAAAGCAAGCAAATAAAGCAAAATAAATCCTTCAAATAAAGTTACATTATAAGAATCTAGTTGACTAGCTTGTCAGGGAGAATGGAAAATGCAGACTCGCGGGCCAAAAGGACAAATTGGCGTGGTAACCAAAACTTGTCTCGGAATGGGAGAAGATACCTACAATACACCAGATTAAAAGTTCAAGTACGGAAGCGAGAACTAAACTACGGGCTCGGGAGCACAACCAACGGGCCACGATCGACTAATAAAACCCTCGATAAAACTTGAAAGCATTTCTTGCGGAAATCATCGAGGGTAGTCTAGTTGGACAGGTATTTTTCTGACAAAAGACGGAACGGGACATGCAACCAAGTTTATCTCCAAAAACAATTAAAGCCTGTATCCTTGGACGGATCTGGGTCACTACAAACACCAGTGGTCAAAACGACGAGACCAAATCAAGAGTCACAACAGAGGGCACACGGATTTGGCAGTAAAGGGCCCTCAAGAATGATCACAATGCGCGAATTTTATTTTTCTGATTAAAAGAAATAGAACCGAACGTGGGAATCTGGGACACCCAAATGCCGAATCGGAGGATACAGGTATGAAGCAGGCAGGTCACACGTGTAAGACACATTATGAAGCTGAAAGACCCACAACAGACTATTTGTCAACAGAAAGTGGCAAGCACTAACCAACAGGAAGACTGAAGAGACAGTGCGTGGGTGAGAGAGAGGGAGAGCCCCTAAAGCTGCTTCCCAGCGCAAACCACGGGAGTCCATGTGATCTGAGACTGAGACCTACACAAAACCTCCACACCCTTCTCCACTTTTCCGACGCCCGAAGATGAAAAAAATTAAAATAATAATAACGAAAAACAAACAAACAAACCTTAAGATTAGTCCCTTATGTTTTAATGGGGATTAAAAGATTAACATCTTGACCTAACGTAAATTCACGAGTTCAACATCATATTGATGATCCTTTGAAATTAAAAATTAAAATATTGTTATTAACATCAATATCGAAATTTTGAATTGTTATTAATATCAATATCGAAATTCTGAATTTGACACTTGTAGAGAGTGTAAGCAATAATTAAAATCTAAAAAATAATAATAATTATTATTATTATTAATCAAAAGTTTTTGAAGGGTAGAAACTCAAGAGGTGAACAATCAAATTAAAAGTTCAAAATATAATTGTACCAAACCCCACAATTCTGGAATTTGTTTGGCAAATTTTTCATCTTTAATTAGTTTTTAAATAGAAGTACATAATGACATTTTGTCCTATCAATCTAAAAGTCATTTTAAAATTTATAAAAACTCACATGCAAATACATTGGTGGACCTTAAAGTCAAAATTTTACCATAACCAAGGGTTAAGCATACTTTTGTTCCGTATATATTTCACTTTCAAGGTTAACCGTGGTTCATGCATTTTAAATTATTTCATTCCTTCTTAATTTTAACTTAATAGCAAAAACTATACACAAATGGTAAAAGCAAGCGATCACCCAAATCGCATGAAATATACAATATATTTTAGCAATCAAGAGGACTGTGCATGGAACCTTTATGGTATACTATAAATAACAAATCTAATTTTAATTAAAGGAAATTATTATAAGGAGAAAAGATATCAAATTATTGACAAACATATAAAAATTTTACCATCTTTCAGCGAGCAGTCCATCGATTATTATTATCAATAAAATTTTTCTATATTTAAAAATAGCCTTTTAATAAATTAAAAGGTAAATTTTTCATTGCCTATCTAATTACATAATTAATACTAGATATATTAACCTAACCTATTCAGAAGAAATAACTAAAATAACAAAGTTTTTTGGTCAGCAAGAAAGAAAAAAGTTAAATAACAAAGGTTAAAATTCTTCAGAAGCCAAAAAAGAATGTCTAAAACGAAAAGTAGGGGACCAGAATTGTAGATTCGCCTAAATTAAAAAATATTAGCTGTAGACATATTTTCTTAGCTAGACAAAAGGCCTGCAGGAGCACATCAGAGCCTGAGCCTTACCAAAGAGTAATTCTCCCAGTTTTAGTATTCAAATATAAATGATTTGTTTGGAAAACTAGAATGTTATCGGTATTACTAAAAACCAGAAAATTATTGAAATTTGTTGAAATACATAAGGTATGAAAACAGTGGAAAAAAGGATTTAAGAATTTAATATTACAAATCAAGCGTAAAATGGATAATTTAAACATAGATTTTGGATTATATTACAATCCAAACTCATTCCATTGCCGCTCCTATCAGCCCAAAATCTTTTGGAGAACGGAACATTAACGCTATGTGATGACTATGTAAACTTATGTCCATATGCATGCTCTAGTGCATGAATATACGACATAGGAAATTGAGGAATAAAAGAATCTACGGCTTTCTTATATCCTGATGAGACAGGTCATCAGAAAGACAAACTCAAACAGCAGTATTGGGTAGCACTGGCAGCGTTTAAGTGAACATCATGTCAAAAATAAATTAAAAAAAATATATTAAAATTAAAAATGACAAACCTTTAATGGATTATCCAAAAGGAGAAGGATAATCTATGGTTAAAAAAAAAAAAAAAAAAAAAAAAAATTGAAAAGAAGGCCAAAATAAAAAGATAGATGGAGCATGTTGTATGAAAAGTAAGAGATTTGACACTTTTAATAAAATGATAGACTACTCTTTACGTTGCCAATTGATTTTGAAATAAAACTCTATATTATCTAATAATAGATAGATCAACCAATAAAATACTATCATGATAGGAAAAATCAGAAAATTAGACCAGAAAATATAAGAATGGCATTCTTTCAAAACTAAGCTCATATGTTGCAACTTGCAATGAAGTATTCAATATCCTCAATTTTGGGTATACAGGATTAATGGATAGACTTTATCTTATTGCACAAAAATAGGCTAAAATATGGGAAAGAGAATAAAATATGTTGTATGAACATCAATATTATTTTAACAAACCTCACTTATTCATCATAAAACACTCTCTATCCAGCATAATAGGAAGAAGAAACTAAAAATAAGCAAAACTCAACTGACAATTATTTAATCAATTTCTAGGTGAGATATTAGATTCTTTACCTCTTCTAAAAAATAATTAAATAAAACAAAATTGTGGAAATTACTGTCAATGAGAAAAGAAAAAATAATAATAATAATGTCCAGTCATATATGAAAAAACTTAATTATATCACAACATAGTCGCCTAGACAACACAACTCCGAGTGTATGCCAAAAATAATCGACCTAATTTGCGGCAATCACATGGCCATCCGATGTTTTTCTCAAATTTTAAATCAAGTTCACTAAAGATGGTCACGAGAAACAAGTAAAACTGTAAGTTACACCTAGATCACCCCCATCCGAAAGCGCTGAAAGACAATCTAGAATGAAGAAATATTTTAATTTAAAGATAACGACAAGACAGCATACCTGAAAAGGTTAATTGGACCTTCTCAATAAATAATAATAGTTTCCGACTATGACCTATGAGATTGTTATTTCATGATCTAGGCCCTTTTACAGAGCTACATCTTTAATCAAAGATGATGTGAACATATAAAGCTGCCATATTCAGATTTCGCAAACAACGGAAAAGGTGTGTGTGTGAGGAAGAAGCAGCTTCCTCATGTAGAAATTCTTGATGAAGCTCAATAAACCTTTGACAATGCATTTCTAATCCAAACATTAAAAAATAATCGTACGAGCAGAGATAAAAGAATTCTTCAAGGAAAGGGAAAAAGGATGAAGAAGTGACTGTGATCCTAAGAAAAAAGCAAGAAAGCACCCTACGAGAACACATTTGAGTGTGTCTTTGGGGAAAAAACCTAATTAAGATCATTATATAAACACATTTTGTAATCATACTCCTTAATCTTTCATATTGAAAACTCTATATTCATATTCCATAATATTTGTCATTTGTCACCAGAGAATAGTTCAATTAACATAAAAATATATAATCTCAACTAAGAAGTTTGAAATTAGTTTAAGGATCAAACTCCTCATCTCGTGAATATCAATCACACAAATTTAGAATTTCAAACTCCAAACATTACAGATCGAAATCATCAGAACTATGTTCTTACCAAAAATATTTGAAACACAAAAACAAAATATTTTACCCTTTGGTACATCCAATTTCTCAAAAAAGGAAAAAAAAAAAAAAAACTCACTCCAAAGCAAGGAAACATTTCCAAACAAGCAAATGTTATTGGAATATTGTAAGTTGTTTGATAAGCAATTTGAAAACAAAAATTTAAAATCAAAGAATGCAATGAAAACATAATTGTAATTTATGTCATAAGATAAATGTTTGATAATAAATTAAAAAATTAAATTCTATTCTTAACGATGGTTGAAAATGTGATTGCAAAACAAAGTATTAGGTTGAAAAAAAGGGCTCTTTTTAAATATAACAAAATAAGCCAAAATATTTACAAATATAGCAAAATTTCTTCGTTTTGCAAATAGACGGTATATTTTGTTGTTAGTTGTAAATATTTTCAACAGTTTTTGCTATTTAAAATAATTTCCCTGAAAATAAACTATACTTCTTTTATGTAAAAATTTTTGTATAAAATGTTGTAGTTTTTTTTTAGAACCATGAGAGTCCTAACTAACCACCATGTATTGAATCCATGACTTCTTTACCATTTGTTGAAACTATGTTTACTTTTTTACCACAAGTCGATCAAGAATGATTCAAAACGATATCATTCTTAATATTTTTATCTTTTGTAATATAATTTCGCATTTAAAATTTTAAAATCAAAATTTAAATACACTAAACACAATACTTTAACAAGTGCATATTCATATTCGCTCAACTGTGAAAAACACAAAATAGAATTCGAATGGCCTATCAAATGGGTGTTTAGATTTTCAATTTTCGAAGGGCAAGAAAACAACTTGAATGAATACCATAGCACTGACAATAAAAAATTAATATATATACCGCATGTCATGTCGTAGGTTGTAGAGAAGACAAACAAAATTTCACGGAAAAAGAAAAACAAAAGTAAACCTAAATCTAGATTCTAGAGTACTTACGGAAACGATGACTAGTAGTTTATGGGAAATGGAAATTGGCATTGGGTACCGTCTCACAGTAGGTATGCAGCTATGTAGGTGATTTTACAGACTTTTGCAGGTATCACCTTGAGAATCGCTCTATAACCTTTTTCCTTTTCTTTAAATTAGTATGTGCAAATTAAAAATGAAGCAATAACTGAATCATGAGCATTAATATTATATTCTTTGAAAATATGATTAATTAAATTTAAGACAAAAATATTTTCTTTAGTAAGATAGTTCTATACAATTCATATTCATTATCCATAAACTTTTAAACAATATGCATCTATATAGGTTTACCTACATCAAAACCTATTTTATGAGAAAATCAACTGAAAGAATGTTTAATGTTCTAAACAATTAATAATAATGTCTACTAGACATTATCAAAGAAATTTTCTGCTGTAGTTATAAACAAAATTGTCTTAAAAGATGAAAGTTTATGTAACAATTTTTAATCTTTTATTTGGAGTATAAATTTAGGAGAAATTATTATGTATATAAAATATATCAAACTATTTAAAAATATAGAAAAATTTCAAAATTTTTCTATATTGATAAATAATTTGACTCATTTTGATATATTTGAAAAACAATCCTAAATTTAGAGTATTTTAAATTCAAACTAATAGTTTCTTGAATAAAACTAGTCAAAAGACATATATAAAAAATTGAGAACAATGAAAGACTCTTACCAAAAGCTTTGAACTTATGGTAGATTTTGAAATCACACTTGCAATCACAATTGTTATTTTTTACTTAAGGGGAAAAAACCACAGTTGTAATAACAAAAAAAAGACAAAAAACAAAAAACATTAATTAAAATAAAAGGAATAAAGCCACCTAGGCAACTATTAAGTGCTTGCTTGAGGAAATTAATAGATTAACATCTTCCTTTCTTTCTTGTTTTTCTCCCCGTCCTATTTTCATCTTCTGAATACCAGATCAGGGCTTTATTATGTTTTGTATTCTTTTTTAAGGGAAAAAAACAAAAGAAAAGAAAAGAGATTTCCACTGTGTCTCATCTCGAGTATGTATTTGCAGTGTCTAGTCCAATAAGATGAGGGAACTGTTTGATACAGTCCTACGAACATCTCAAGTATGGAAATGTTCAAGTGAAAAAACAACAGTAAAAAACGGAAAGTTGAGGAGAAGTAAATAGGTGATGTAGTTTTGTATTGTGCAGACCTATTTTAACCCTCTAGCAATGGCAATAGGTGACAAGAAAAATAAGAATAAAAAAATACCAGCATATAAAGCAAAGGTAACAATCTACACCACCTGCCACACTGGCGTTACGTGTGACTAATTCAACCAATCCAGCATGCACTAGGAGGAGGAGGGCCTTCCAGGCATTTATAGATGACAGAGGGGGAGGTGAAAGTTGTGTAAATTCTGCGCATATCTTAAATTTACCTAGTAAAAAACGTTTCATATTTTTATGTGAACATGCCCATTAAAAGAAGAGGCTTAAACCAAAAAAAGAAGCATCAACTCCACTTGGGTAGGCTTCCTCCATATTATTTAATCATTGCTACCAACCAGCCCGACCATAAGTCTATACCATTACTATTACCATGACCATTGGTACCAGGAGTCTATACCATTAATTACTATCCAGCAAAGTCATTCCCAATATCCAGCAGTTAAAATCCGAATCTCAAGTACGGAAAGCTGTTTTTATCCGTCTTATTAAACTCTTACCCTCGAAAAGGATAAGAATGATAGAAAAGGAAGATGAATGAAAACAACAAAAAGTATTTTTGACCGTGGCTGAGAAATGAAACTAAACCATTGACCGGCCGAGATAGCAACATTAAACTGAAAAGGAAAAGGTTTAGGTCACTATAGGTAAGGTCCGGACTTCAGTTGCTGTTCTATTTAAAGTCCCCAAGCTTAAATAATGATATGTCCATTGTACAAAAAAAGAAAATACTGAGCAAGCAATAATCACCGGCAGAAACCGCGAGAATCGTGGGCAATCAAAGGCGTGGGTCTCTCTGTACTAGGGTTCGCTGTTTGTTCGTGCTTTATTAACCCCACGAAACCGTATTATTATTCTTCCGAGTTTTATTTATTTTTTTCTTTTCCTTCTTTTTTGGCAAATCAAAAGGATTGACAGTGTGGGTTGGATTAGGGAAACAAAGTGGTGGTTGCTTAGGCGAAAAATAAAAATTACACGTTAATTTAATAAAGCGAAGGTTAGTATTTAGTTTCGGATTCAGATAAAGGCAAAATAATGTAGGCAGAAAAAACGGATGCAATCTGAACAGGGAATAGAAATAAGTGGAAATAGAGTGCGAAAAGAAGCAATTATTGATAGAAAGGGAGAGAGACTGACTGGAAGGGGTTCTGGTGGAAGCACCAGCGCAGAGGTCGCTAAGTTGCAGTTGAATGCTGTTCAAGAAGGAAGAAGCTTCATGAAAGGGCCTCGAGAGATCTGATTTATACTTCACCAGCATGTCACAGTACGCTTCCTATCCGGAGAGAGACGATAAGAGTTTTCAGTTACACAAAATTGGTTAGAACCACCAAGTTTGCTTGTGGGCAACTGGGGGGGGGGGGGGACCATTACCATGAACTCATCGAGCTCGGGATCGGCTCCAAAGCACGTGGAGATGGCGTTTTGTTTGTGACTGTCGTTTTCTCGCCGGATTTCCTCCAACAAGCAAGCTATCTCCGGAGGAGCTCCAACCTGACCCCGAAATAAAAAAATTAAATTCATTTTGTAGCCGGCTACTTTACGATGCACCATAAAACATTTTGGTTAAATCATCGAAGTTTCCATTAGAATTGCAGTGAAAATCAGACCTACTGATGATTATTTAATTTCTAGGGTTGATTGATAGCAAAAAGGAACAAAAAGGGAGGGGAAAAAAAAACTACAGCCGCCACCAGTTTTTTTTCCATCTTCCTTTCTTCTTCGGGAAACAAGTGTTGGTACTTGGAAAACCAAAAGGAAGACTGTAAAAAATAGGTAATCGCTTTGAACAGTTTGTGAATGGTCTACAAACAATCGATCATTTCACACGAGTGTGAATTTAAAAATAAAAAAAGCGAAGGCGTATTGGAGTGATAGTAAATGAATAGTTGGAGGGAAAGCAATAGAAACTGAGAGAGGCAGGAAATCAAAGAAATAGAGGGTTTGGATCACCTTCTGGCAGTCAATATAAGCTTGAAGCAAACGAGGATAGGTAGGATGAGAGAGAATTTTGGCCTTGGTGAGGGTGAGAGCATCTTCTGGGAGTGGGAAATCTGGAGTAGTGGAAGGTGGTTGGGGTTGGGATATGGCGGAAGTAGTGGAAACCAAGTCATGGGATCCGAAGACAGGAATCCGATCTCGGAAGTTGGTGGAGGAAAGCAAGGTGTGGTAATGGAGGGGAAGGATGGGATTGTCAGATGAAAGGAAGGATTTGGGAGGGAATTGAGAAGTGGAGCGGATGCCGTACGAATTCTCCGCCATTTGAGTAGTAGTATTATGTGGTAGAGAAGGAAGAAAGAGGGTTGGGGCGGGGAGATAAATATAGATTGATGAAGGAAGCATGTAGAAATTTATATAAAATGGACTTACAATTTTATTTGAAATAGTATTGTGGTTGAACAAATATATGGGAGAAGCGCAGTGGGGTGTGGATGGGAGGATCTATACCTGTTTCATATTTGTTTGTTTCTACTTGCGGCTTTGCGGGATGAGAATGAGAGACCTCGACGACGTGGGGATTTGTTTGAACTTTTTTTTTTTTTTTTTTTTTTTTTTTTAATTTCAATATTAATTACTTATCCAATCATCCTCCTCCTTTGGCTTCCCCTCTCCCACTGCAACATTTCAGCCACGGCCTCCACTATTAGTATTACTATTCTCTCCTTCCCCTCTCCCCCAACTTCACATTTTCTCTTTATGAATTATATACCCTCTACTCAAAATATTTTTAAATATAGCATACCAAAATGTATTTGATAATACCCCCTTGCTTTTTGGTTGTTTGCTTGTTGTTGACCCTAGATTTAGGGTAGGGGTCGGAGAGGCACTTGACCCTGTATATCATCGGCAGTTGAATTTGTACTCTCGAAAGGAGAGAACCCACAAAACAAAAATTTTATGAGAATTATAAAATGGAAAATAAGTCAAAAGTTTAAGATACCTCATATGGTGTATTTATAGTTGTAGTTGACCTAGAAAGCCTAACTTAGGGTTTATTAGACTTGGATGTGTGAGGGGTATGCCCTATTTGGCATTTCGCTAGGGTCGTTCTCAACCGAGAGGTTGATGTTAAGTACCTCACTTTAGCTATTCTTTAGCCATACAACAATCACTTGGGTTGGGTCATGCGTAAGGCATGCCTTGTTAGGTATTTGATTACAAGGCTCGGCCTTTGCAAAGGTCGAGGCCAAGTATACTAGGCCCAAGCCAACTTCTTCCCTTAGGCCCATTTTGGTCCTAGGTTTATTACTCTTAGACCAAATCATGTCTATCTTCTCGACTTAATTGCCTATTGTTCTCACCAAGTGTTTTTTAATGTCATCTAGTCCAAAATCACTCCTAACATTTTTTAAAACTAAGCCTATTTTGCTATTAAATATCTAAGGTCACATTTGGTAAAAAATTGTGAGAAAACCAGCATAATTTTCAAAAACTAAAAACAAACAACTAAGGCCGGATTTTGGTAACCACTTGGTTTTTTACTAGTTTTGCTATTCTTACATATTTTATTATCTATTTTGTAGAGATTAAGTGATTTGAAGCCATTTAGAGGACTTTGGAAGGTTTGAGATGAAAAATGAAGTTAATTGAATTAGATTTAGGTCATCTCTTAGGGAGTTTGCATGTGTTTTAGGCTAGATTTGTGAGTTTTTTTTCTTTCTTTCTTTCTTTTTTTCTTTCTTTCTCTCATTACAATTGTATATATCGAATTGATTCCATGAATAATTTTAGTTATATCGCCCTCATGCTTGGTTAGAGTTTGTGTTTCTAATTCAAGGGTCATTTCGAGTCTAATGTAAGACTATGAAGTTTTGAGCTTTAATGGTATATTATTGCATTTGTCTAAGCGTCTCTTCATTCCTGTTCTTATTCTTTATGAGCTTTCATTATTGAATTGACGCTTCAATTATTTTATCTTTTGTATGATCGCAATATATGATTTTGAGATTTGTTATTGGCTTGAATGATTGTTTAATTTTAATATAGTATAAAAGTTGACTTACGTGTGTGTATTGAATAGATTTTCCATGACTACATAGCTTGCATGATAGAATCTCAGATAAAAGAAACGAAGTCGTATTGGTGTAGCTATCTCACCCGATTGATTTGTTCTTAGTCATCTCGTCATTCTTATAGTTGTTATCTGGTTGATATAGAGTGCTATCGTGCCTAATTAATTAGATAATAAGAATTAGTTGTAATGCTTTGTTATAACTAATAAATCGAATTAACTTATTACGACTTTTCCAAATAAGTAGACTAAGTACTTGGATGTTTAGTTGATAAGCCAAGGATTGAAATTACAATTAGATGATGCTACCTTGAATGGGAAACCTTGGTAAGATTTGGTTTTTTTTCCTACATTTATTTTTGGTTTGTTTTTCATACGTATTTTTACATCAAACTCCCTTATTTTATAGCATTTGTTAAATCAAGCATTGAGAAATTGATCCCGTTGGATTTGACATGGTACCCCTTATTCTACAAATTAGAGTAGTGGGATTAGTTTTTGTATTGGCAGTCCAACCACCATGTTATATTGTCTAAACTTTAGAGTATTTTCAAAATTATAGTTAAATTTTGAAAAAAAAATATATATATATATTTTTAAAAACTTGTTTTGTTTTTAAAAATTGATTAAGAATCATATACTTACTTCAGAATATGAAAACTATAAATAAAAAATTGAAAGAAAATATTATGTAAAAATTTCAAAAATGAAAAACTAAATAGTTACCGATAAATAATTTGATTAGGTTACACTTAAATGGAAGAATTGAAAGTGGTTCAAATTGAGGATTATGATTCCATTTTAAAATTTAAAAAGAAAAGAAAAAAAAAAAAAAAAAAAAAAACGGAGAAAATGGAGCCCAGTGGCATTGACTAAAGTCAAAGCCCACGAGATGTGTCTCCCCTGTGATGCGGGTGCAGTGGTAATGATAAGTTTGCATTTTGCAGCACACCACTGTCCTTCACCTCTCCATTTGTCAGTTGTCACCCCCTACTAATTAATTTAACCACCCTGCCATCTCATTTCATACTTTTTCCCCTGTCCTTCGTTACTTATATTTTAAGATATTATATTATTTTGAATTAACAAGTATCTACAAATAAATTTAAATTTCACCACAATAAATTTATAACTTAGAGAGAAAAAGATTTTAATGTCAAAGTATGTCAATTTTTCACCTCACAATCATATCTATTCTTATTAAATTCATTTTCCATCTCCGAGATTTGACATACAATTTTGTTTTAGTTTATTCCACATTCAAAATGCTTTCAAAACTTTTAAATTACTATAAATAATGACTTATTAGATATGACGGCAATGAAATTGTTGGTCTTCATTTGTCGGTTGTGCCAAAATCCAATGGTTGTCAACAGTGGACAAAGACAATGACTATGAAAAAGTATAGGTAATGTAATAGTATTTTGGTAATTTTTATACGATATAAAAATTGGAAAGAAATTCAAGTGAACACTCAAAAATTATTTTACTATAATTTAAATTGAAGGTACCTAACCCAAAATAACTTATTTTTCTAACTCATTTTGTCTGTCAGAGTAGCCTGAAGACTAAAATTTTGGTGAAAATGATGTTATTTTTTAATAAAAAAACACTTAGAAAGGAAATGGAAAGTCCAACAACATGAAGATTCTTAAAGTTGTAAAACTACATATATACTTTGCAGAATTGAATTTGCAGCCGTAAGGCGGCGTAGGAATTCATTATGTTTAGGTGGAAATTCTTTTAGTCTAAATAGAAAATAGTAAATATTGTAGCAGGGCAATATAGGGAGGATGAGTAGAAAATAATAAATATTGTAACAAATTAAATAGTAAACATGGTAATAAAAAAGGATTTGAGATAATAATATTGTAGTTAATTGTAAGTTGTGATAGTTGAAACACCAACTATTATAATCGGTGTCCTAAATATGGAAGCTTCAAGTTGATGTCCCAAACACCTCAAAATAATATTTTAAACACAATAAATTGGAAGTTTTAATATATAGATGCTCCAAAATTAATTTTGATTTAGATGATAGAGGTAGGTTTCAATATTTTTTTTAGGTTAAAAAAAACAGGAGTGAAGAAAGAGTTTAAGCACGTGGCTTAAAGCTAAGCTGATGAGTAGGCAAAGTCAATAAAGAGATTGGGAAGGATTTTAATGTAATATACAAGTATAACATGCTGGTAAATTGATGAATATGACTAAATGGGCGAAATTTTAGAAGTTTGTCAAATTTAAATTGTGGTTGGACCACCATAGTCCTAGATAGCATACGGTCGGAAATGCAATTAAAGTCTCACGTTTATTAAGTAAGAAAATTGATCATGGATGAAATAAAAAGCAATGTCTAAAGTGGACAATATCATACCATAACGAAGATATCAAGAAGATCGTTGCCCCAATACATACCTATATAATTGAAGTGGCTAAGCCAATTTTATATTTATCCTTAAAGTGAAATGTTAAAATATGACTCTTGGTAAGAGAGATGAAATTCTAATACCAACACACATTTTACATTTTTATACGGAGGAATGAATAGTAAAAATATAGTCTAATTAATGAATAAGTTAATAATAATTGTTAAAATTATTAATTTTAATTAATTTTAAATATAAATATATTAAATGTTGTTTTACATTTAATTAAGTAAAGTAAATCAAACATATATATAAATATACTCGACTTTCAAACATTAATCATATTGAATATACGCATACATTTAAGTCGTATATATTTAATATTCATAGGGGATGCAAGGGTAATACTTAAATAAAAGTAATGATTTGTTATTCATTTGTTTCAATAACTCTGCATAATTTTTAAATATTTGTGTTGTGGCAGATGATGATGATGATGATGATGATGATGATGATGATGATGATGATGATGATGATGATGATGATGATGATGATGATGATGATGATGATGATGATGATGATGATGATGATGATGATGATGATGATGATGATGATGATGATGATGATGATGATGATGATGATGATGATGATGATGATGATGATGATGATGATGATGATGATGATGATGATGATGATGATGTGGTGTTTGTGTATTTTGAAAGCGACGGCTTTAACACTTACTTTTGAATGCCACGCCAACCACTTACTTTAACTATTTTTACTTTACGAATTGACCACTCATTCCCATTCCCATTCCCTCATTATTTACTCACATCCCAATCTATTCTAATCTACACTCATCCATTTTTATTTATTACAACAAATTCACTTCATCCTTGTTTCTCTAATTTCTTCAATGCTTCTCCTTCTCCATTCCCCCATTTTTTTATTACCAGTTTGGCTGGTCCACGCCCCTTCCACTCCACCCATATCAAAAATGAAAATATTCTTGAATATGTTGATATATTCGTAAATAAAAGGGTTCGATATCCATATTAACATCAATATTTTAATCCTTGACCCATCCCAATGTAATTACTCACCCTTAAATTATTTTGAATAAGTGGTAATTGTAAATATAACAATTAGATTCGTACAATAAAACTTGTAGATATAGCAAAATTAAGATTCGACCCTTGAAGTTTAGATTATACTGCTGATTGATTCCTGTAACGATAAAGTTTATCATTGATAGATTTTTACTATATTTACAATTATTTTAAAACGTTACTATACATTTAATTATTAACTCTAAAAATGTTACGTATTGCAATAATCGTATGAATAATAATTCTCTCTTTTGTGAAAAAGTGAATAAATTATTGAATAGTAAATGGTTCTTGTGTTATTGTTAGAGGTGCGACTATGAGAAGGTGGTGTTTGTCTTTGTCTTAAGATCCTCTGCTACAAGAATCTTCATATATAATAAACTATATGTCATCTTTCACATTGCTTTGCTACTTCAAATAAATCTTCATACAATATAATAAAACATTCTTCCACCCAAATTACAACTTTAACCTAACCTTCTTTAATATATATATATATATATATATATATATATATATATATATTAAAGAAGGTTCAATATATGTGTATGTATATATGTAGTGGAAGTTTGACTAAAAAAATAATAATATTAATGATTAACTTTCAATTAAAGCTCAATAGAAATAATTTAGTTATTTTTAAATTTGACATATATAACTAAGTAGATAAGATATTAATTACCATTTAAAAGAAAAAAAATGAATGAAACAAGTAATATAATAATTTAACTAATTATAAAAATATATCTTTAACCAAAGAGTTAGACGTTGAAAACCATGATACAAAAGAATGAATGGATGGATGGTTTTAGCCGACCAATGGCTGAAGAAAGGCAAAACACAAAAGGAGGGGAAGCTTCAAATAAGTATTGAATATTGAAGAGAGGTGTGTTAATGTAAGCTGAGTCAAGCATCATTGTGATGTGTGAATTGGAAGTTCCACCAAAATTTTGAATCCCCTCCCACTTCCAGATCCATCATTTGAAGCTTATCCAGCTTGGAATAGCAACTTTTGATGGTGAGAGTATTATAATGCGGTAACAGTTCGGTTGTGTATTTAAAGACCAGAATGGAGGAGGCAGCTTCTCCCCTAGCTTTTCTGAGAGCTCAACTGTTGAATGAGAGAGAAGCCGTGGTGCTGCGGCGCTGTGGGTTATGGACCACGACCACGGGCCTCGAAGAAAAGCTAATGGAGATCCGGTGAGGGAATACAATGCCAATGTCTCACCTTCCTCCTCATATCCCTGAGCTTAACCCATCAGCCATGTCTCACTTTGTGCTTGGCTTTTGGATTCTGCTTGGGCAAACCGGCAAGTCACGAAACGGCGTGGACTCTTCTGAGTCTAGTTTATGGGTCGTCTTTTTATTCTACTATGTTTCTTTCTAACAACTACAATCACTACAATTAAATAAAAGCCAAATGAAACTTTCTTATCTCTCCCTCTCTCTCTCTCTTGTTAAGTGCTTGGGACAACAATTTGCATTTATGCACATCAAGGGGTCTTGGCTTAGATATCGCAATTACTTATGCCAAGCATTTACTAGAACTGCAAGTTAATTAATTAATAAATAAATAAATAATCATTTCTCTTTCTAACAAATTGGAATATTAGAATACACATATAATCATTGTTGGCTCTACATTTGCATGACTCGGGCAATCTACAAGTCAGCAGCCTGTAGTTTCCTCCACATGAGCATGCACCATGCTGCTGCTCAGAACCTAAACGATTAAACAAGACTTCATATATATCTTTACCTCAAAACCCAACAAAAAGAACAAATGGCAAAAACAAAAGATAGGGAAAAAAGTTTATGCGATCATTTCGCTGCAACGCGGTGAAGTACAAATCTTCCTTAGTTGCTCCAATATCTCTTTGCCATCCTTAAAACAGATGCATAAAGGAGCTCGTTCCAAATATCGGGTACCCCGGGCAAGCACCAATGGCTGCAATCTTGAACTCGGAGACCTGCACGTTTTTCTGCTTCTGTCTTGTACTCCATTCTATAAATTGAAGGGTGTGCGTCCTTCCGATAATGAGTGAGCCTGGTTATGTTTAAGTATGACACTGGCGTTTTCATCTGCTGAATCACATATTCCAGTGCCCTCATTTTCTTAGGGTATTTGCCCAAGTGTGATTTGTTATAAATTGGTTCCATTTCAATGTTGCATTGCCCTCCAGAGTTCCACTCACCACCACTGCAAACATAAATAGGGGAAAAAAAGAAAGAAAAAAGTTGGGTTTATAGTTCATTCATACAGTTTTTTTCTGGAATGATGATAGACAGACACAGACAGGTCCATTTTTAATACTACTAATAATAATGTTCGTTCATTTTGGACTTGTAGCATGTTCGCCCTGAACATTTTGAGTAGTCAGCATATCTAACAATATTTAGATCGGAAGCAAGAAAACAAGAGAAACTTATATACCTGAAATGAGAATATGAATACCCTCTGAAGAAAACCAGAGTTCGATTTGGATCAACAGTGCTGTCAATCCATCGACCCCAAGTGGTGAGAGCCCTCTTAAACGCTTCCAACACCTTGAGTCTTGGGTGCACATGGTTACCTTCTTGGTAATAGTCTTCTCTGAAATAGAAGGGGAAAACAAAAACACAATTTTAACAACCGAAAACAGCTACAAATTGTGATGCACCACATCATGATATTATGCAAGGTAAGTCCAGGTGGATTCCAAGGTAAAGACAATCTTCATTCTCAATACAAATTCAGCACAATCTACCCAACCAAGAGGTTGGATTGAATCAAAATGATGAGTACAATACATACCCCCTCGATGTTTTCTCATGAGTCCACCAATGGCCTGTATTAAAGACCAAAACATCCGCATCCCGATACATTTTGGTTGTTGGGTCCATTTGATCCAATCTTAATGTCTCGATGGTTCCATTCTTTCTTTTGAATGAAGACTCCCTAACTAGGAATGGAGAACTAACAAAATCCACGGAACAATTATAGTCCTGCGGATACAACAAACTGAAAGGTCAGTTGAAAACGTTACAAAATGACAAACATGGGTTTAAAACCTTGAACACTGGAGAATAGACATCCAAGGAAATCTTGCCTCGAATCGGAAGGCATAGAAGCCCTTCTTCTTGAACTCTGTCCTTCCGGATATCTCATACACTCTTGTCTTGTCGCTTATACTATGACGAAGAATGCAGACGAGAGACTCCCACATGTTCCTATTCAATGAATCCCCAACAAACACCAGACTCTTCCCCCTCAACACCTCAAGAAAATGTGTTGCGTTCAGACTGAAAAAGCAGCAGCGTTCATTGTTAACTCAAATGCATCCATCACATATGTTGCATGCATTATGAATTAGGAAAGTCATAGTAATGTTTCATTCATTCATTCATGAACCATTGTAGTCAGAAGAATATGAAGAGGAGCAAGCCTATTAGCTCATGATGCAAGTAATTTAAGGATCAGGGGATTGGGTTAAAGTAATACCTTGGAATGTTACACCCATACGGCTGCCATTTCCATTTCACATAGCCATCGTCTGGCCTCTTATTAAGATGACAATCGAAGTCCCTATCAATGTAAGGGCAAGAACCTAAAGGATAATACGGCTTCGAATCATCCCTCACCCATTCACCATCAAAGATATCACATGCATCGTCAAAACTGTTATCAGAAGTTGCCACCGGTTGAGAGTTGTTGGTAATTTGAATTATGTCGCTTGAATTTCTCCCACCATTTCCTTCTGACGGCCTCTTGTCCTCAGCGCTGGAAGAATGATTGTTGTGTTTCTGAAATTGAGTAGTACTGATGTTAAAAGAAGTGGAGTTACGGGGGAGAATGTGTTGGGGGTCAAACTTTGGGGGGCTGGAAAGTGTTGCATTTGCAGTAACATTTTCGGATTGAAGGGAGAAAGTTGCATTCCCAAATCCGTGTTGAGAGGTGGCATTGATATGGCGAGTATGATTGTGGAGTGAGGGGAAATGGGAAGGAAGGGAAGCATCATAGGTGGAGAAGTTGGAAGAATTAGTAGTGAAATCAGAGAAGGAAGGAGATGAAAAAGAGAAAGACCAGGAAGAAAAGAGAGAATCAACGGAAGCGGATTGATTATAAACAGAGAGGAAAAATCTGCCATGAGAAGAAGTGTAGAGCAAAAGAAAGCTAAGAAGAATGAGAGAAACGGAAATGCCAAGACCAAATCCAGGAACAACTCTTCTCCTCGGCGATAAAATCTGCTCGGGGAATCCAAGTTTCCTGGGGTCCATGGCGTAGCCTGAATGGAAGGAGACTTTAATGGGGAGTGAAATGGTGGAGGGGGGGGGGGGGGGGGGGGGGAATATGGGTTATAAAGGTGGTTGATCACAAAGATAGAGGGACTGCCTTTCTATTTTTGAAGCCCTTTACAGAACGCCAAAACAGGGAGATGTACAGCGGAGACATATTCACGACACACACTTCTTCCAAACCCTTATATTTATTTGTTATACCCTTTTTTTCTCTTTAACTCTTTCCTAATCCTACTTTCTTATTAATAGAATGCAGAAATAGATTTCCATTAATTATTCCAATAATATCTGCATGAAAGCAAAACCATTGAAATATATATATATATATATATTTTTATATAAAATATTTAAGTCAGTAGATGCCATGGGAAGCCACATAACGAAACGATGAATCCGAAGTTGGAGTGGGAAGTGAGGGGATGATGTTATACTTATGTTATGCAATCCCAAAGCAAAGCCGGCTGCTCCGTCTTAACGGTCAGATCGCGGGGGGACACGTGGCGTCATCGCGTGAAAAATTCGACAATGATGCTTCGGCCCACATGCGGACATGCGCTCTCATGTTTTTCTTTTATTCTATCGTCGTCACATCCAAAGCATTAAGCAACACGTCCGCATCCGCCCCTTCCGCCACCTCCACAGATTCTGCAATGCGTTCACATAGATATGGGCTGGGCCTTGGAGGAGGAGGACCACTCGACACTAACTAATTAACATACGACATGTCGTTCCATGTGCCACAACTCAACCTCTAAGCTTACTACGCTTGGACAACGAATTTCTCAACAAACAGCTTACCATTTACTCTCTCTCGTTTCTTTTTTACACAAGCATGAAACCAACACTATGAATGCCCACTCACTCTCTTCTCCGCAAGTTAATCATGTAAGAGAGAATTACACAAGAAAGAAAATGAAGGCTGTCATCTGGGGCCTGAAAGCTCCATGGCTTCTACTATCAGAGAAGATTCTTCTATATAATCTGAGTACCGTTGAGGGGGATTCTCGCACGGTCGGTATCTTGGCGTTTCAATGTGCTGTGATGCTTCCCATTTCTCAGCTAAACCATCGCCTTCCAACATTTTTAATACTTCAGACATTTTGGGCCGGTGAGAAGGATTGAATTGAGTGCATAACAGGGCAACCTGGACAATTTCCTCTAACTCAACTCTGTCAAACTTGCCTCTTAGATCCTTATCCACCATCATATTCAGCTTTCCTTCCTGATGCAACTTTTTCACCTATACATTAAAAGGAATGAGAATAAGAAAGATTGTGACTCTCCAGATTAACGACTCCACTAGGAAAATATGCCGTGTTTAATCAAAACAATGCAAGAGCCAAGAAGTCAAACATGTAAGTTTCTAGTGCGGAGATTGATCCATTGAAATGGTGGAATGAATTCTATAAACACTATTTTCCTTGAATTTGTTGAATTAACACGGGTATAGTTGCCATGTAAGTAATAAAAACGAGGGCATGCTAGAGGAATAGTTACCCAATCGAGCATCACGCCTTTCTGGTTTGCTCCTCGACCAAAATCCAGAGCCTTCTGACCAGTAATTAACTCCAAAAGCAAGATTCCAAACCCGAAAACATCAGTCTTTTCTGATGATTGGCCTGTTGATAAGTATTCTGGGGCAATATGCCCAACAGTGCCACGCACCGCCGTAGTCACATGAGAATCCCTGTGATCCAAAAGTTTGGCCAACCCAAAGTCTCCAACGACAGCCTCGAAGTCTTCATCAAGGAGAATGTTGGCGGCCTTCACATCCCGATGAATAATTTTGGGGTCACACTGCTCGTGCAAGTACACCAATCCTCTAGCTGTGCCCATGGCTATTCTCTTTCTCATTGCCCAATCTAGAGCCGGCTGCCCATGAATATGCTCTGAAACAAGGATTGAAAATTATGAAACGCTCCCAATACTAAATTTCCTTATCTAAAAACCTTAGAATTCTTGAAACCTTCCAGTTTAGCATCATTTTGTAACTGGGGATTACTGCTAACCTGACATCATCAGTAGTAACCACATTGGTTGGTAACTAACAATACTATGAAACTTGCAGGTATTAAATATCCAAGTAAACAGCCTCATCAAGCTATATGGAACCCTATGAAGATTCAATATCTTGTTTTGTTAACCCAGGTGCAATTGATAGCCACCACTTAATGTTAAATTAACAAACTAGGAATCGTACACAATGCTTGCAAGCAACAAACCTCTTAACCGAGATGCAACGCTGCCATTGGGCATGAATGGGTAAACCAGAAGTCTTTCGCTCTCAGTAGAACAGAAGCCAAAAAGCTTGAGAAGATTTCGGTGTACAGCTAAGCTTATCATCTCTACTTCAGTCTGAAATTGGATCTCCCCACCGGCAGTGTTATAATCCTTCAACCTTTTGACCGCTACCAAAGTCCCATCATTTAAGCATCCCTTGTACACAATTCCAAACCCACCTCTTCCCAAGATATTCTTTGAGTTGAAGTGATCGGTTGCTGCCCTAAGTTCCTTGAATGTGTACCTTCTCAAATGGCCCAAACGTACCTCTGGGTCATATTGATCTGTTCCATTAATGTTATATTAGTCCAAGAACAATTTCAAACATATTACACGAGAAGCAAACAAGATCATTTCCTGCTGAATAAAATATTACATAAACCGTCACAAAGCAAAATGCCATGAATGAGCAAGGAGAATAAGTAGATAGAGGAAACTTACCATTTACATCAAAGAAAATCTGCTGGTTGTGTCTGTATCTCCACCAGACAAGTAGTCCAATAAGGACTAATACAATAAAAGCAGCACTAAAACTTGCCCCAAAGGCAATTGCCTTGCGGTGGCTCTTACCAAACCCCAAATTTCCTGAGGAGAAAAAGAGCCCAAGCAATCAAAAACATGTTTCAATATGTTAAGGTAACAAATCAAAGTAAAATAAAAATACGAATAAAAGTCATCAGACCCACACCTTCAAGAGTATCTGGGGCAAACGACAATGGCTCTGGAAAGATAGCAGAACAGTTGCTTGGACCACAGATCAGAGGGTTACCAACAATTCTGAACAAAAGAGACAGTACTTGAGGTTTTTGAAATTTTTACCTTAATCAAGATGATATGAATTTGTAAATACGAGGAAGAAAATAACTCACTTGAATGTTCTTGCTGATATTTTGGGTAAGGAGCCACTCAAGTTGTTGTATGAAAGGTCCCTGTTAGTTCAACTAAAAACGTGAATATATATTTCTTCCAAATGGATTTAACTGGATTTAACCACAAAATAGAAAAGTGGTATACATAGGTAGTAAAAGAACATACACGAGCGTGAGACCTTCAACTTTGGATAGAGATTCAGGACAAGGTCCAGTTAGGCTGTTGTTATTCAGTCGCCTGCCTTGCTCAAAAAATAATGTGCAGTTGACAAAGATCAGAATGAATCCATCGATGAAAAGCTCGAGAAAGCGTACAAAACTTACAAATAGTTCAGCTTCTTCAAGTCTCCGAGGGAGCTGGGTATTTGGCCACTAAATACGTTGTTGGAGAGATCAAGAGTCTGGAGGTTCTCTAACTTTCCAATGGTTGCAGGAATTGGTCCTGAAATGTCATTGTTCTGAAGCAACCTACATATGTTTGTAATAGCGAAGGGAATCATTTTCGTTGGGTAGACAATATATATTCAGAAGTGTTGTAAGAACTTTAACCAGGGGTTGGTAAGGAGAATGGAGAAGCTTACACTGATTCCAACTTACTGAGATTTCCAATCCCCGGTGATAAGACCCCGGACAAACTCTGGCTAGGTAGCCCCCTGTTCATAACATTAAGAACAAACAATCCCGAAATAATAAATTGAAGTTTTGACAAGTGGTCAAAATCTAGGAAAGAATGTGGAAAAACGAGATAAGGGACTAAGAACACTTACAAAGCTGAAACATATCCATCTGGAGAACAGGTGACCATTCTCCAGCTACAAGGATCCACAGAATTAGAATCCCAGTTCTCCAAAACATTGTGGGGATCTATTAAATCATTTTTTATGGCCATCAAAGCTACAACTGTTGAAATTTCCAGAAAAGTGAAAATTGAAATTTCAATTCGGAGATACAAAATAGGTCCAATTAAATTTGCTGAATGAAAATAAAACAAAAATGGTGTGCTTCGTATTTGGCATTGACAAAGATGAAAAGAAAAAATGGAGACAAACCTTCGTAGTTCACACCAGAAGGAGATAGCGTAGCAAAAGCAAGTTCCAAGAGTGCCAAAACTACAAAAACCGGTTTCCATAACAGAAAAGGTGGTTCCATAACTTAATTAGCGTTGGGTAAATTGTCAGTCCAGGGAGTGGGATGTATGAAAAAAAAGCAGAGACGGCATTGTGTGTAGATAGGACAGGAGTTCCTGGTGGTTGCGAAACCCTGGGTTTTGGAAGTTGTTTAGGAAAAGAGGGTTGGAGGGAGGTGAGGATGGTGAGAGGAAGCAGAAGTGGAAGAGAATTTGGTGGGGAAAGAGATAATAGGTGAGAGGGTAGGGATCTGAGAAGGGGGAATGTGAATGTGTTGGGCAATAATCCCCACAAAATACAAGCGGGTATGCTGTTGGGAAATCCAATCCTAAGTGATTCCACAACCATAATCTTGTTTATTGTTCAAGAAAAAGAAGAAGGAAAAGCGCCATGACTGGGTTCAGTAGTAAAACCCACCCTGCACTCCTGCTTGGCCAGAGCTGAAGCAAACAAAACAAATAAACAGAGTCCGTAAGAAACAAACACACATGTAGACCCAATTACACTTACACTTTACATTGCATACAGTACAGGAACCACTTTTCCTTCTTTTTCTTTTTTTTTTTTTTTTTTTTTTTTCCTTCCTAATAGATTATAGAAAAAGCAGCTTTTTGGAAGAGAGAGAGAGAAGATTGGATCGGAATGAAAGGATGGGTTGAGGGGGCGATAAGGGTATGGGTGTGGGTATTGGGTGTCCGATGCCTTGGCTGCTTTGGGTATGCCAAAAAGAAAGAGAGTGCAGAGAGGCAAAGTGTTTTTGTTTTGGCAGGTCACGTGCTCCCATTCTCTTTCTTTTCCTTTCCTTTTCTTTCCCCCCTTTTCAATTTCAACAAACATGTTGATGTTCAGTCCCTCTCAACATTTTCTTTTTTATTCCTTCTTCATCAATTCAATCCTCGCCTTTCCATCTAATTACTATTATTTCTAACTAACTATCAATTTCAGATTAATTTAATAATATATATATGTGTGTGTGTGTGTGTGTGTGTGTGTGTGTGTGTGTGTGTGTGTTTTTTGACATGTTGGAGAAAGTTACAGTTATAAAAAAGGGAATATTGGTAGAGGCCACAGGGTCAGGGTCCACACTACAGCTATGGACATGGCCGAGGGAATGGACTTGGCTAATTTTGAGCTCAGGCATGCCTTTGTGTGTGTGTGTGTGTGTGTGTCTCTCTCTCTCCCCTTTTTTTATTTTTTTATTTTTTTATTTTTTAATTGCTTGTGGAATTAAATTAACAAAAAATTAATAAAATAAAATTGAGGAGCGGTAGCGCTGTGGTGTGCGTGCGAGTCTTTTGTGTTATTCGTTTTAGTTGGTTGGTTGGATGCTGTGATGGGAATCTCTATGATATGATGCCCAAACCAAACCACTCATATTCCATTTATTTTTATTTTTAGTTTTATAGCTTTACTTGTGGCAGCCCTGTGTTCCCCCTGGGATATAGGACCATACTCCTCTGCTTGAAGTTTCCTCCCAAAGTCTATTTAAGGAAGTTTTTCAATCAAATACCAAATACCCATCTGATAGAAAGGGTGTTCATTCATCAAACATGTACAATCTTATTCACTTCCGTATAACAATAATACTTCTACTATAGGGTCCCTCCTCCGAGATGCAATCCCCATCTTTATTTTCTTATCCTATTTTCATCTTATTTTATATTATTTCAACAAATATTTTAAGGCTTGCTTGCATAAATTGTAATTACGTCCAAAATAATAGTACAATGATAAAATAATTGCATATATAGTTCAAAAATAGGTTCAAATATTATAAAAGACTAAAAACTCTACCATTTCATGCATTTCTTCTTCCCAATTTTCTCATATTAGCTACTATGCATGGCCATCGTTGAATTGAAATTAACTTTAGAAATATTAATAATTAAAACTATAAGTTGCGAATGACACAAATTACACCAAATATATATATAAAATAATATATATATATATTGGTTTAAAAAAACAATGGGAAATAAGTCGGGGTGAATTTATTAATAAAGGAAAGGAAAAGTATTGGTTACCGTATATTGTGGTGGGGCCTGTGTTCACGGGTTTAATTCACAATATCAATATTTGTATACGAGAGGATCCAAGTTGGAAGTCAGAAAAATGAGGATAAATTTTTGTATGTTACTGTAGTATGCATTTATGAAAGTAAAAGTAAAAGTAATAGTAATAGTAATAGTAATAGTAATAGTAATATTTGGAAACATAATTTTGTGATAATGAGAAAGGGATGATTGTGCATAGAGAAATATTGGTGTTTAGAAACTAAGAAGAAAGGAAAAATATGGGTGGAGAGGGGAACTCAAAACTAGTTAATAAGAATATTAATCATACTTAAAAACAGAGTTCAAAATAATAATATATTTATTTAATATTAAAGTGGTATAGAATCCCGATGCGTTTGGTATTTTTGTCGCATTGGGAAAATTGAATATGCTCAGCTTTTTCAAAAATTCATATTATTTTTGTTTTTAAAAATCCGAATTTGTGCACCCGAGACTCGTAACACGCTCTCACCTCAGCTGCCTTGGGGAAAACCACAATTCCGCGGAATAATAGTATGCTTTATAAACGCTGCAGCTGCAGGTTTTTTTTTTTTTTAATTTTTTTTAATTTTTTATTAATTTTTTATTTTTTTATTTAAAGTTTTCCAATTAAATCCAAATTATGAATTCTAATTCTATTAATATATTCCATTATTTCCACTCACATGTCGTGTCTTCCCATTTTGATTTATTTCCCTCTCCAACTTCTCCTTATTCAAATACTTTGGTTCCTTTTCTTTTCCTTTCCTTTCCTTTTTGTTTTCCCTCTCTCCACATTCTTCATATTTTATACTTCCATCCCAATTATTAACCCATCCCATAAATACAAACTCTAATCACAATAACATTTTTTTCTTTTTATAAATTTAAACTTCCAAATCATTTACAAAATCACCCCTATCAGACTGCTTTATTGTTTAAGTTTTTCTTTTTCTACCAAAATGGCTGCCTTTGGCATATTTGAGAGTGATTTTAAAATGGTTAAGATCATTTTTTTCATTTTCAAAATCACCGTGAACTATGTTTTTAATCCTTCAAAACTAATTTTGATGATATGAAAATTGCATAAAATTATAAATTTGAAAACTAAATTAATCTTAAGTGATTAAAAATGTGTTTTCAAGTAATTTAAAAAAATGACAAAAGCGATTTTGACAATTTTAGAATCATTCCCTCCCAAACATGCATTAAATTAAAATTAAAATTGCACCCCAAAACACTTTTGTCTAAAAAATAATAAAATAAAATAAAAAGTATGTAATAAGAAAATGAAGATTTGTTTTAAGCGGTTTTATTTATTTATTTAGTAAGGAGAAAGCATGTAATATAAAGGATATGTGATTGGTTGTGAGTAGTGGAAGTTTTAGAAGAAGCAAGCAGTGAATTTAGTTATAGGAGAAGTTATTGCAATGCAATGATAGTTTAGAGGAAAGTTTTAATGAGTGGTTCCTACTTGTTTCTGTTTTTTCATGTTATCAAAATGAGTATATGGGTTTTGTTTCAAATTGGTAGTAGTGATAGAAAGGAGTAGTTTGTTTAGATCTCCTCAAACAGAAATAGGAGTTCCTACTTGAACAAGTCTTAGAGATACACAACACAATACATCATTAAATATAATCCTCTCTCTCATTTCTCATTTCTCATTTCTGATTTTGTGTATGTATTATATACTTAAACTGTGTGGCCCTGTGGGTGATTCATATTTACTTTTAATAAATTGGACAAGTCGACAACATCTTTTGAAGATGGGCTCCACACCCCCCACAGCAATATGATAATGACTATTGACTATTAAGCCGCTGGCGTGTTCAATCATGATTGGTCCACCATCTCCCACGCAATCCTTTTTTCTTCTTCTTTAACAAATGTTTATCCAATGCATGCGATTTGCAATTGGTGGAATATGTTCATAAATCATCATACAAATTAGTATCAAATAATAATGGAAAGAAGTGGTGGTGAAATAATTAACAAAACAAATCTCTAATTAATTGGTACAAGAAATTAGGACCGTATTCAACCATTTCAAATTTATAATAAGGTTGCTAATTCATTAATACTATTACTAGTAGATGGTAATTGTTTAATTTTTTTTCTGTATGTACAATACTGGCCTCCACACTTATCATTAATTAATTCCTTACTTCACAACTGTAATTCAACCACATCTATATCTATATTCTATATTCTGAGATTTGAAATGTAAATAATCTCAAATTTTTAACACAAATTATGCCAAATCATCTAATTAAATACTATAATTATATTTGTTATGAGCCTCTCATAATTGATTTATACTTCTTCTTCAAATTATTCAATTTTTTTTTTAAGGTATTTTTCTTAAAACGAGGAATGCGAGGTTCTATAATAGGAGGGAGGGTTAGTTTTCCCGATACGCCTCCATATTTCACCTAAATATTTTATGCTTTATGGTCCACACACCACATAAATGTCAGGTACCATATAATTTCCCTATATCTTACTACCACATTTGTAACAACAGAAAAATAATAATAATGAATTTGCAATTTGCAATTTCAGCAATATATAGTCAAAAGGATATGCAATCTAATTTCCATTTTTTTATTTTTTCAATTTCATTTTTGCATATATTACTTCTCTATCTAACCTATTTATATTATTTTGGTATATCAACTTATATATTACACCATATTTTGATAAACTCTATGTTTGGGATATCAATTATATAATTAATATATCAAATTTATCAGTCAACAATGCTCGTCCTAATTTTATTGTTATTTGTGTATTTTTATTTGAATCTCCCTTCACTTGTTTCATACTATTGTTTTTCTACTATATTATCATCAACTTATGAATGATTCAATTCTTCTTATTGGTAATAATAATGAATGAATGTCGCTAAGTTATATCAATCGATATACCAAAATTACACTTGAAATACTATTAATATACTTGAACAAATGCATTGTTAAGAAGTACTTATTTTTTTGACAATACACCAATATTACATAACTTAAAATGAATTTTGAGTTAATGTTGTGTGCGTGTCATTCCTTGCGCAGGGGCCATGCTTATATTCTCTATATCGTTCCAATTTTATCGAATGTCCCCAAAGGGACAAAGTTAATGTTGATATTCTATTAATATTTCAATGTTGTAATTAACGTTTTATTTAGAATGAATGTTGCATATTACATACTTTGTACATGAATTTTAGTTTTTAGTGTGTCTTGATGCATTTTGAATGAATGATAGCAATATATGATTGATACATTAATTATGTACTTGAAATGCACATTGAATATTGATATACAATTGAAATATCAATGTTATACTTTAAATATATCACTTCGAATCGTATGTGTACATATATGTGCATGCATATGTTATACAATTGATGTACTAATTTAAATGTAACCGATATGTCATCAAAATTATATTACAAATTTTGAAAATTGAACACAGTAATCAATATATATACTTTATATTTTATATTTGGGTTGACACAATTAATATAATTAATATAAATTTATCAAAATAAGGTAAAAAAAAATTAAAACATAACACAAATAATGCAAAACATAAATGAGACCATGGAATCGAACTAATTAGATAAAAACAAATTCGTATCAAAATGAAAATAATAATAATAATAATATTAACTATATAATTGAGAATAAACAACGTCCAGTTAACATGATTAAAATAATAGACTGATAAACAAATAAAGATAAAATTGAAATAATAGTTTTTTTAAAAAAAGAAAAAAGAAAAAAGAAAAATATTGATAGACCTGCAAATATATTGTTGTCATTAATATTACCCATTGCAATTTGGGTACGTTATTTTAAGTAATGGGGTTGAAGGTGGGTTGAAGGCGCGTTCCAAGTGTGGGAGTGTTACATTGGAGCAGGAGAGAAGCAAGTTGGTGAAGTGGGAATGATAATGGTGGTCGTCTAAGGCGGCGGCTGTGACTGTGAGGCTTCCCCAGCGACATTCCCCCAGCTGCTTGAGCTCACACATAATCACCTCCCTACCCTCCAAAGGGTTATTCAAAAAAACAAAATCTCCCATCACATTCAAGCAAATGGAGGGCATGTACCCACTCTCCCCCTTCAGCTTCTCCACAAACTCAAATGGCATCTCCCACTTCCCACTCCCACCTTCCTCCTCATCATCCATTATTCCAACTAGTTTCCATATCACCACCCTCCTCACCTCCTCCGCCTCTCCTCTCAGACCCACCACTATCAATCCCTTCCCCTTCCCACCACACCCAATCGCCGAGAAGAACACCTCATCATCATCATCATCATCATCATCATCATTCCCCCCACGCACCTTGTACGGTCCGCCCCACGTTTTTCTCCTAGGATCAAACCAGTACGTTACGCCCGATCTTTTCACGCTCACGTACACGCACATTTTGTGTGGGTCCGCCGCAACTGACAGCCACGTGGCGGCGGCCGACTCCATGAGCTCCGTGGGCATGGAGTCGCACCACTCCCAGGTGCCAGTGGTGGTGTCGTAGATTTCGAGTGGGGGAGTGGAGTCATCTGGTATGCCGCTGCAGCCTCCAGAGCCGGCCACGATGATATGGTTCCCGACGGCGGCGACCACAGGGTCGGGTCGCCAGGCTATGGGTGGGGGGGCGTGTTGCCAGTTGAGGTGGAGTGGGTCCATGGAGAAGGCGAATTTGGAGGGGGAAAGCATGTAGAGGAGGGAGGAGTGGGAGGATCTAAGAAGTGAGAAGTAGTGACCATTACTATTATTATTGGTGTGGATGGAGGAGGATGGGCGTTGCAGCTCCATCCAGATGTTTGACCTTGGGTCGTATGCGATCGTGGTAACGGCGGAAGGAGAGCGAGTGGACTGGGAGTGGATAATCAGCCATGGCTTAAGAGTGTTGAGACGAAGGAGGGAGGCGGCGACTGCAGAGCGCCAGGAGGAGGACACGGTGTTGGCGGAAGCGAGATCCACCAACGGAACGTGACTCATTATCTCTTCCAAAATATCTCCGCCGATTCCACATTCCTCACACTCCTCCTCATTCATCTCTCCGATCCGATCCAATCCGCCTATGCAACCAACGCCCTTCAACACCACAATGAGAGAAGGGAATGTTCCTTATATATCATTTCTCTATCCATTGTGAAATAGGTGTTCCATAAATATTTTCTCCTTTCAAATGCCATATCCACTACTTGACAGTTGCCAGTGGTCCCCCTCCCCGTAATACAGGAGGGAAGGATGAGCTGTTAATTTGATTGGGTTTTGGATGCACAAGGGATGGGCCACAAATTGAAATTTGAAATCCAAGCTCAAGAGTAACACCACAAACTTATAAACCTATATTTTCTGCATCCCTTCTACTCTAATGTCTAATCACCATAATATATATATTAAAAATATTTTTAAAATAATTTTAAGAAACGTGAACCTTTTTAACTGTGTAGCTTGGAGACTATGGTGCAACCAATTGAATCTAAGCATTGTTCCTCCAACCCAAATGTCAAAATTAGATTATTTACGAGTACATATGACAGGCTCCAACGGAAGACTGTAGGGACGGTTCATTTGTACCTCTCTTATCTCATCCTTCCCCGCCTTTAATAACTAGGCCCTTTCCATTTTTGTATTCATCCAGTAGTTTTTGCTCTATTTTAAAGCATTAATATATTATATAAGTTTCCTTAAACCATGGACAACAACAAAACTTAGAAATTTCATGCAAACCGCAGCCAATTTTTTTGACAGACAGAAGGAAGCGTAGAAAAAGAAGGGAGAGAAGATAGAGTATTTTAAAAGGAAAAAAAAAAAAAAAAATTAACATTTGTAGAAGTAATAGGGCTTAGAAGCAGGAATACGTATCATTACATTAAAATAGTTGAAAGAGTGGTGAGAAATTGACGAACTCAATTGAATAGCTCCCCTCTTAAATGTAAGAAAAGCAGTGAGCTATACTGACCACGAAACGAAACAAGATAGTCCCAAGTCGTTACACCCATCTTGCATCTACATTGAATACATACGATCCCTCTGCTTTATCACTATCAACTCTAAAGTTTCTGCTCACAAGTCCTTGTTCGAATGCATCACAAATGGAGATTTTTATTTAAAACTTGAGGAACTATCACCACAATTTGGTCAAAGGCAAAGAAAACTACACATAATATAAGATTTTTATGACAAGCTCGACGCGTATGGTGTATCCTGACTTATGCAGCTGCCGTTATGCACTCAATCGCTTGCTTGCATATACCAGTCATGGTTGCCTCTGGCCCATAAACCTATATTACAAAGCGAAGGCAGCTTTTATGCACAGGCCTTTTAACAATATACCGTTGAAATTATTTAATGCTGCACTCTACCTCAATTGGAACGCCAAGTTCTTCACCAAGTGCCCGCATCTTGGCAAGGCCTCTCTGGTAGTTGGGGCCTCCTCTCCTCACATAAATACTCATCCTAGCCGCTTTCAGTCTTGATTCCTGAATCATAACATTATGTGCCTACCCGTTAGTATACTAGATGAATCAGAAAAATGGATTCGCTGAAACTGGACATGGGTTGCTTCACCTTCTCCTTCAAGGCCCGAATTATGCCATTAAATGTAGCAGCCACATCAGTAAAGTTCGCTATCCCTCCTCCAATCACGAGAGCTCTCTTTTGGCCATCGGGGTCTGCAGTTGCACACTACAGGAAACAAAAGTGAAAGCATCAACCTCTACATCCAGAGTACACAAGCAGATGTTCAATTAAAAATTGGAGCATCTTGGCATACTCATGTTTGCCATTCGCTAGGGTAATTATGTTATGCACATCTAACTTGATAATAAACAATGCTTACATCAATAACAACTCTGGCATACTGCAACACCTCCTCCTCATTAGGTGCTCCACTGTATTCTGCATAGTTTCCGAGCTCAGAGGCATAACCAAGATCTCCAACCTATTCAAAAAGAAATTTTTTATCAAATAAACCAAAATAATAAAAGTGAAAGCTGAATCTCGAAACTCGAGTGTTGGAGTGGACAAACAAAACACACCGTGTCTGCATATATGACACTTGCACCACCTCCAGCCACCATGGTCCAAATTCGTCCCTTGGGGTTCAAAACTGTGAATTTCAAAGATGCACTGGTCTACGTAGACGAAAATAAAAATAGCTGATTCAATTAGTTTAGAACAAAAATTTATTCCAGCAAAGTAGATCCAATATGAAGTAAACTGAAATGAAATTTCAGCAAACTCACTGATGAATGGAATGAAATTAGATTAGGCTGGTCATATAAGCATTGAACTAGCAGACTTGCAAGGGCATGCAAGCCTCAGAAAAAACACATTTTGCACATGTTGTATAAAACAGCAAACATACATAGCAAACTGACTCGCAATAAGGTATTGGATGCATTTTGCACATGTTGAGAGGGGGCCTTATGACGTGTGGTTCCCCAATAGGTTCTATGCCTCTCTTTAGACATCAATGACGAAGTCTTTTTGTAATTATTCCCTAGGACTTAATTCTCCTTGGTTGGAGTCCTTTTCTTATTTGGATTCTCTTTTGGGGCTGTTTTTTCCCTAAAAATTTGACTAGCATACGAGAATAAGAGCACTAAGTTTAATGAGCATTACAAAAGAACAAAAATATTCAAGCCGTCGTACTTTCGTGCGTTCAAGTCCATAAGACTTGAACTTTAAGAACATACTGACAACTCATAATAAGAAAACAGAAAACCCCCAAATATCATTACCTCTACACCCGATAAAAGGTTTTCGAATGCGAAGAAACATTTTCCATGAATTTCCAGAATAAAAGAATATACATAAACCAGTTGGCTAATGAGAAGAATTGTTACAAGGAGGACATTCAAAATATGGAGAAAAAGTACGGATAGGTGCCTTACCTTTTCATCTAGGCCATGGATAAAGCTTTCAGTAGGGCTCATAACCCTACCAAATGGCATTGGAAATTCAATACTTCCCCATCTACAAGGTCAAAAACCATATCAGAAATATTATTTACTAGGCTTGTACTTGATGCACAAGCAATGGACAAAATGTAATTATAACCAAGGGTGTCAGACATACTTCTTGAAGTTCTTGAAAGCAGCAGTATCATCTAGTTCACCTCTCATATCCAAAGGATAGGGCTTCCCATCAACAATCGCAAAAGGATTCATTTCCAAGAAAGTAAAGTCCAGATCTGTCACACAAGAAATTGGAACTAATTGATCCATTAACAAAATAAACTAAGTAAGTAAATTTACTCCAACCTAACTTCATAAATTTTAAAGACTATTAGACTTTTAGACTATACTCTAGTGATGATTTAACATGATAACAAGACATACAAGCTTAATATTGGTATCGATATCGATACCAACCTAACAACTTCAGTTTTTTAATCCACCAATTATTGAACAACTAAGTTCACATCCCAAACAAATAACATACCTTGGAATAGGGTATAAACTGCCTTGATAAACTCCTCGATTTCTCCTTTAATCTGGATTGAAGAACAAATTTACGTCAACTTCTGGTCTTGCAAAGGGGTTTCTTGACTTTCCGTGTCAAGATAACCATTTCAGATAAATTAAAGCCTCATAAGTATATAGAACATCTAAGGTCTTAGAGCAGATTTTAGGCTTCCACAAAATTATGTAGACAGGAATACTGTATGTATATATATATACACACACATATATATACACACATAATACTGATTTTTGTTTAGCTCAATGATATGTGGAGTTGAGGGTTTAAACCTCCAACCTCTTCGTCGAGTGTAAACTACGTGATAGGGATACTGATTATCAACCAGAGAAAAAACCCTAGAAACAACAATTTTCATCGATGTAAATTTACCTCCAAAGGAAGGGTTGCCACCAGCTCACCGCATGTTTCTGAAGTGAGAGATACACCTGTGGGGATAAATATGGTTTTAACCTGAATAAAAAGAGAGTTCCAGTGAAAATTAGTAAAATTTGGGGGTGATAGAAATCAAACAGGAAGAGTAATTCCTGAACCTAAAGAGCAGTTTTATGCAATAGATTGTTAATTAAAAATACAATAAATAAAATTAACAGCAATAATACCTTATCCCAGTTCTCTTCGATTTCAATTCCTCCACACTCTGAGAAGCTAATGCTGCACCCAAGTCTCTCTGAGACAATATTGAGATAGTATTCTTCATTGTGCGGAATGAAGGGCTCGACGATAAATGTGGTGATGGGTCCCTTACATCCACCCATCGTTACCTGGTCATGAAAGAGAATAGCATAGTAAAAGGATCACAAAGCCAGAGGAGGAAATGAAATGGGACAGTGAGAAAACAAACAATAATCATGAGCAGATAGGTTAAAAAGACGAAAGGAAATAAAACAACACCTCTTTGCCAAGGCGCTCTTTCACAAATGCAGCAACCTGAGCTAGATCAAGATTCAAGGCCACTAAACCACTTTTCCCACGCTTTCCAAACAACATGTCAGGCTTCACGACCAATTTTGATGACGAAAGCCAAGGCTCCCTCTCAACAAGCTCATTGAAATCAGTTGATTCAGTGACCTGAGCGAAATTTTAATTATTATAATAAAATCAACGACGACACCATAGAAAGTGATTTTGGATCAATCGTGGAGCATAGACAGGATAGCAACATTAGATTAGATTTATTGTATAGATTATATAACAAACCCCAGGATTCAAACGGGTGACACTTCAACCCTGATTGGGTAATGTCCAGAGGAAAATTTTAGGCCGGAAAATGAAAAACCAATTGAACATAGACAATATTTAATTTAATGGGGAAAAAGGATGATTCTGGGTATTCGAACTATTATTCGCAAGCAAGCAGCACTCAACACGGGTAACCAAATAGAAAAGGAAAAGAAGAAAAACGTTATTCAGTGAATGTCTTGTTTGTAGCAAAGAAGACAACTCAACAGGCAACAACGCCAATATGATATCAAGGAACAAGAGATCTAGGAAGAAAATTGTTAGGAATTTGGAGATCTAAAACAACAATGAAACAGGACTCACTTGAGCGGATTGGATGGGGAGTTCTCTACCAGAGATCCGTTTGAAGTGCTCCTTCAACAATCTCTTAGAATCGTATTCTCTGATCTTCTTGCGAGCCATTTGTCAAATCCTGCAGTGAGTCACAGAAGACCGCCGATCAGAACATTGTGCTCCGACTCATACATTTCAAAGGCAGAAGAAGAGAATCTTTAACAACATTCCAAATTGGATAATGAAAGTCAAAAGAAAACAAGGACGCACACACAGTCCCAAAGAGATGCAAAAGAAAGGAGAAAGAGTAGTAGTTACCTTTGGATTAGAAGTAGAAGAAGAAGAAGAAGAAGAAACAAGAAGGATGAAAGTTCCGGAATTCCGTTCCGCTTTAATTTACTGCACAAACATTGCTTTCCAACGACCTTCCAATTTATAGCTGCACAGAGTTTTTAAATTAATTCTCGAAAATTTAACCAATTAATAAATAAGTAAATAAATAAAAGATTAATTTCGTTGGCTTCAGACGGCGGGAACCTGGATTGCTTGAATGCGAAGGACAATGAGAGCAGGCAACCAACAGCAACAGGTATCACCTTTTTGCCGCTACTCTTCGTTTGCACCACACTACCATCCATCATTCTACTATAACTATACTGCTACTGCATCAAAACTTTATGAAAATTGATAGATATAGTTATAATTAGCAAATAAAACTTTGATCCTAGCTTAATTTTAAAACGGTGTATGTGTGTGTGTATATCATAATTTTCTTTTTGGAATTTCATCAAAATGAAGGGAAAACAAAATTCCCCTACTGAAATTTTGAGGCCATCGAAATCTTCAAATTTTGATCTAACTTTTCGATATTTTGATTGAAATTTTCTGGCATGAGTGTATGTCAATAGTGCCAACTATGAGCTAATTTGTTTTCTTAATGTAATTATGTTTATTTAAAAATATTTTCAAATTATTTTTAAATATAGTAAAATTAGTTAAAATAATAATAAATACAACATGTGACATTTTATTATATATCAAAATATTTTTAATAGTTTTATCATTTAAAATAATTAGTCAATATTTTATTAGAAACATTTTAATATTTTGCTATTATTTGTGATAAAATCTAAAATATCACATATAGATTATGATATTTTGCAATTATTTGTAAATATTTTCAACAGTTTTATCATTTAAAATAATTTTCTTTTATTTTAAGTGATTAAATAATTAATTGATACAACAATATATAAAATAATACTAAATTTAACTTATGATTACATTAATTATTTTCTTATATTTATTTAATTCCAGACTTTATATATAAAATTGTCAAAAACACACATATTTAACTTTTGGACATTAATTGTCTTCTATGTCCAAACATAAACATTAATTATTCTAGACACTTAAATTTTAAATATTTAATAAGTTAAAAGACACTTTTGGTCCCTTTACTTTCATGAAAGTAACAATTTGTTCTCTAGACTTTAGTTTGTAAAGATATAGTCTATGTACTTTACATTTTATAACAATTTAGTCTCTAAACTTTAGTATCTAACAATTTAGCCTTTCTATTTTTAAATTTGTAACAATTTAGTCTCTAACATATAAAAATCATCAAAATTAGATGTCAATTTTTATTATTTTATGATGTAGACTATGTATTTTGTAAAAATATTGAGTATTTAATTAGTTCATTGGTTTATTCATACAAAAAAAAATCTTATTAAATTTCAACACTAATTTCTACAATAAGGACTAAATTGTTACATAGTAAAGTTCAGAGACTAAATTGTTACAAAATTGAAAATATATGGACTAATCAATCATTACAAATTAAAGTTTATGGACTAAATCGTCATTTTTAAAAGTTTAAGGACTAAAAGTAATTTTTAACCTATTTAATATTAATATCCATGAAACAATATCGGCCATTCAAACGAGTCATAAATAAAATTTTATAACACTTCAATAATAATAATTTTTAAAAGACAATTTGTGTTTTTAATTCATTGATAAAAATTACACAACTTCAATAATATATATATATTCGTGTCAATCAACTAATTGTCAAAATATGTTAAATCTTTCATGTCTTTTATTTACTAGTAGACTAACTTATGATAGTCAACTTTTACTATTTTAATGGCCGATGTTTTAATCTCTACTATTTAAAACTATCGTGAACATAGTTTAATTGACATAAAATATAATTTTTTAGCCAAGATTTTAGAAATTTGAAACTCTCACCCCACGTATTGTTAAATGAAAGAAGAAAAAAAAAAGTTTTATTCTTGTTTTTGTTGAACTTTAAAAAACAATAGATAATAATCAATTTGTGTGTATGTATGATTGGGAAAACATATTGTGATACATTATCGTTGTCGTTTTTATTCTTCGAACCATATATCTCTTAATCGCTAACACGTCGATATACACAATTGAGCTGCTTGTTTTGGGTTGTATTTTTAATGTTGGTTAAATTTTGTTCACGGCTTTCAAAATATTCAATTTGGTTCCTATATTTTCACATTCAACACAATTTGTTTTTTTTGTACTTTTAAAATGTTTGTTTTGGTCTTTGTATTTTTTAAAAGATATATTTGTATTATTTGAAAGTTAATAATTTTAATTTTCTCTCTGTTAAAAGACTGATGTTAATGGAAATCAAAACCAAAATGATTACTATTTAAAAAGTACAAGAAGAAGATAGAGTTTGTAAAAGTAGATGAACCAAATTGAAAAAATTGATCAAATCCTAATACATTTTTTAGTACTAACAACGGTGGGAACAGATGATTGAATCTCTCAGTTCTTGAGATTACTTGGGTTTGGCACCAAATTGTATTTAATTTTTTTAAAATAAAATATTGATTATTTAAGATTTAGGATGAATCACGTTGGTGTGAACATGTGATACCCGTGGGATATTTTAAAATCATTTTTCCCGAAAGAAATAGAAATGAATTAATAATAAATAAAACAAAACCAAAACAGTTCGAAATTTATTCTCAAATCGGAACGGACGATGGTGCTCCGCATAGGCATAGGTCCCGCGACTACATCGTGAAACATGTGTACGTTGTCCAAGCATTGATTTTATTTTGGAAATAGTATAAACTTTTTTTTTTTTTTTTTTTTAAAGTATATACATTATAAAAATGAATTTTCATTAATTATTTCATAACATAAGTAAGTCGATGTAGTCAATATTTATTTATCAGCTGCTTCTGCCTTCAATCACTTCTACCACGGTGTAACTTACAACATTCTGTTTAATCATGCTAATTAAAATTTATTAGACAAGATTGCATAATATTATAAGTTTATAAAGTTACATAATAAAAAGGCAATAATTATTAGTATTGAAATATATTCACTTTTAACATAAATTCATCAATTATGTAGATGAACATTATAGAGTTGAATTTTATTAAAAAGAAATGTATAAAGTAAGTAAAACTATATATATATATATATATATATATATATATATTAAATGTCAGTGAAGGAGCAACTTGTGTGATTTTATATCAATGATTTGACAGCGTGCATTTTGAATCCCATTTGCATTATTTGTTTAATCACAAATCTTTCAACTCCCTCCCCTTCTCACGTTCTCATTTTCATGGGTTGTTTTTCCTCTTAGTCAATTATACATTTTTATTTTTTTTAATAAAGAAAGCCTGTCTCCTTTGCTCTGCAATGAAGGAAAGATACTCTTTCTTTGAATAGAGTAAATAATTAGATTCATGGTTGAATTCTTAGCTTGTTTAAATGCTAATTAATTGGTAAAAGAATTATAAATGATTTCACTTTAAAAATATGAAAACGAATAAGATACATTTATCATCATAATCCATTCGTATCATTTCTTTATCTAAAAATAAATTAGAATTTATGTTAAAGAACTAATATAATGCTGGACAAAAGGAAAGAAAACATGGTAGGCAATGTTTATGACCAAAATTATATGGAAAGAAATTTAATCTGAAAACCTATATATATTCAAATAATTATCGTTCTTCCATCTTAGTGACATTCTATTTAGGCAAAAATAATAATAATAATAATCTATCCATTTTGTATATTCTCAATGTTATATCAATTGGTTAAATTAGCATCCTTGTGTGCCAAAAATGACAGGTATTGTTGCTATTACATTGTAAACAAGGAAAGTGGAAAACAATTTAAGTTAATCCAATTTTTAATAGTTAGAAAATGAAAAGAAAGAAAATAATAAGTGAAATAGTGTTGGTGAAATGTTGCGTAGGAAATTCATGAAGTTAAACGTATTAAAATATAACAAAATGTATGGTTGGTTTAGTAGAGGGTTGCTTTCATTCTAAAAAAAGAAAAAAAAGGTTTAGTAGAGGGTTACCGGTGAAATACAAAATTGATGCACAAAATCTTAAACAAATCTTGAGGCGTTGGCGTATATAGGCTGGAATACATTATTTTTAGGTTGAATGGATCCCAAAATCCATTCCTTAGGCTGACAGACCCAAATTGTTGATTTTTTTTTTCTTTTTAAATAAATAAATATAAGGTGGTTTTTAAATATACCAAAATAAGCAAAATTATTTACCACTAGACTACAATAGACTTCTATTATTTTAGCGATAAACCACGATAACCGTTGAATTTTTCTATATTTGTAAGTAGTTTGATATTTTTTATATTTATAATAATTTTTCTAATAATTTGCACATAGTTTGATATTTTATCTATCTTAACTATTTTTTTTTTTAGTACAAATACAATGAAAATGATAGGATGAATATTTGATTTTAAGAGAGAAATTGCATACTATGTGCAGTTGTGCTAAACTTTGATGGCTCGAATAAAGAAAATAAGAAAAACTTATTAAAAGAGAGAGAGAGAGAGAGAGCAAAAAGAAGACCATTTCAACGAACTTAGGTAGTTATAATATATATATTTAGGAAGAGTTTAAAGGAGCCACGTATTGACTCTTAATTAATTATATGCATTTAGTAACGGGTAAACTCATCCACCTGACTGAAAATGTTAATAGATTATTGATGCTACCCACCTAAAACTTGTGACCAATCAAACCTTTTTTTTCTTTTATTTTTTCTTTTTTCTTCTTATTTTTCTTTATTTTCTTTTTCTTTAAAGCGAACTTAGCTTGGCTGTGATTGACATAACCTAGTTCGCTTGGCTGTGATTGACATAACCTTTCATCCTAAAGACCCCAAATTGTTGTACTAAAAAAAAATGATAGTTTTTTTTTTTTTTAATTAACATATTACAAAAGGAAAAGGAAAAAAAACACGCAACACATGAAAATTATTATTTTTTACAAATTAGTTCGTACGAGGTTTCTAGAAAAATGTGTTTTGTGGAGTTAAATTTGTGTTTATGTTAATTTATGTGGATGTAGTTTGGTCTCTAGCACTTGATCATCTGGTCTTCCATGTTGAATACATACACTTGATTTGAAGAAGCAGAACACATAAACATTCTTGAAGTTGAAGTCATGTTTAGCTTCAACTGCTTTGGGAGATTATTTTATATGATCCAATGTTCACGACAAAAAACAAGTAACCTTTGTAACTTTGCCAATGATCTTCAATTTCTATTTGGGACACATGTCAACTTTTGATTAGTCCCAAATTTGACCATTTTTAACTTTGCCATTAATTTGAGAAATGATGTGACAATTTGTAATTGGTAAAAAAATTCTCATTTAATAAATTTTACTTTTTTTGAGATTTATACATACATATGAGCGGGTGAACCTAAAAAAAGATAAAGTTAAAATCAAACTACAAATGATTTGTTCTTGATTTTGATTTGATCAATATGTCAATTTAATCAAACTATGAATTTAATACATAACTTTGATTTGAAATTTATATTCATTTTACACACATTTCTTTTTAGGTCAATTTATCAATACATTAATTTAAGTCAAACTTATGATTTTATTTTTCTGGACATAAAACTCCATTTTGATAGAATTCATGCTCTTCTTAATCCAAAATTGAACCTCATATTTGGCTTGAATTTGGAATAAAATTTGGAGATGAAATTTGAATTTAACTCCATCTCCATTTGGCTTGTGACAAAATTTAGATTATGCCCAAATCTTAATTTGGGAGAAATTTGAAGTCTCTTTACCAATTTAATCTGGCTTGAGGATAAAAATCCAAACTCGTTGGTAGTACATAGAAATCCAAATTTAGATAATTTGAGATTGTTATAAAACTTTGGGAAATTTTTTAAAATATGACTAAATTTTAATTCGAGATAAATTTGAGATCTTATTCACAATTTAATTTGACTTGAGAATTAAAACTCAAACTTAGATGATTTAAATTTAGGGTGAAATTTGGAATACAGCCCAACTTTAATTCAAGATAAAATTGAGGTTTAATCGACCATGATTTCAATTTGGGATAAATTTTGACATAGGTCGAATTTTCAATTTGAAACATCGGTATTCAATTTGGTTTTGAGGTATGGATGATTTGAATTTGATAAAATTCAGAATATGTAAAAATTTTAATTTGACAACATGTTCCGAGGGGCATCAATATCTCAAATTGGATTTCCATTTGATTTCGAATTTTATTTGAGATGTGATTAAATTTTGAATTTAAAATGGTTAGATCTCCTTGTCCAAATTCAATTAGATTTTCCGATCTGATTAGATTTCAATTCATCCATCATCATTTGTCTCAGGTGTATAACGAACGAACAATTTCAGTGACTTAATATCCCAGATATTTAAAACCAAAGATTGTCAACTATCATGATGGTTTGTAATTTGATTACTAATTATTTTCTCAATAAGCACATATAGAGACTCTTTGAGGGCTCATAATGAAATGGATTTGGATTAAAATGTAATCCAAAACTCATGTTTGGATTGAGCGTTTTGGGTTCAATTTGTAATATTAAATATATTATGTTCCGACAGTTTTTAATCGAACTCTCTTTTCCACCTTTTCACGTTTCACAATCCCATTTGCATTCCACTAGATACCTCACGCATTACAATACTCAACTGATTGCCAGTAACCACGATTACATTTCAACCTTCCAAACAATCCCATAAAGTTATCCATTTTTTAAGTTCAAGAAACATAGGGTTGAGATATCAAAAGATAGTTCAGATAGCTCTAAACTTCTTTTTACAACTAGGCTAACAAGGTTTTATTGCAATTATTATCAACATCCTAGTAAGTATTATGTTAGGGTCAGTAATGTTTATGTTTATGTTTATGTTATGTGAAGGACTAAAAGTGAAAATTAGTAAAGATTCAAGATAAAAGCGGACATTTTAAAATTATTGGACTAAATAGAAACTAAATTAAAAAATGGGACCAAACAGAAATTATAGAGAAAACAAAAAGAAGAAAGAGAGGAAAAAAAAAAGACCAAAGTAGTATCTTTCCCCAAACAATAGTTAAAACATATTTTTGCATTGTTGTAAAACATCGGAAACAAGAAACAGGTTAATACCACAAATCAAATGTTTAAAGTAAATTGTATGGCCAGTTGGGAGGGAAAAGAAGTTAGCAAAGTGACTCTTAACAAAGAAAAAGAGAGGAAAAAAAATGAGAGAGTAATTAGGAAGATGCAAGAATTTCATAGGAGCATTGAGTATGAAAATAGGCTTACAAAATCTGGCACCCTCCGCCTAATTGAGCTTTGTTAGAGTATGTCTCCATCCAACCGCCTGTGTCTTTTGCACTTCATCATCATGCTTGGCTGCACAGTATGTTGTATATGTCCAATATTTACGTCCTCAACACTCAATATTTGAAGCAAACATGATGGGGATCACTGGAAAACACAGCTTCTTAACCACCAGTCAGTCGTCACCTCGACTCCTGAAATGACTGCGGGAACAATTTTGGCAATAGAGACTGCTTCATTTTGATCACTAAGGCGAACACCCCAAAACAGGGTACATTCATCAACCCAACCCCAGCATACCTGCAAAATGGATGCCCATAACCACTGAAAATTCAGAAACAAGAATAATAAAAAGGCATTGGAGGCAGAGGCAGAGGCAGAGCCAGAGATTTAAACTTCACCATAATGGTGCGGATGGGGGTGATAAATCAAGGAACGGATAAGGCCACCTGCAATGAAGCAGGTTGAAAAAAATTTAACAATCTCATTCATATATGTTCAATGTAAAATCATTGTAGGAAATTGTGTTAGAGCAGAGTAGAAAGTTACGGCATTGAAACACAAGCATGGAGAATCCATTGAAAAATGACGAATATCCCCGTCCACAGTACAAAATATCCAATCCGAAAGAATGGATATCGCTGCAGTTCAAAGCAACCTTAAATCATTGCCCATATACTCACTGGAGTACCAAAATAGAAGCCTATTGAAGCATCCAAACTTACCAAACCATTCAAAATGGTTTCGCCAAGAAGACAAACAGCATTCACCGAGTGCATGGTAACAACGAACTGCGGCCAAATGGTGAATACATCACAACATCAATCAAACAAAACAAAATGCAACTCCCCCAATCTAAAATAAGCATTGTAAATGACTCTATATTAGCCAGAAAGAGAGGTGGGGCAGAAAATCAAATACTTACAAAACTTAGCCCACCACTTCGAGATAGAAGATATGGATAAAGAATGAACCAAAATACTATGTCTGTAAGTACTACAGCACCTGCGGATATCTAGGAAAAGAAAATGGAGCAAGCGCCTTCAGAACAACCACTTTGTATTTCTATTTTCTAAATGTGACCAAATATAACAGTAATAAATTAACATAACTCAAATATGTACTGGGAAGGTTAAATTAATAGCATGTAAGAGCCTTCGCCAACCTAAGCATATCCATACATTTCAACATAAAAGAAATAATCACCTGAAAAATAATTTGAAATGCGTATCCCCCCACACCAGCAGCTTGGCGAGTATGAAATTTTTCACGGGAGTTCAAACTCTTGGCTGTATTAGCCACGTCGGGGCTCTCCACACCAAGAGTTGGGGGAACATAAGTGCCTCGCTCTGCATCTAAACTTGTATGCTCGGTTGAGCTGCCACTATCATTACATTTTCTGCAACAACCATAAATGGAGAATGAAGTTGCAAGCTGCAAGATCGCAATATTTAAGCTTAGTTAATAACTTATGAATAGAGGAAAACTAAAGCCATGAAATTTTAATAATTCATTGAATGTTAGGTAAGTTTTGTTGTATTCCTGGCTACCCTAGTTCTCAACAGCCAAAAATATTTCTATATCTAATTAGATGGTGCTACATATATCAAATGTAGGATCAAAATTTTCCTTTTAGGGTTCCAAACGCCAAATCTCAGGACCAAAATTCATGGATACACCATCCTACTTTGTGTCTATCAAATATGAGTGAAGTATAACCAGATCTGTTAGCAGACATGTAGTTTTGAAGTTATAAAGCATACCCCAAAGTAGAGTGTGACCAATGTAAACGTCCACCTGCACAAAATAAATATATCAGTCTGGGGTTTAACTTTATTTCCTATATTGCCGAAGTAGTTTGTAACTTGTTTTCTGTACATTCAAGATGATTATTGGTTAAACATGACCTGAGACGGTAGGTTGATAATGCATGGTAAACTGCATAACTTCACAACCTCTCTCTGGCAATATTCAAGATATACCTCAGAAGGATACCATCTAAACCATTGATTGCAAATTTCCCCAAATATATGAATGTTAGATAAGAAAGTGTCTAAAATTAATGTCTGCGGTGTTTCACCCACATCTTGCACGAAGTTATACCAGGTAAGAGTGATATAAAGGCTACATAACCTTATCAGGAAATCTTTATAACTCTCAATAGTAGTTGTCTAAGAAGAATATGAAAATTATCCTATGCAAATTATGCAAGCACTAGCTATAGAATGGGCTAGAACAATCGGACTACTATTCGAACAGTCTCTAAGCGGGTCACTTGTCTAACTCCCCACAGTGTAAATATTTCTAGATTTGAACCAAAAATGAACCATCAGAACTATAATCATTACCAAGCTTGACAAGCATGGGAATAATGAGAAGAACAAGATTGGTTCACAGCCTCCCAGTTGAGTTGAACTAGTGTCCTCACTTAAACATACGATACAAAAAATTGAGTTTAGAATGATAGAAGAATACGAGATGTATAAATGCCTTACTGAGTATAAAATAAAAATATTCCCCCTCCAGAAACAACAGCTTCGCTTAGTATCAATCCGAAAAGCACAGCAAAAGCAAGCATTCTGTAAGCTAGCAGCCAAACTGGACTTATTCCTTTTCGACAAGTCCGCCAGAGTTCATCCTCGTACAATGACCCAACTGAATCTTGTGAATCGTCTCTTGATCCAGATTTGGGTCTTTTGAAACCTTCATATTTCCATATTAATAGGGCTGCCACAATCATAACGGTTGACAGAAACAAAGCACATAGAAAGAACCTCCAGTTCAACCAATAACTTAAAGTATTAGTATCAGTATTCATGACAGGCTTCCAGGAGGCTGATAATCCTGCTAAGAAACTCATGATGAGTTAATTGTACACGATACAAAAAATTCGACTCAGTGATTGTAACTGTCTCCAAAAAGATAGTCTAAATTTGAAGTAAGCAGTTAAATGAATGGTCTTGACAAAAAAAAAAAAAAAAAAAAAAAAAAAAAAAACATTTTAGAGCAAGGAAAGAAGAAAATAGGATAGATCCCAATGAGCAAGCGTGGAAGAAAAGTTCAGGGTAAAAGGAGGAGGAACAACAATTAGTAAATCAAGTCTAGCCATCGAAAAAGGAAAACAATGTCAGAAAGAAAGCCGGAGCGGCAACATTATTAGTCAGAATAACAACAGAAATTTTCTGAATTGAGTTCTTTTCAGCATTACATTAAGAAAAAGGAAAAAAATAGAACGAAGCGAACCAACGGGCAAAAAAGAACAAATAAAAAGAGAAGGACGAGTTGAAATTCAATAAACAGCAGACCAAGAAGTATGGCAAAAACCCAATTTGTAAAACTCGCTGATTCAACAAGAAGCATCACAATCATCATTAAAAATTAAAAAAAAAAAGTTGAGAGAAATAGGCAAAAGGGGGGGGGGGGGGGGGAATTCCCAGATTCGTTACTTTAGATTGGTCCAATAACGGGATCGATTAATACTAAAAAACAAGAAAGGCAAGAAGAGGAGAACGGTATTAGTACCAATTAAAAATGGAAGGCGTAAGGTATGCAAAACGAAACGGAAGGAAACACAGAGTTCAATAAAAGGGAGATTCTTTGCTTCCTCCGAGCATTTGAGAGAAAGGAGAGTTAATGGTTACAGAGAGAAACTGTGAAAGGATGAACTTCTCCGCAGGTGCAACTGCAACAATCACCCTTCCTTCCTTCCTTCCTTCTCGGATTGGATCAATCAATTTTTCAATTGGAATGGATTGGCTTAACTTGGAATTTTCACAATAATTTCATTTTCTGGACACTTCTGCCCAATCTTCCCGCCACGTGTATTGACTATACCCAAAATCTCAACTCAGATCAGAAGAAATGAGGAGAGAGAATTAAACAAATTAGGATATAAAATATGATTATGGAATTACAAGAACTGACCCTAAAACTAGGATTTCTGAACTACGGCTATACTCACTCAGAACTTCAACTCTCCGTTTGCATACTCAAATTAGGGGATTATCCGTTTTTGGAGCGAAATTTCAACATACAACAAAATACAATATAAACTTAACAGCTGGCACGTGATACAAATTTAGTCAAGCCCTGGACATGGACAACCTACCACTCTCGTGGCCACGTCTAGAATCTGGTATATGATGTGAATTCCCCCCATGATTTTTCAACTCACAAAGGAGCAAAAACAGGAAAGAATTGTAGTCTCAAACTTTTGTACCTAACTTCTAAGTAACCCTTCAATCTCATAATTTATTGTTCTTTTTTTTCTTTAGTTTTTCGATGGCTTTGTTCATTTAGTTGGTCTGTTATATTTTTTTATAATTTACATTATTTTAATATATTGTCTAATATATTCAACCATGCATTTAAAAAACGCATATTTAATATCTTAGAAGGTATGTTGTTCCTAATTTTGACTAAACTTACACTATTTCTTTACAGGTATTTCAAAAGTTCCCCAGCTGTGTCAATTATATATTTCAAATATATGTATATTGTATTTGATTTTGGTCGGTTCATACATACTATGTTTTATTTGCCGTATTTTTATGAATTTACATTATTTCACTACATGTAATTCGAATATCTGTATTTATTTATTATGATAGTTATTTTAGCATAATATTTTCCATATATGCCATTTTTCTAATATTTTCTATATGTGGTCTTTCATATTTCATTTTTTGTTTAAAAAAATGGTCAAAATTATGCAAGGGTGTATATGACATTTGGGCTGGGTTGTTATGAAATATCCTAACACGTTGGGCTATTCATAAAAAATTAGTAGTTTTAGGTTATTAGTGTAAATGAAATATCCTAACCCGTTGAGCTATTTATAAAAAAATAGTAGTTTTAGGTTATTAGTGTAAATGGACTTATTTGAATAGAATATTTCTCTAAGCACATATACTTCGGTATCATATATGTGATTTGAAGTATTTGATAATTATTGTTTTTTTAAATTTCAGACAGTGTACTCCCTTCCAAATACATCAAGGGATATGTTGGGTCTTTTTTTAAAAAAAATTTAAGCATAACCACTTAAAAGTCCAACCCACAATCCATTTTATTTGAAAAGTCCGCTTACATCTTCCTTAATCACAATTTGCACTCCCACTCCCTTTTCTTACATCTACTTCAATTCAACTTATCTGCGCATATCGTTCAACTACCAATCAGTTTTGTCGATGATGTTTTTATTTTATTCTCTTTTTAAATCTATTTTAATCCAACTTAAATTTATAAAAAATAACCGTATAAGTATTACCGTATCTGTATCCTGTATATGTGTATGTGTCTCTCACACTATTAACGTGGAAAACCTTATGTATATAAATGAGGGGTGGAACGGGCCATGAGTGATGAATATTTTGGGCTTCAGAGCGGCCCAACAAACTTAATTCCCGCATATAAAAGTTTCGCAATCAGAATTAGCCCTAATCTGTCAATCTCCCCTCGTCGTCTCGGTAAACCTGCGACTGCGACAATATGCAGATCTTCGTGAAAACGCTTACCGGGAAGACCATAACTCTCGAGGTCGAGAGTTCTGATACCATCGATAATGTTAAGGCAAAGATTCAGGACAAGGAGGGAATACCGCCGGACCAGCAGCGTCTCATTTTCGCCGGTAAGCAGCTGGAGGATGGTCGAACACTTGCCGACTACAACATCCAGAAGGAGTCCACGCTCCATCTTGTCTTAAGGCTCCGTGGTGGTGCTAAGAAGCGCAAGAAGAAGACTTACACCAAACCTAAGAAGATCAAGCACAAGAAGAAGAAGGTCAAGCTCGCCGTTCTTCAGTTTTACAAGGTCGACGATTCGGGAAAGGTTCAGAGGCTCAGGAAGGAGTGCCCTAACGCTGAATGCGGCGCTGGTACATTTATGGCCAATCATTTTGATCGTCATTACTGTGGCAAGTGTGGCTTGACTTACGTGTATCAGAAGCCCGGCGGCGATTAGGTCCTTTTTATGTTTACATTTTGATAGAGATTTTTTTTTTTTATGATGATCATCATTTTGGGAAAATACTAGGATGGCAAATGGTCAAATGGGTCCTATAAACTATGTTACGTTTGGAAACGATCAACCCTCAATTTTGGTTAATATTTTTGAAGCATCTTTCGTATAATGCTTGTTTGCTCGAGATGTTGTGCAGTTTTATATTCTCAAATTAGTGTGCTAAAATTACGTCATTGAAAATTCTTTAATTCTTTGGACTGGCATCTTGCTGCTTATGCTTTTGGTCTATCCATAATGAGTGTCTCATCGTTGAAAGTTGAAACTAGCCTTGGACTTCTTATTAGTTTAGGAGCTCTAATAGCATCCTGTAGAAAATATTATTAGGTTCTTTGGAATAACTTCTAATGTATTTTCCATACGTTAAGATCGTTCGACCCATTTGTTCCATTTTAATATCAAAATGATCGCCTCTCAACATCAATGAAGAGTTTGTTAACTTCAGTTGAGCTTGATTGCAAGAAATTATTCTTCCTAGTATTTGTTTTTTTTTTTTTTTTTCACGTCACCGGATATACTCGGAATAAGATGTATTGAAGTTTTCTATTGATGAATTGGACAAACAGTGGTCGGTTTTTTTCTAGGTTTGAGTTGTGATGGCATGTAGACTGATTTTAGTTGGGTCAAGACTTTGGCTATGCTTTAGCAATTGGTGAGGCTAAATCCTGGTTCCGTTTGTCAATATATATTTCTCCTAGCAATTAGCTTTTGGTTTCAAACTTGCATCCAATTTTTTCTCTGGCCTTGAAATGTTGGTTAGAACACTGATGTAAACACACAAAAAGATTTTGTTGGTCGATCGTTTGCACCATTCAACCATATGTTCTTTTAAACCAAGCATCAGCAATTTTCAAATGTCCAAGAACCATATTTCATGTTATATAATAGTTTAGAGAATGAATGCTAACGATAATTTTCATGAAATGGTTTTTTGGTGCTTCCTTTTATAATTCTGTTGAGATGGACGGATGCAGATAATTCTTCCGTGCTTAGTTGTGTCTATCTCTTCCATAACTTTCAAAAGTGACTATTAGGGTTCTTAATGTTACAATTTCATGTAGGATAGTTTGTTGATGATTTTAAATAATTTCAGATGTTATTAATCTATTAGATGTAAATTTGAGCTTCATGCTCTATGAATCTCAATTTTCAATTTGGTGTTTACTTGATTTGTGAATTTTAAAAAAAAAATTTAAAGACTAAATTTGTAATTTTGCTACCTAAAAGACCAAATAGGCATAAATTTTAGAACATAATAGAAAATGTTCTCTCATTAATCACGACTGTTGTATTTTTTAAGGACTTGGTCTTGCAGCAAGAGCTAAAAGAGTAAACAAGTATGGGCAACACATGGAACCTCCCTCAACAATTACTTGCATTCTCTTGATCTCCATCCCTCTATTTATAACCAAATACACTAACAAACACCTTATCTAATTGCTTATCCGCACTTACTAATATTATACTTATATATATGTTTTTTAAATATTTGTGAGTGTCCGCATGCACCTCGACTAATCTCACGGGATAACCCACCTCACCTTATAATAATAATTTTTAGGTAGATGGTCACTATGAATTTAACCTTTTAGCCATTTATATACTAATACTTACCTTCGTAAGGAAGACACTTACATAATCATGTTCGGGTAAATATTGTTGTGATTTACACTTGTGACCCTTTGCCACATTAATCCTATAAGATTCTGGATTCATGCAGTTTATTATTCATTTTATATTATTCTTATGCTGTTGGTATTTGGTAATATTTTTATAATCTTCATAGTGGTTCTTGTGGTGAAAAACTGCAGCAAAAACCATATTTCTTTTTGTTAATTTATGCGGTTAGTAGTTATGAACCTCCTCCAGTCCCCTTCCCACTTCACCGTTTGAGTAAATCACAAGTACACAGTTAGGAGAAAAGTTAGAGGTTGAAATAAAGTTTAACTTGATGCATCATCCCTTCTGAATTCTACTAGCGTGGACGTGTGGTAAATAAAGTGAAACGGTGGTAAATGAGATGAAAAGGAATAGAAGAAAGATGGCATTTCCACATCTTTTGTAGTTTCCATTTTTGCCTTTATGGTATGTTATTAAACTTTCAATTTTGATTTATTTTGGTACTTCCACTTTATAAATCATTGTTAGTTTAAAATTGTGATAATATCAGTATATGCCAATATTGAAAACTATATAATGAACATTCTAGAGTTGGCAAAGTTAGAATAGACATTTAAAAATTTCCAAGACTAAATAGAACAAAAGTAAAAATTGATAGAGCAGAATAAACATTTTAAAAATTGGACTTTAACAGGAAAAAAAATAACCATATGAAAATTGTTTAAAGTAGAGGTAGAGCACACAAAATATAACACATTATAAATATATAGAATATAATAAGATGATGAAAGAATCTTAGTGAGAAAACACGAGAGAAGGAAAGGGAAGTATGATATATATTTGATAATAATAGCAATGCGTCCACCAAAATGAGGTGTATAAATTGCGCTTGGTGCCGTCTCTCACAGACATATTGTTAGCTCTTCATCTCTCTCTCTCTCTCTCTCTCTCTCTCTCTCTCTCTCTCTCTCTCTCTTAACTGTAAAAGGTGTTGATATGTCGACAGTGGAGCAGCTCCTGGCCGATTCCTCTGAACAGATTCGTTATGTGCAATGTGGTCTTTGTAGCACCATATTGTTGGTAAGATCACACGTATTTGTATAACACAACACAAAAAACTAAAACAAGCTAATTAAGCAGTAATTAAATTAGTGATAATGCATAATTTGGTTTTGTTTGGATGATGATTTCAAATTGTTGAATAATGAAGTAATATTAAGCACGCACAGGTAAATGTGCCCTACAGCAACTTGTCGATGGTGGTGAGCGTAAGATGTGGGAACTGCAGTGGCCTCCTCTCTGTCAACATGGCTAAGCCCTCTTTTATCCCTTTCGATCTTCTTACTTCCCTCTCTCATAATTTGGTACCTAACGCTCCTAAATTTACTCTTTCTCTCATCATCTATCTCTCTAAATTTAATTTTGAATTGGGTTTAAATTATTATTATTATTATTATTATTATTATTATATATGTTTTTGTGACAGCCAAAGGAACCTTTCGCCCAAGAGTTTAACGTCGGCCAGAAACACTACTGCTTGGACAGCCTCAGCAACACATCCGACCTCATAACCTCCTACCATAACATTATTCACAATCATGAAGATGATGATGATGTCATCATTATTCCTCCCACTCCAGTTGTTAACAAGCGTAAGCCACCATCTGTATAATAAGTTAATTATTATGCCTTTAAATTCTTTTCTTATTATTGTACGTAACATTTGTTATTCTCTTTTAAATTAGCCCCGGAGAAGAAACAGCGAGCCCCATCAGCTTATAACCAATTCATCAAGTAAGATAAATATTTGCTATTAGTATTAACTGTGCACGTAAGAGATGAGAGGTGTTTAGAAAAGGGTTGGGAGGCTGAATTGGTTTCATGCAAATATTATATTATATTGTGCAGGGAAGAGATTCGGAGGCTGAAGGCGGAGAATCCAGCAATGGCTCATAAAGAGGCATTCAAGACAGCTGCAAAAAATGTAAGCTTTGTGTTGTTCCATAAATGATGAGAGAGAGAGAGAGAGAGAGAGAGAGAGAGAGAGAGAGAGAGAGTAGAGAGTAGAGAGTAGAGAGAATTACATTGTTAGCTTAAACATATATATTGTGGTTGAGGGTTTGCAGTGGGCTCATCTTCCTCCAGTCAATGCCGCAGCTGGAGTTGATCACATGACGATGAGAAAGAAAAACGTAATGTAGGCAGCCAAAGGGGGAGCGTGATTTTAAATTTAACTTAATCAGGTAATTATTATTAAATCAAATTAAGGTACCTAGCTCATTGATTAAACATATATTATATATGAGTAGACAAAACATTAAATGTTGAGTAATAAATTTGATAGAGTAAATTATATGGGATTGGCAAGTATTTCCGTAAAAGAAGTAAGGGATGGTAATTGAGCCAACGACCACATCCAAGTCCATTTTCCTGAAATGGGATCACACTTAAATACACAATTTATGAATAATTACTTCTATTCTCTCTGTTTACAGTAATTGAATGGATGCCACTGAGATTGAGATTGTCTTCTCTCTCCAACACCCCCTTTTCACCAAAACTAATTCAAACCCTCTCAATAATAATATGCCTTTTTTTTTCTTCTTATTTATATTTTTGGTTTCAGAGAGGTCAAAGTCTGCTTCTTAAAACTCCCCTACTGCCTGCTTTGGATCTGCGCCCAAACGACAATGAAACATATTAATTCCATCCTGACACAAATACACCAACACCTTTTTCTTTTCTTTTCTTTTCTTTTCTTTTCTTTTCTTTTCTTTTATATATAATTATTCATGTAATCCAACCCCTCCCTCTCTCTTCTTCTCTATATATGTATTAGTTTTAGCTTTCAATGAACCCAATTTTAGAGATTATATATCCAAACTAAAATCTCAAATTTAGAGGATCCTTTTTAAATTCACACACTTTCAACTTTAACCACTAAAATTAAACACAGTACTTTCTCACTCTCACTTTTTTGTTTTTCTGTTTGCTTTATTATTTTCAGCCCTTCAAAATATATATATATATATTAATGGGACCCACTTATTTATTAAATGCAATAAATCAACCAATAAAAAATCCATCATATTAATTAAAATGTCAAACTAAAATTCTCACGCTCCTTCACAATTCACATTTGATAATCATTTCGTAACTAAAGTTACTTACCCGTACAAGTTTGTTGCTGTGTTTTGGTTTTATGTTTTCTAAAAAGCTACAGATACGTAAACTAAAGCTCGGGAGAGAGATTTATAAGAGATAAAAGAAAACATTTAGAGAGGGAAGAATTGAAAAACAAGATGTGTATAATGTTAGAGACAATATTAATTACAGAAAGAGAAAACAAAAATAATCTCTTCCTACAATTAACATATTTAGGTTAAAATACCATTTTGGCCACTATATATATACTCTCAAGTTTGTTCAATTTTAATCCAATTTTAGTCTCAATACTTTCAATAAATCTTAAATTAAGTCCCTCAAATTTAATTTTTACCAAATTTAGTTGAATATTAGTTATATTTTTCATGCAAATAAATATAATATATGGAAATATAATTTATAAATAAAAATGCTAATAGATAACATAAAATTTATTTTTAAAAAAAATTAATAATAAACTAGCAATCAAACCATTTAAAATTTATTGAAAAGAACATAGCCTAAAATTGGACAATTAAAAGTAAGTATATATAGAAAACAAAATCTATATGATATTTTAACCTAATGTTTTTTTATTCAACAAAGAGTATAGTTTAGGGAGATAGATTTTTTTTTTTTTTTTTTTTTTTGTGTGGAAATAACTTGTATCTATCAGAGAGATTTGTTAGAAAAGATATAAAGAAGTTATAAAGTCGAAAATTTGAGAGAAAAAAAAAATTAACATAAGATTGGTTGATCATAATATTTAAAACTACATAACAAAACACAGTTAGAAAAATTGAAAAGATGCTCTTAATCGGGTATCGAAGATCTCTTACCATTTTAAAAGTCATAATAAATTCATGGGCACTCTCTATTTAATGAGTGCATTAATTAAAAAGCTTGACAACTTGGTGTATATAATTAAAAGGCATGACGACATACAAAACAACTTTCATTAAAAGCCTTTCACGACCTTCTATTTCGTCCTTTGCGAACCTATATTAATATGCTATCCTCTCTCTTCATATGGACTTAAAAGTGATTTTAGTTTAGTTTTCTAACTTCTACCTACGTTTTCTGTTGCAGCCTCAACTCAAATTTTGAAGTCTTACATAAGATGCACCATCAAATAAAAATTATTAATTTAGATAAGATTAAGAAAAAAGTAATGTTAAGAGGAATGAATGCCCTATATCTAATGGTCTTAAACACATGAACAATGTGTAGAGCATTATTGCAATACCCCATCCAAGGCTTAAAGTTTATGTCCCATGGAAAACAAAATATTTTTAAAACACGTAGACATAAAACGAAAATGATAGCAATAAGTAAGATAGTAGAATATAACATGGTTTATTTAATGGATATGATATGTTTGTATGAAAAGAGGGTATCTTGCACATTATATTTTATTTTGTCCAATTGCCTACTTTGTTCTACCATTTGTCATATGCTAGATAAGTTTTTTTTTTTTTTTTTTTTTTTTTTTTTTTTTTTTTTTTTTTTTTTTTTTGTCCATAATGTTTGAGTTGGTAATATTTGACATTTTAAAAAAAGGACATTTTGAGAGATAAATTCTAAATAGTCTTTTCACCATTTAGAGTTATTATTGAAGCCTATTGGACTAAAATGTTAATATTGGACCAAGTAGACCAACACGGCTAGTATTTCCCTTCTAAAATCTACCAAATAGATACCAACCCAAAATGAAAAAGTATAATTGAACAATATTCCAACAGGGATGAATATCAAATTCTTTTTTAATTTCCCGCCTCAAAGCCATCTTTTTAAGATCAGCAAGCCAAACTGAAATGCTACGAGATATATATATATATATATATATATTGTACTAATTAATCAGTCAGCATATGGAGATCGAAGTGGTGGACACAAGGATATAACCCATTTATCAATTTAGTAAACAAAAGTCTGATCGGTTGTCTAAACAGGCTTTACATTTAGCATTCACACCTTCTACTCATCTTCATTTTTTTGTTCCAAAATAAATAATAATAATCATAAAATAACTTACTTGATCTAGAAACAACTTAAATTAATTCATTATCATATATTCCAGTGATATTGTCTTGATCTCATTGTGCTCGGCTCATTCCTCGTAAATTTGGCTGTAAATGAGTCCAAATTTAAGATCATGTAAACCGACCAAATATTTCATTAACAAAGAAATAAATGTCGATTGTTAAAATTAAAATCTATTTTCTTATGCTATAGTTATAGCATAAAAAAAAGTGCAATCTTTCTAAATATTGTTGTGCGTGTGTGTAAGGTGAATTAAACTATATTGGAATTAAATGAAACGATATAATGAAGTGAGGCGTCACAATATCAAATGATACATTTGCACGGTTGAATAATGAATATAAATGTATGAGAGAAAATATAAAATTCGTATCTAATCATATTACTTTAGAATAAACATCCAAGAATTGATTGAATAATTATTTTAGTGAAATTAGAAGGGATGATACCGAGGAATGGGTTGGGAGAAATAGTATGGAAATATGCCCGGAAGAATTCAGAGTTCTCTTTCTGGAGCTCTTTCCACACTGGGAGGTCAAAAAAACACCATAAAAGCTTAATTAGATTATTGAATAATTAATTTGATTTAGAGAAAGAGAGAGAAGAATTAAAGTTAAGGAAGTGTTTGTATGGACCTGTAAGTGTTATGAGAGGGCGAATGTTTGCATGGTGAGCCAATGCCTTTACGCACTCATCTCGACTCATATGAAACAGCAAGCATCTCTCTATCAGATGTTGGACCTGCAAAATAATAATGCGCAGAGTCTTAACCGCAACTACGGCAAGATGAGTGAAAGAGAGAGAAGCAGTTACGTTAGCAGTACCATCCGGATATAGGCATGGGGATGGCAATAAAAACAAGGAAGAAACTGGTGGCTGTACATAGTATATATTTATATATGTATATCTGTTTATAAATTAGCTTAGGAATTGGACAAAAACCAGTACATTCAGCGAAAAAAAAAAACCAAACCAATAAACAGAGAATAGGAGAAGAGAACAAATTAAAAGCCCTCATAAGCGCCAAACAGGAGAAGATATTTGTGAGCTTTTTATAGCAAAGAAGGAAGAAATATTATCCACAGATATCTGAGTGAAGGGCCAAAAGAGCACAAGAAATCCAAACCCATCTCCAAGCAGATAAGAAGGATGGAGTTGCAGTATGGAATGGATGGTTATTGCAATATAATGGTGACTGATTTTGACAAATCTAATCTCTCTTCCCCTTTGGCCCCAACAATGAACAACCTCTTTAAATTCCTGTCACTGCCAATAACTCATTATTCATAATCTACTGTTTTCCCAGTGCCATTCAAATTACAACTATAGACTGATGGTTGATAGATATAGGTGAAATTGAAAGGGGGACAAAAAAGGAAGTGAGGTTGTAGATCATCCCAATATTTATTATTTATTATTTATTATTTAAGAGCTGCCATCAAATAAATAAATGGCCACAATAATATTGAAAGGGTAACATACAGATTGGAAAGCAGTGAACATAATCATATGCGGAGCTGTTGGGTGATTGAATTGTGAGCCTTGCGATGGATAAGTTTTTAGTGTATACTCATAAAGCCACGTTGTCTCCAAATTTAACATACATATGAAATGGAGCGGATCTTTGAACAATGGGACTGATTTGTGCACTCATTTACAACCATTTTTTAGAACAACCATCAAGTTATTATTATTATTATTATTTTAATGGAATGGAAAAGCAAGTTATAGCCTCTAGAATTTGAGGAATCAAAGGTACCATCGTGATTTGAACTTTGAAGGATGGACAAGTAAGAACTTACTTCACTTTTTTTTTTTTTTTTTTCCTTCAAATTCCTTACAACTCGGACATCCTCATCAAATTGTAATCTCAAGACTATATAACCACCATTCTGCCTTCCACTAAATCCATGACTTAATGAACTCCGGACGCGGCCAATTCTCACCATTTGGTTATCTTAAAGTGGGGCAACTGGATTTGGGCTTATGACCATTTTGATTGAATCAGTACAGTGAATTTTGAGCAGAAATGGTTATATGAACAATAACCCAGATCCTGGAATACAGGAATTTGTTTTACTAAACATATGTTCTAGTCCCTAATATTATGTAATAAGTCTATTATGTTTTTAATAATTTTCAGTTATACCCTCGCTGTTGGCATATATTTTAAGTTGGACATGAAGCAAATGTGCAAACATGATATTATTTAAGTTGGTAGAAAGAACTACTTCCTCCCAATAAAGATGCATAAAAATATAAATGGTAATTGGCAACTGCCCGGACTGCCCTCAGGATCACTATTTAGTACTACATTCATCTGATTCTTGAAGATCGGGGTGTGACAAATCATTCAACAGTACACCACTTCAATTCATGCCATTACAAAATTCTATTCTGAGAAACAAAAAGCCTGTTCTAACTTCTAAAAACAATTGCAAAATAAACCTTTGTTTCAGTAGTGGAGATTGGAACACTATCAATATCATTCTAGGTCCCTCCTAATGATAATGATATCCTTGAAAGTGTAGTCTAGCGATAATTAATTTCCAAGTTAAACAACAAAACCTAAAATATAGGTGTAAGACTGAATCGGACTTTATAAACTCTTTCCATATTTTAAAATCTCTTTTAAGTTTTGAGAATGTGGGAAGATGAGAAAGCATCCTTCATGCTTTCTTCAAATGACTTTCACATCCATTAATCAACATTGAGAAACCAAAAACCATAGGCATTTAGAACAAATAATGACGCAATATAAACATCTGATGATAGTTGTATTAATTCCTTTCTTTCTAACCAACTTCAACATGAAGATAGTACATAGTTCTGATATGTAACTCCTACGAACTAGTAAACACTTAGAAGATTAAATACTTAGGTTCTTGTAAAACAACAAATAAACAAACCGGGACACCAACACATAGCTCGGGTCTTTCCATAGTTTTTGTTTTCTCTTAAGTAAACGCCGATGCTGACTCCTGCACACGATGAACAAGCAGAAAACTTGTCCCCCGCCTAACTAACTGGTATCAGACTTATCCACAGCTGAAACAGGAAGCGATTAGGCAAAATTGTACATCAAAAATCAAACAACTCGTTCATGAATGTAAAAAAGGAGGGAGAGAGGGATTACTATTGTAATTAAGAAGCTTCTCAATAAGGTCAACATGAGTCATGAGCATTCGCCTACAGCAGTAGCGAACCAAGCCCAGCGCATCAAGTGCATCACTAATACAGAAAATAATAATAATAATAATAACAATAAAAGCATTAACATCTCCATAGCAAGGTAAAAGTCTACTAACGAAAAATCTTCAAAAAATCAAGACGGAATTTCAAGAGGTAAATGCAGAACCCTTCTGAATAGTCTGCCTGTAGAAGATCAAGGTAATGATCCCACTTGTTTCCAATCATCTGAAAAAAATATAAACCTAATTGGAGAAAACAGGAAAATGCAATTTTCAGAAGAGGCTGAAACTCAAGATTGAATATCGTTCTCCATGGCTTACCTTTCCGCAAGTGAAGCAACGCACTGGGATGATCATCTTCGCTTTATGAACAACCCACGCAATTTCAACTTGACCTTCAAGGTTTGACCCCTGCGGATCCTTTCTTTTTTAAATCCTTTTTCTTTGGGCTTTGACTTGACCAACGATACCAGCCCATCTCGCAAGGCCCATTCCCTTCATGACCCAACGTTTTAAATAATAGGAGAATTATGGTACATGCCTAAAATGCAATTATACTTTATAAATATATCCAATTACATTATTCTTTTGTCAAGGTGACTAGAGGTCGCAATTGTTAATGTACCGCTAAATTTCGTGCAGTTAAAAATTAATTAAGGTCAATACTAAAACTTACCAACTAAGTTAAGCATCGTGTGGTTTATTTTATTTTGCACGTTTCCTTTGAATCAATAAATTTCCCATTGAAATACGTACAAGTCATTTTTTTTCTTTTTTCCTTTCAAATTTACATACCAATAATCGAAATTAATTTGTATGAGACGATGTTAATTGGAGGAGTTGTAATTGTAGGAGTTTGAGCAATAGAAATATAAATTAGTTAGTATGGAATTGGAGATTAAGGAAGCAGCTAAAATTGATTGGTGATTTGTTGGATTGAAGAAAACCTGTTTGTTTGAATTTTTTTTTTTTTTTTTTTTTTTTTTTTAAAAAAAAGAAATTGAACAGATATTTTCAAAGAAATATATATAAAGAGAGGGAGACACATTGTTTGAAGCTGAAGCTCACTCTCACCGCGTCGCCTCCGAAGTCCCCTTTTTGTCCTCTTCTCTTTCGGCTTCTTGGTCAACAAATTTGAGCTTTTCATATCTGTATGCACCAAACACAAACCGTTTGCAACCTTCAAAACATGTCTTTCCTATTTAAACCACTGCTTATTTGTCAACTATTTTCAAGTGCTGTCAACTAAACCGCTTACCCTTTTTTTCCCATTTAACTTAGCTCAAACAAAACATAGATCAATCTTGATACATATTACTCGAGTAAATTGCAATTGGAGATACATTATAAAATGAAATGAAGATAAACTTTCATACAGCATATGAGAGTTAGAGTCAGGGTAGTGAACTATAACATAAAAATTTGCGCAATGGTCTCACATGGGAGAAGAAAACAACTCCCATATTAAGTGCAATGGTGTCCGCCTCATCAACAAACTAAGAAACTATAGTGAGATCCATTAAGACTCTAAGGTTGCCGACCTCCAAACAATTAGACTCCACCAATATATTGTCAACATTGATAGAGAGAATACTTGTCAATCAATAGCTTCAAGAACCTTGATCTCATTGCATCTAGGGATGACTTTGAAACTAGCCAAACGAACACGACCCATATGGTCTCGAAGCAATCATTCCAGTCCATCCCACTTTCTTATCAAAATGCATGTCGCATTCGTGTTAAGCTTCCACATATTCATTGAAGGAGGGATCCGACCTACAAACACATGCTTGTGGACATTAGGTTGACCTTTCCACAATTGTTTTACCATCAATATCCTCCAGTAAGTGATTTTCGATCGAAGCACTAATTGAATTAGAATCAATAAGACCTTACTAGAACAACAATTTGTTTCTAACCTTCCAAATTTTTCCAAAGAAGGTGCACAAATATTTCAATATTTTTCATGGACAAAACATACAAAAAGAGTAGAGTGTACGCCTTTCATAGACAAATTATTTTTAGAGGGGATAGGGCATATATAATTCTCCAACAACAAATCTTGGTCTTAGGAGGGGACTTGGCCTTCCAAAAAGTTTTCCATAGTCGTCACTTATAATACAACTAATGAGAGGAAGTTGCATTATGAGAATTATTCAATTTGAATAATAAATAAGAAGCAATTTAACATAGAAAACTTTCTAATTATCCAGATCCCAAAGGATCTCATCATCTATTTGTGTCCTAGGAAGTGAGACTCGAAGAACATCATCTGCATCATTCAGTAAGAAACTTTCTTGGACCAAATCCTCATTCTAACGTCCAGACTCAAACATCAGAGACTTCACCGAGAAACTTTAAGGACTTGAGGCACGAGTACAGGTTTGCGACTTCCTCCCTTGGAAGCCATGGATCTGATGAGATTTGCATAATCTTGTCATCCACGACTTTCCAGATAAAGTCATGTATGAACAATTATCTCCCCGTAGCGTTAGAAGGATTGTTTCCTAGACTTGCATTTAGAAAGTTATCAGTTTTGAATTATTTACCTCAAATCACTCTAAAAAGAAGACTATGTGGTCATTTTGAAACTTAGTTTGCTTACCAAGCATAGCTCAGACGAAAGTTTAGAAATATCTAAAACCTAGCCCCACATCTTTCTTCCTATTACTCAAATGATGCCATCAATGGATACCCTACCATAATTATCCAAAAAAACAGATTGGTTTCATCACACAACCTCCTTAGAGCTGGAAACAACGGATAGTATAAATAAAAAGGGCTTTATCAACCACCTTTATTATGACCTCCTTGCCTCCTATTAACAACAACTTACCTTTCCACCCATGGAGAACTGTCCACACTCGATCCTTGAGGGACCTGAAAACTTGGATGGTAATCTAAGGTATTTGGCCAAAGGAGCATAATACTGGATTCCAAAGGCAACTTGAATTTTATGAATCACCTCTATTGTAGTGCTTTTACTAGTCGTGAACAAAATTTACTAAAGTTAATAATTTGGTCAGTAACTTTTTCATAAGTCACCAACAACATTTAGACAATCTGGTACTCTCCTTTCCTGCTGCGAAAGAATGATAGACCATATGCAAAAAAGATGTGAGAAATAGAGGGACAATAGAGATTAATAAGCAGACCTAGAAAATTGCTAGTTCGCTATCCCTCTAGCTTGAAGAATATTCTCCCTTAATATAAAAAGTAACTAACTTGATACATTACATGTTCAAGGATCCATCGCTAATAAAGCTCATTTTAGTTATAATCTTACAAAGATAGCTCCATTTCACCTGAACATATGCTTTGTTTACATCTAGTTTATGAGCTCCCACCCCAACTTTAGCCTTCTACTTATTATTAGTGTAAATACATTCAAACCCATTATCCATAATTAGTCTACTAGGGATCAAAGTTGATTTTATTGGGAAAATGATGATATTTAGTACTTCTTTCAATTGGTTACCCACTATTAAAACACAATCTTATGTCCCACATTGCAAAGGCGATAGGACGAAAGTCCACCATGAATTTTGGATTTCCCCCCTTGGGAATAAGTACAATCGACATTAGATTTATAATCTCCTCCATTACGTCATCCCCATTCAGAATATTAAGGCATAAACTTATCGTATGTATACCGACCTCTTCCTAGTATTTTTGAAAGAATAAAGTATGTGGCACGTCAGGACCCATAGCTTTCAAGGGATGCATAGCCTTAACAACAACTTTTTCCGATGAGAAGCCCTAAGATAGAATCATTTAGTATTTCTATCCCTTCATTCGATCCACTCTTCCACTAAACTATGCACTTTGGAGTACCAATACTAAATATATGCATTACACTATTTAGTATTCAATTTTGTGATAGATTATGAAATATTGTATCACATACAAGGGTAGTTCTACTACGGGCAAGAGGGACACGTGTCCCTCAAGTTTCAGATTTATATATTATATACAATTTAGTGTTGTTGATGACCAAACTAACTTGTTTGGTATAGTGGTTGTTGCCCTTGCCCTTAAAGTCTTCGTTTCTTAGCTTCATTTTTGTTTTAATTACAAGGTGGTAAACTTTAAAGATTTTTATTTTTATTTTTTAAAATAATAAATCACTTGGATATAAAATTAAATTTTATGTTTAATATGAATTTGAATTTTTAATTTTGTATCTTATAAGTTTGTGAATGTTAAAAAATATCAATTAATTATAAGACCTATTAGACACAAAATTTAAAATGTTAGATTATATTTGACATATTTTAAAATTTATTTTTAAGTTTGAAACTAAATAGACAAATCCAAAAATTTAAAAACTAAATTTTCGTTAAACTTAATCAATATTGCTATCAACCCATCTAAAATTATATGTAATATGAACTTGTGTCAAACATAAAATCTTGGATCTACCACTAATACATACATACCTACAAGATTTATTTTACTTTCAACACAGGTTATTGTGTTTTTCAATAAAATATTATACTATTTTAAGATGTAAATTTATTATCTCGGATAAAATAATAGTAAAAAGTATTTATTATTGTAAAGTTGAAGTAAATATTTTTTTGGACATCAAGTTATGAACTTGTGGATTTGTCATATTCTTTAATCAATATTATTAGCATTTGACAATAAAAAAACTTTTTAGCAAAATAATAATTAAAGTGATTAAGTATATTTACAACCAGGTTGAACATCGCTTTAGAAGTAAAAACATTGTATTATAGACAAAAATTTACATCTCGTGTTAACTTTTTAAAAATAAAATTTGGATATGAAGTTGGTGAATTGATAGATATATGGATGGATAATGTCATTGTTGGGGAATAAAGGTGGGAAGTAAAGTAAAGTAAAGTAAATAAATAAATAAATAGGGCAGGGTTGGAACTTGAAAGTAAATAAGTAATGATGGGGATGAAATGAAAAGAAAATGAAAAATGAAAAATAATAAATAATAAATGCAATGGGGACTAAAATGGTGACCCGCAAATCGGGGAATGGAGATCCGTGAACAGAGCAGGTTGTCGCTTCGCTACAAATGTAAAGGCGAAGGCAATTGCGCGCCAAAAATTAAAAAAAAAAAAAAAAAAAAAGAAGTGGGCCCGTGGGAGCGAGCGGAGGAGAGGGTGAATAACGCAACGCAAGGCAACAACAGAAGGCCTTGTTTCCCGCCCCTTTTATTTCTCTGAATAATGAATTAATTTTATTATATTTATGGTTATGGTTATGGTTATGGGTATGGGTATTGGTATTGGTTAATGCCCCTTCCCTCCTACTCCTACTCCTACTCCTACTCCTATTCCTAACTCCTAACTCCTATGTCCTACCCATCTCCTACTCCTCTCCTACGCTCATCATTTCATTCACATTTCACACGCACCACCAATCTCCATATCCTTTTACTGGATACTTCATCTCAATCTTCTTTCTACCCATTTTTATTTCTTCTCTTCTACTTTAATTTACCTTTCCTTTTTAAAACTATACTCATTTCATCCCTTCTCCATATTTTTTACATTAACAATTCTATTTTTTTTTTTTTTTTAACTCCTATACATAACCACAAATTCCCATCTTAAAACATATACAGTAGGTTATTTTAAAGAAACCACAAGAGGAGCTTAGGAACACTATCCTATTCAATTTTCATTGGCCACATTAGTAGCCATCTTCATATAATATCTCAATAACGGTATCCAATATTTACACTCAATTAAATTATAATAATTTTTTAACACTTGAGCTTCTACTAAATAAATAAAAATACTTAGACCATTTAACCATGGATGTACAAAGACTCAACAAGTAAACTAGATGTTGGTGCACCTCAAACTTCCATTACATAGTCCATTGTAGGGGGTTCATGTATAACAACTTACTCATTTAGTTAGCTCCATATTTTGACTTAAGAAATTCAATAAAAGCGACACTTGAAATGAAAATTAAAAAAAAAAAAAAAATCAATATAGAGATTAAAATAATCTCCCTCTCTTTCTTTTAATATGAATACAGTTTAATGTGCTACAAACAATTAATTTAGTATTATATCATGAAATACCAAATTGCAAATACAATAATGACAAATAAATATATATTTAAGCTTTCCTTGGTATTCATTTGATTTTTTATTTTTCAAAATTATATACTTATTTTGTAACAATTTCTTTTTCACAGTTTTCAAATTTTCTTAATAAACACTTGATTTTTTAGCTAAATTAAAAAAAAAAAACAACAAATTTTTTAAAACTACTTTTTTTAGTTTTGAAAATTTGGCTTTTATTTTGAAAACACTCCTAACATGTGGATAACAAAACATATAGACTAATAGTTGGAAGTAATATTCATAGGCTCAATTTAAAAAAAAAAAAAACAAAAAATAAATAAAAGATCAAATTATTATGAAAGGGACTACGTAATTTTACCTATTTTGGGCAGAAAAAAAAAGTTAATTTGACGAGAGAGAAGAAAGTTTGCATTATTTACTTTTATTTGTAATAATGCAATTATATATATATTTTTGGAGAAAAGGTAAAACTCTAATTGAATGAATTTTTTCAACTAAAGAGTAGAGGACGGAACCTCTAATTCTAGGGAGAAAGTCAAACAAATTGCCACTAAACTAGGTTGACTTTGATAGGGATAAAAAACATCTATAATAAACTACTACTCGGTGATAACAAATTAAAAATTTTTAAATAACATATTTGAGTTCTAATGGTTAAATATTTAAGATATATTGTTTAAAAAAAAAACATATGAGATATAAAGTTATCATAATTTTGTGTTATTTGAGTTTATAGTCTATATATATATAAATATATACATCAGTACAACAATTGCGGAGTGAAAGAATGAACTCCAACCTTTAAAGATGAAGCACATGTTAATACTTTTAAATCAAATTCATTTTTAATTTTTAAGTTAAATTTATATTAGGGGAAGAACAATGGTTGGTAATTGTTTTATCCCATTACAAAATGGTCCCAAGGACAAGATGAATTACCAAAAATATACGTTGAGGAATTATGATAAAGTTCACGCGAATATGTCATTCACCCTTGTAAATAATCCAAAACTGTAGTTATAACAATGATGATATTACCAAATAATGCAAAATAAAGAAGCAGGGGCAGTTACGTAAATTCGCGATCGCGTACAAATTCAAAATGACCAGAAAAGATAAAAGGAGTAATAAGAGTAGTAATACTGTTAAAAACAAAAGGTGTCCAAAGTCCAAACACCATATTCCATTTAATTTCCAACCATACTTAATATAATTTAAAATCGATAGAGAATCCAGTTGGAAGAGTTATTAATTTTATTTACAAAATTAAATTTGAAATACAAAAAAACTGTGTTGCGTTGCAACCAAAAATGTAATTAAAGTGTAACGAAATTTAAAATGAAAGAAAAGAAAGAAAAGGAAAAGTGGGGTCCAGGAATGGTCAATTGAAATTAGCTTCAATTTTCTTGCTTCTTCCTCTGGGGATGGCTTGGCTTCCCTTCCATAATTTGTGTTTCGTAAAAAAGAAATAAATTAAAGGGAAAAAAAAAAGGAACGGAAATCCGTTTGCGTAACCACTACCACCGATTCATTCATTTCATTCTAATAAATTTTCCACTCCCACCGCACCACCTCCCTACAATTTCTCTTCTTCTTCTTCTTCTTCTTCTTCTTCTTCTTCTCTCTCTCTCTCTCTCTCTCTCTCTCTCTCTCTTATAATTCTTCATCTTCATCATCATCATCTTCTTCTTCTTCTTCTTCTTCTTCTTCTTCTTCTTTTCCTTTTCGTCGGTTACCTTACCGCTCCAGAAGCCTCCATCCATCTCTCCCCTTTCCTCTATATATTTATGTATGCATATTTCTAGATCCTATTCCTCTTCCTTCATCATCATCTCCGCCTTTTGATTCTACATACCCAATCTTCAAGGTATTCCATCTTTTATTTTTCTCTCTCTCCCTCTATATATATATATTTATTTCTTTTCGCTATTACTATGTGTTTATATGTATTGCTTCGAATTATGTGGATAAATCTGTGTGAATTGTTATATAGCAGGATCTGGAGATGATATTTCTTCTCATCTGACACTGCCCAAATGACTTCTTCTTCAGGTAATCCTTTCCTTCCTGTTTCAGACCCTAGTTTCATGTTTGCATCATTGCCAAAGCCGTGCCTCATAAGGAAAACTTCGTTTCCCTAATAAATCCATAGATGATGATCTCAAGCAAACATTGTTCCTTGTCAAAATTGTTAGATTGCCTGTCCCTTCATTATGCGATTCCGGTCAAACCTGCTCACCAATCTCCCTAACTTTCCTGATTTAGAGACGATCCCCACTTATGATACACTAAACTTTTTCCCATTCCTTTACCGCGTCCCCATTCCTGCTGATGTTTTTCTGACTATCTGCATATGGTTATGTGATTGAACTACTGTTATTTTCTTCTGATCTGATCTCCCTCTAGTGTTATTTCTGAATTCGTGTTTGCCTTGAATTTGATGTTTATGTTTGACTTTCTGCAATCAAAGTTGATAAGGAAAACATGATGATGGGTAGTTTCTCGTATTTTCACATATTTGGATGGATTGTTAGTCTGAGTAAATGTTACGGATGACTGGATTTTATAAGATTACTGATTGCCCATTACGGATGCCTATGTTTTGTAATAGGACTTGTCGAATATGAGCCCTCTGTTGTTTTATTGTATTTGGGAAGTGGCAATGCCAAGTCTGTTCAAGAACTTGTTTCATCCAAGATTTTTGGCATTTCTGCAAACTTGCTGACTGAATCCTCTTATTTTGTCCAATGTTTTCCCAATCAATCCCCTTCGTCCCCCCTTGGTTAAATAATTTGAAGTTGAGGTGGTTCAAGGTCTAAGCCATGTTTCTTGTTTGTGTGGTGTAATGCCAATTGGCGTATGAACTTTTTCGTTTGAGGTTGGAGCTTCGTATCTCCATACTTCACTTGTACTAAAAAGATTCTTATGTAGTGTAATAATTCGTAATATTGTCCTTTTCCTTTGCTGCTGTTTTATTCCATCACTGAAATAGATTGTTAAGACCATTGCCTCCTTTTGCAGGCAGTGAACCCTCAGTACTGTTGGTATTTTAATTTTCGCATTATCTGAAGTTCATCAGTTCAATTCTAGGGAAAATGTTGGGTGGCAACAATGGCAATGGTTTGCTTCCCGTTTTCCTGGATGAAAATCGAAATCAGTATCAAACTAATGCTTCTGATCAGCTGCAGTTATTTGGGAATTGTGAGTTGTTCTTGTGTCTCGAAGAAATCTGATTTCAACTTACTGTATTCCATACTTTTGTTTATGTATTATTATGTCTAGCTAGAGTAAGGGTGTGTTTGAAATACATTTGAAAGAAATTGGAGTGTTTGATAACCACTTAAAATAGCTTTTCAAGTGTATTTTAATCAGTTTTTATAAAAAATATTTAAATAAAAATGAGTTTTTTGAAAAACATTTTTTCCTCAGTCAATTCAAACGGTAAATGATTTGAATAACAATAGAAGTCTGATCGGTATTTGGAAGATTAATCAGAACTTGTTAAATGTTCTTTGGTTGTCTTGTCTCTCATATAAATCACAATTTATGTTGTAGTGCCTGTTAGCTGTGGAATTGAGCCTGTAAATTATTTTGGAAACGAGCAAATGGTTCATATGCTTCGCCCTAACAAAAGAAGTAGGGAAATAGAAGATTTCTCAAGGCAGCAGAAGCTTCAGATTTCCCTAAATTATGCCTGTCAAGATGATGCTGATCGTTCGGCAAGCATTAGAAACCCAAATGCCGTATCAACAGGTTTAAGGCTATCGTATGATGATGATGAACACAACTCCTCTGTTACCACCGCAAGTGGAAGTATGACAGCTGCACCTTCCATCATTTTTTCACTTGGTGATAATATCAGGACTGAGATTGATAGACAAAAGGAAGAATTTGATCAATATATTAAACTTCAGGTACTTCTAATCTCCTCAGAGCTTCTAGGACTTTCTGCTCTTCTGGATTTTTACGAGAGTGCATGCTGCATAGGGATAACCTAAAATAATTTATGATGTTATTTCTTGGAAGATGTTTGTGGTCGAAGCCATTAGTTCATGCAGAGCTTCGTATTACTCTTTATAGCAATCACTTCAAACGATGCCTGTAAATGGGGTGCTAATCCTTCAATGTGGTTGATTCAATTGCGTCTGATGTGTTTGCGAACAGGAAGAACATTTGGCAAAGGGTATTAGGGACATGAAGCAAAGACATATGGCTTCCTTTCTTAGTGCGATTGAGAAAGGTATCGGAAAGAAACTGCATGAAAAGGATGTTGAAATTGAGAGCATGAACCGTAAAAACAGAGAACTAGTGGAGAGAATAAAGCATGTTGCCACTGAAGCTCAAAATTGGCATTGCAGAGCAAAGTACAATGAGTCAGTCGTAAATGTACTGAAAAACAATCTTCAGCATGCTATCTCGCAGGGTGCTGACCAAGTGAAGGAAGGGTTTGGAGATAGTGAAGTGGATGATGCTGCCTCAAACATTGATCCAAACAATTACCTAAGTGTTCCAGGTGGGACTATAAAATCTTCGACCAGCAATTTACCAGGTTTCAAGGAGCACATGATTTGCAGAGCATGCAAGGCAAAAGAGGTTTCCATCCTACTTATGCCTTGTAGACATTTATGTTTATGTAAAGATTGCGATGGACTTGTAAATGTCTGTCCTGTCTGTCAGTTGATCAAAACGGCTGGTATCCAAGTGTACTTGTCCTAATTTATAATCTTACCAAAGCGCTAAAGAAAATCATGTTTTCCTTCTCTGTCTGTATGATATATACCTGCATTTTCTTTTTTAAAATTAGATCACTAAAGTGAACGTTGAAGTTGCTCATCAAAAGATTGGCTTTGTCGCACTCATCTTAGCATGAAGAACAATTACGTTCTTTTTTTCACCGCCCATGTTTATGGCTTTTTGAACCTGCATTTCGAGTATAAGTTCAAACCACCCTTCTTCTATTTTATATTATAGGAAGTTATTCCATCCATCTTCCCGGAGGAATAATGTCCAGTGAGTAGTAGCTCGTACGAAATTTTGGTTTAATACCTCTAATATTTTCTTTATCCTATCGTTAACCATGCAAAAAATAAAAAATAAATAAATGCAAATGTAAACTATAAATCGGCAATCATGATCCTCATGTGAGAAATGATGATAGCAAATATATGGGTTATGGTGATGACAATAAAACTCTCCTTACAGAACTTTGGTACATGCACTATTCCATTTTAACCTTTGAAATAAAACATCAAGCAAATTAATATGTACACTGCAAATCTGCGTATATGCTATGTGTCAAAATAGCTTTTGATACAACTTTGAGACACCTATTAACCGTCTCTATAAAGGTTGGCAAGCATTAGATTCTTCTCCTATTGTCCATACGTGACTTCTTGCTCGCTGGTCCAGCTTGCAGATGTTCGCTGCTTGATTGAATCTAAAACACAAGGTACTAAGCAGTGTTTAAATTACAATGTGCTCAAATGTAGAGAATAACTCATGAAAATAAATTTTATAACCTTATCAAGCTTTTCCCTGACGAGATGCACAGTTTGATTCATGGATTCAGATGCGAAGTAATCCTGTACTCAAGAAAAAAGTGACGTTTTCAGCCAGAGAGGAAAAAAAAAAAAAAGAAAAAAAACAACAATGACAAGAATAAACAATAGAGGAAGAGGAACGTCCGCAAACATTCAATCCATATCTTCACCCAGAAACAAGAAGATTCAAAAGCCATTATCAAGAACTTATTTAGTTTATAGGAATCGGAATCAAAGTCCCTTTAACCTTCCCTACCTCTACCTGACCTAGTGATAATGGGCTAACCAACATCATTAAGACATCTACATCATCAAAAGAATCAATAGGACAAACAAAATTCACTAGAGATAACCAAAGACTTCATGGCTCTATAGCTAACAAAAGGGAAATAAAACTTTCATAAGGAGGAATGTACTTCTAAACAATCGAAGGAAGAAAATCAAGCAAATCTACCAAGTCATGCCACGAGGTCCTACAGAAAAAGATTACTCCTCTAAACAAGACTAATAACCTCTAAAAAAAAAAAAAAAAAAAAAAGAGAAAAAACTGCAACTCCAACTAATTAGTGTGCGTTGAATGAGAAATTTTGCTACATTATCACAAGAAAAGCCCATTTTATTTGAAAACATATGACAAACTAAAAATGCCACGTCTCCTATCTGGCCATATGATCTCAACAATAGACTTATCAAATTCAACGATGATTAAGTCTGGCTCATGATCGATAAATTTGGCTAGAGGTTCGAGTGGGCCTAAAATTATAAATTGAATCATGCCAAGTAATTAAAGTCGTTTGGCAAAGTCCAACCCAATTCAAGCCCATGATAGGAATTTTGGGCCAAGAAAGATACTGAGACCAAACCCATGTAAGGCCCACAGAAACTCTATAAATAGAGGACTTGCCCCTTCATTTTAGAGGGTAGAAAAGAAGAATGAAGCTCTAAAGTTCTGAAGATCTGAAGAACACAATTCTCTCAAAAGCTCTAAAGGCTAAAACAACAACTTAGAAAACTTTCAAAAGATCAAAAGACTCATTGGAGCTCTTAAAGTTAGAAACTCCAAAGGTCGATCCAAACAAATCAACAAGCTAGAGGTCGATCAATAGACCAGAGGCCAATCCAAGTCGATCAACAAGTCAGAGGTCTATTCGAGCTGATCAACAAGTTGAAGGTCGATCCAAACAAATCAACAAGTCAAGCTAGAGGTTGATCCAAGTTGATCGACAAGTAAGAGCCCGATCCAAGTTGATCAACAAGCAAAAGGCCGACCCAAGTCGATCAACAAGTAAAAGGCCGACCCAAGTCGATTAACAAGCAAAAGGCCAACCCAAGTCGTTCAACAAGCCATAGGCCAATCCAAGTCGATAAACAAGTCAGAGGTCGATCCATGCCGATCAACAAGCCAGAGGTCGATCTAAACCGGTCAACAAAATCAACAAGTCTAAAGGTCGATCCTCCAAAAAATCAAACCCAAAAGTCGATTATTCAAGAAGATCAACAAGTCTAAGGATAAAAGTTTACTTTTCGAGAGAAAGCATTAAAGGATTATGTACAAGGGAGTGTACTCACAATAATGTACTCAAATCGATAGTAATACAAAGTTCAAATCCAATGAATTAAATTTTTCTGGAAATCTCGTTGAACAATGTGTTAATCAGAATACTTGGTATGTCGTGAGTTTGCATTTCTTGAGTGGATAGTGCAATGCAATCCAATAATCCTAGATGTGATAAAACAAAATTACCTTTCAAAAACTTAGCGCAGAAACATAATGAGAGAAATATATTTATTCGTAAGCCCTTTTGTTAGATGTCTACACAGGCAACCAACTACTACGACAAGAAAGAAAGGAGATAGCAAGTGCAGGAAACAAATAATTCTATGACTAATCTAATTAGCTAATTTTGATTAAGATAATTAGTCAAATTGTTAATGCCAGTCAGTAAATTCTATTGATTAGTCCATTAGTGTTTCAAGATTTACAAGTTATTCTCATCTTTTATCCAAGTTAAATGCCTATACTTGGTTTATCGTGGAAAACTTTTATAAGTTAAAGAATTTAGACTTGAGAGAGTTTTGGTGCTTTTCCCTTGTGAGAAATTTGACTTAATCATAAAACTTATTGCACTAATCTGGTATCAAAACTCTTGATTGTTCCTGAACTCCAATAAAGAGCTCTTGGATGTTCCTAAAGAGGAAGGACCATAAATGACGAAGAATGGAGTTGAATGTAGGTGGTGGAGTGATTACAACAGTTTCTTTCTTAAAATATTGTTACCATCACCTCCATCTTTAGCTTGTTTACCTATCACCAAAAAAAATTTCTTTTCTCCACACTTGGATGCAAAACCACGTCCTCAAACATCTATACACTTCAGTTCAGACAACGTTCCACACCATTTAGCCACCAAGAAGCTCTGGCATCATCTAAAGAAAATCAAGGCCCCTACACCTAGTTTCCACCCCCCGGCTCAGTAGCAATTCAGTTGCACTATTGTCCACACCAAGAAGCTCTTGCTTCATGTATGTGTATATGTATGCATGTATGCTCTATGAGGACATTAAGTCGCACTATCTCTTTTTTTTCTCTGATATTCGTGAGTGTCCAAACCAACTCACGTACACCCCAGAAATTTCACGGGGCAACCTGCCTGAGTAAGTCAAACTACAAATCTTCAAATCTGAGTTCAACCTAAAGTCACCACTGCATCACACTCAATTCTCCAAGGTTAGTTGGATCCTTTCTCCACCCCTCTGACTTGAGATCACCAAATCCCTGACTCCAGGATAAAGGAGCAAAAGAAAATAAAGTTTGACTAACAATCAAGAAGTCTGACAACAATGAATGGCAAGAACTTCTTTCCTTCATTTCTGTCATAATTACTATATGAAGGTGAACCTGATTTCTATTCTCTCTCTGAAGTAAGATTATAACATATATTTTAATGAAACCCTAAAGATTAGATATACATATCGATCATCTAAACCTTCAACCATTCTGGTGGCAAGGATAAAAGACCAAGTTGATTTCCAAGATCCTCAAGCCCAAAGAGCCCACAAAAGTTTCTTCTTCTTTTTTTTTTACTCAGTCCGAGTCAAGTTTAAGATGCAAGACATCACTACCCAAAGGTAGACCCCTTCAACCTTCTTTCATTACCCAGACACAGGAGCCTACTGCCCTCCTTGATATGATACAATTTGTAGCATAGTCTATGAAATTTCAAGAAATCGAAAATAACTCTAAAGATAATTTGAAGAGGTAGTCAACATTGATGAATACCTCCGACAGTGATAAATGGCACTGTTTATTTAAGTCCTTTTTACACAAAAATTTGACCTAAGATACAAAAGACATATTTGAAGTCAAAAGTCTCGAAAATCGTTGAGCTATGCATTAACGAGAAACTTGGAGCACCCACAATTGAAAACTTTTGTTATTTGAACGGCCCAGTAAAAGGGCAAGGAAAGTACAAGGAAACAAATGAAAAATCAGGAGGATGGTGACTCTCCTTATAAGGAACACAATAGAAAACAAAAAGATAGGAGTATATTGAAATATCAAAAGAAATTACAATATCTATAGCCTTTCAAGAGGACTATGTCTCTCTACACTGGACAATGCCAAAACCATTTCACCCCTCTAAGGTGCCCAATTCTCCTTATTTATAACCACGACACCACTAATTAAATAACACTATCCCCATTCTATTATCCTACTAAGATTAGGGGTGTGTAAAAACCGGAAAAAACCGCCAAACCCAACTGAACTGGCTGGTTCGGTCCGGTTTTCTTTTTGAAGAATGGAGAACCATCGGTTCACTACCTAAAAAACCACAGAAAACCGAACTGAATCAGCCACGAGAGATAAGAGTGATTGTGAGTGACAAAAGGAAGTGAGAGAGAGCGAGAAGAGCGAAACTTCAATGCGACCAACTCTCTCGCTCTTGCTTTAACTGAACCATGGGTTAAAAAACGACCTGAACCGAATCAGGTTGGTTCGGTTCAAGAACCAAAACTGATAAAAATCGGTTTTCATCAATTCTTCTTCATTGTGAACCGATAACTTCGGTTTGGTTCATGGTTCGGCAAGATACCGAACCGAACCAAACCGTGCACACCCCTAACTAAGATCCCCAATATATCCTAATTAGTTCTCTCACATATGGTTAGAAGAGTCTAGACTTCTCCAGTGCCTCAGGAATTTTGTGCCTAATAACATAACAAATAAAGAGAAATCATCTAACTTCCTACTTTTGTACTTGCAACCTATCACATTTGCATTGGCCTTTCAAAGCAATGGTGCAATCTGTTGGAATGAACTCCTTGTACCCATATTGCAGCACACAATGGAACTATGTCCAAACATCATCATGTACAAGAGAAACCATAAATTAAAAGAACACAGAATAATTGTTTCCTAGCATTGTTAATAATTATTGTAACATCAAATATGACATAAAAAGGGAAGGAAAACAGCTATGAAGACAAACCTGGTCGGAGGAAACTCTTGTTATTTCAGAAACGTGTGGATTGGAAATGAGTGCTGCATCTCCATAATTCCTACAAAAAAAAACAAAAAAAAAAGAAAAAAATAAGAATGTTTAAACAAACTTGTCGAGTTTGGTGGAACTGCAAATTTTCATTTGGCTTATACCTCTTTTCAAGAGAGTTCTTCTGTCCAAGAGTATAATGAGAATGAGAAGGACTTGGAAGCTTTGCGGTTGTTGAACTAACTGTAGATCCTCTTGGTCTCCCAGCTGATAAAAAAAAGTTATAACATGCTTAAAAGTGGAATATTGGAAGGAAACACCATTTCGCCACTATAATGTGGATGTATTGGATTTTTAAGTTGATACCTTCCAGATGTACCTAAAGCAACATTTTCCTATCATAAACATAAATATATGCCAAAGCCTAACTTACAATCCAATCGTGCTAAAACTTCTCGTCTCCTAACTTCTAGCTTTTCCTTTGTATCAAGCAAGCTTTCAAACTCAGGCGCATAAGAGACTTGCAGCCGGTTACCAAGAAAAACAAACTCATCCAATTTTCTTTTTGCAAACCTAAAAGTTAAATTGTTCTGGTTCAAACTCAGGGGCACAATAACGCATTCTTCAAAACAAAAGAAAACCAGAGCAAAGCTGCAAAGTACCTGGCATTGGTGACCAAATGAAATTTTACAAAATAAACGTCTGTGAATTCATCACATTCTTCTGCATCCATCGGTGTACACCTGACAGAGTATAAAATAAGATAAAAGGAAAATATGTAGGCATAAGAGGTGTTAAATATTCTTAAGAGAGGTATAATAAATTATCAGAAGCTAATCCAACAGGGAAAACATGAAGCAACCATATGATGAGACACCACCGGCTAAAGAACTATTATGCAATTGCTGGATGGGTCGACAGTTCCCACCCCCAAAAAGAATCTATAGTAAAATTCTGAAAAATTAGAAAAGAATGTAATGGAAGGTATGGCAATTAACAAATGCTTTGAGGCACGCTAAAGGAAAAGAAACATTGTAAAGATGAGTAAAAGAACGGAAACGAGAAGTAAAGTACTCTTCAAGGTTTCCGTAGGAGGAGAACAATTTGAGCAAGTCATCTCCACAACCCAATGCTGGGACGTTCCTCACAATCAAATACCTGTTGAATTTCCCAATCAACAATGTAAATATAAGCCACATAGATCTCTGATTCTGCGGGGGAGAAATATCAGAGGCGGAGTGGACCTTGACTCATCGCAAACCGTATAGACGCGAACCGCAGGGGGCTCGTCTGTAAAGCGAGGCATCCCCGAACAAGTCGTCTTCTCCGAGATCCGATTTCAGATTTCCGATTTCCGATTTCCGATTTCCGATTATCTAACTCCGCCTTTCTAATTTGCCACAGATTTGAAACACTCCTAAAATATAGGTTCCTCTTACTTCCAAATAATAATAGTAAGTTCTCTTAAGTATTAAATTCTTAATATTTTTCCCCCATAATACAACTTTAACACTTTCGGTACTTAAAAATAAATAAATAAATATCCTTTAAAAGATAAGTATATAACTCTTCTGCAAAACGAGAGATTGCAAATAGAAAGGGTGAAATGTTGAATTTGTCCTTCAACTTTTAATTAAGGTTCAGCTGCAAAATTTGTGATATATTATATTACACCAACCAATCGATATACTTTATATTTGGTTGATGATGTACCAAAATTACCATGCATTATGACAATTTATCAATCAATATATGCACGCACGTGTTACTATCGATGAATTTTACTTCATTTGTTTTAGATTATTAATTTTCTAGTACATTTGTAACAATCTGACTTCCTATGACTAGTATTGTCGTTACTACATACATGCAAACATTTCAAAACGATCCTTTTCATAATTTAGACTAAAATCGAAAGAATTTTAAAAATTAAATAACTTTTATTAGATCTAAATAATTGAAAATCTTTGATCGAGTATCCCTAAAATTTAAAACAAAACTATAAATTTGTAGAAAACATTTAACAATGTAAAAACTAAATTCTTAAATTGCAAACTTCAAGAGAATTAAAAACATGAAAACATGTGCTCAACTCACTATGCATGCACTACTTTAGATGCTCAAATTACCTCTAGATATGTGTCACTTTCACACATACCAATCCTAGCACATCACTTTCATGTACTAGAACCCCACTTTCATGCAATCAAATGGGAAGGAAAAGAGATTATTCCCAAAACTTATAGTGTCACGAATTATTTACTTTGTCATGCTAAACAATAACAAAACCTTCCTAATTTTATAATGAATCACAAAACATTCCAAATAATAATATATATATATATAGATTAATTATTTCTGTTTTTCTTTTCATCATCCCAAACAAAATTATATATTTATATATAAAAATCCCTTTTCCCTAATAAAGTAATAATAAATCTCAAATCCTCAAAACCAAAAAATATAAACTTATTTAATTTTTTTTATCACATCAAATCAAATATTTTACCGTCATTTCAAATAATCTAATCAACTCCAAAATAATAATAATAAATAAATCTACCAATTTTAAATCTCAATTTCTCTTAAATTAACTAAATTCTTATTGCATTTTTTCTAATACAACAATTGTGGGGTAGAGGATCAGATCTTCCACCTCTGGGATTTAAGATCATGCCAATTATTATTGAGCTAAACTTGCTTTAGCCCTTAGTATACATTATTAAAACACTAATGATATACTTGAAATACATTTTGAATTTGTCCTGATATTCATTTTGAATGATATATTCATACTAAAAAATATTGTTGATATACTTTTCTCTCTCTAAATCTAGTCTTTCAATCAACCAATATACCAAATATGAAATACATATGTTATACAATTGATATACTAAATTAAATATAACTTACATGGCATCAAAATCATATAAAAAAAATTAAAAAATAGAACAATCTAGCTAATATATTTTATATTTGGCATATTAGCTAACTCAATTAATGCAATCGAAATCAACTAGCAAGATTAGATTAAAAAATCTGAATACATAAAAAAAAAAAATCCCAAAACCTAAATTAGAGAATTGATTGAAAACGACTCCATATCAAAAGAACGAACCAAAATAGACTAAAACTTCTACCGTGAAGTAACTAAAACCATGATACTTTATATACTTTATTGATATACAAAAAATTAAGTATATCAATCGAATATATAAATATATCAAATATACATGTTGATGTACATGAGATAAAATTAGAATAAGTAAAGATATAATTACTCAATAAATGTAAAAAATTCTACAATAAATGTGAAAGTAGAAAAAGATAAAAAGATGAAGTTATTCAATAATTATGCAAACTTCAATAGTATTTACTATTGATATTGAGTTGTTTACACCAACGAGCTCTTATAAAAAATAACATAATCATAAGTTTAGGACAAAATTGTTTTTCCAATTTGATTACTATAAATTTGCAATTTATGCATATCGCTAAAAAACCCAATTGAAGAATGTAAAAGCTAGACTTATTATCAAAATTAAGAGAACTAGAGACGTAAAATTTCAATACCTAAACTTATAATTTTGCCCTATTACTTTACACACACCTAATGGAAAATGGAGGAAGTGCCCATATAAATATATAGGATTGGATGTCGCTCTCACGATTCTGACTCTTCAAAATGACATCCAAACAATAACCCATAAATTTTAGTTGATCCAACAACAACAAAAAATAGTGCTCCCATTGTATCTCTTCCATCCGTGTGCCATGCGAGTGTATCGATTTTCGAATTGGGAAAACAATAAACAATAAAGAGGATAAGTTAATGATTAGAAAAAATAAGAAAGGGAGAAAAGATGAATAGGGTGGGAGAAAATAATACTATGGAAAATTTTTCAAACCACTTCCATTTATTGTGTGCCACGTCAATGTACTATTAAAAATATGGTGAAAAACTTATTCACATTATCGTCATGCCCATAAAATAAAGGCAAATTTGTAAAATTATAGTGTGAAAATAGAGTATGATACCATCAAAATACTACCCTGGCGGCTTTGTTCATGAACAAACTTTGGTATCATGGAATATAAACAGAGTCTAGAGTTTGTATGGTTTTTAGAAGCTGCAGGAGGAGCACCATGCAATGTAACACTGATCTTTTTATAATAGTCTTCACATGACAAAAAAATGTTGTAATTTATTCCAACAAACAAGCGAGAAAATGTTCCTCAAAATAAAAGCACATCCTCATAGTCTAAGAAACCAGACCTCCATTTTCAAAACGAAAAAGTCTTCAAATGTTCTTCAAGTAGATGGATGGCACATCCAGGGACCAGCCGCTCAGTACCTGTGAGACAACTTTTCATTCTCCTTGTACTGCTGTGCGTACCTGCATCCATTTGCAGACATGATGCCTTCAATGCGTGGGCGTGGGAGATCAACATTAAGAACCAAACAAGGGGAAAAAAAGGTTTACAAAAAGATATACTTCCACATGTTCATTAACCACAATGACATTCTCCACCAATCAATCAACGAATCAACTAATACAGGTCATTCATCCTATACATGTGTATGCAATTGATACTTCGTTCCAAGTCTAAAAAAAATCCATAAAAAATTAGGCGTTGTCTAATGCTAACATAGCATGATACATCTTCTATATGTTGATGCATTATGGAAAAGGAAAAGTTTAGACTTTGATGATTATTTTGTTGTTAGTTTTTGTTTTTTAAAACTAAAAAGGTTGAGGAACGCAAAAAGTTTCCTAGTAAGTTGTTAGAAAACAAGCACAATTTTTTAAAAACAAAATCAATCAATGGAGCCTTCAATACAAAAATATGACCCCCCCCCCCCAAAAAAAAAAAAAAAAAAAAAAGAAAGAGAGAAAAAAAAAAATCAACCATACCATTCCCATTCCCATCTAGTGCTCAAATTTCTTAAATATAATTTCATCATGCATGGTAATGCCCATTTCATCAATCTGCTACAAAGATGTTATTCTTACGTCTCACTTGAACAACAACAATACAAAGCATGAGTTAGTCATCACGTTATCATCCAATACGAGTTTTGGATTGTTTTTTAAACCTCTTGCCCGGATCCAGTTTCTCTTGCGTGAGGGGATGGTACCTCTTAATGTCTATCCTCTAGTATATCGAAAAGATTATAACTTCCACCCTACGCACTACAGAACTAATCTTTCTCTTAAATGGTTGAAGACAGACTAAAGCAATTAAAACCATACGCATACGGGGGAAGAGTGATTAAAAATCTGATTGATATGACCTGGGAACAGTTTCAGTCAAGTGAAGCAACGCCTACACTTTTAATAAAATAAAAAACCCAGGGCTTTCTATTCCATTCCAAAGATTAAAAAATCAATCAAACCTCTATGTGCAATAAGATGAAATCAATCATAATATTTGCCCACAGTTCCGCTAGAAATTCGTAAATGTGAATATTTCAAATATGATAGCTTTGGGGGAAATATTTCACTTTCGATCTTAAGGGTAAGTCCAGAAAAGACCAAGTCATGACAAGAATTCCATGTCGATGGAATTATACATTTCCACTTTGAATCTGATTAAGATATAAAATCTCATCTAAATTGGACCCAACCAAGTGTAAATACAAACCTACCAGGCTCCTCGAGAAACAAATGATGACTTGATTTTTTTTCTTTAAATGATAACAGCTTGAAATATGAAAGGAGGAGACCAATCGACAAGCAAACCCTAAGTTCGAAATTTCAAAAATAAAGAAAAAAGACAAGGAAAGGAACGAGGAGATAAAAAGAAAATACGTATAGGTGCCGACGACGGGGGTAATCAGAAGGGCCGCACTGATCCAGTTCTCGGAGATCTTATGGTGAATCTTGCCGGTCAAGTCGTTCCATAACCCTGTCATGATCTTCTGCTGGAACGGCGATAAAGCGTAGATCACAGCCTTCATCCGAACCGGTTGCTTCCCCATGTCAATCCTAATTCTTCTTCAAACGCGGCTCTCGAATGCCTCAGGCGAATATGATGAAGATGGCGGCTTCTCGATCGAAAGGGGTTGGCTCTTGTTCCCAAATCTAAGCTAAGCTCTCTTACTAACTGCGTATTTCAATACTTTAAGACTCACCGTTGGATTTTCTCCCCATCGGACGCTTGAAAAATCGTATAGCGTCTGATGCGATTTTCTTTTAATTTTTTTTTCTTTCTTTTTATTTAAATCAGATTTTGAGAAAATTGTATGAATCAAATCTTTTTTTAAAAAAATTTAAATTACAAAATTGTTTAAAATATTTATAAATAATAGCAAAATATCACATTTGATCATTACTGTTTATCATGGCAAAACAACCCATTAAAAAGGAAAATTAATTTAAATGACAAGACTAATGAAAATATTTATAAAATATCACAATATCTGCGATAAAGCGTGATAGATATTACTGTCTGTGTCTATTGATACAGAGACACAATATTTGATCGCATTGTATTTTAGATAGACAGTGAAACTTTTGTTATATTTGTAAATATTTTAATTTATTTTACTATATTTATTTTAGTTAATTTTTCTATATTCATTTTATATTAACTCAAAATAGTAAATATTTTTTTTGCAAAAATGTTCCTTATGAACAATGATTTAACGACAACCTTGTTCCTTATACATCAACGACAACCTTGTTCCTTATGAACAATGATTTAACCGCTTATTCTTTGGTCCCTCTCGATCGAACCTTTCTAAGTTGTAGAGCCCTTGTTCGGGGCTGGGAAAAAAACTGTGATGCGAAAGGTCAGGAAATTCGCCTCCTTCGTCCGAACTATTACAACTGTAACATACGAATTTGTAGCCACAACGCCACCAATCCATCCACCACAACCATACTCGCATTCGGGTGTGCATGCTCGTGATGCCATTTACCTTAAGAATCGAGAAATCAATGAAGTTATAAAACTGGGCCATCTTGACTCTGCCATTAAGTTGTTCGATGAAATGCCTCTTCATGACGTTGTTACATACAATTTGCTAATTTCTGGGTGTCTTCGCAATGGGCACCCAGAGCGCGCATTTGGTCTATACAGCCAAATGGTTTTACGAGGGATTAGAGAAAGTGCGTCAACATTTACTTCAGTCTTGGGTACTTGTAGCAACATTGATTTTTTCAAAGAAGGAAGTCAAATTCACTGCAGGGTTGTTTCTTTTGGATTTACCTTGAATTTGTTTATTGCAAGCTCTCTAATTGATTTCTATATGAGAATGGGTCTTCATACTGTAGCTTTGAAGGTGTTTGATGAGCTGCCACAACGAAATATAGCTGTTTGGAACTTGTTGCTTCGTCGGTACTGTGAACTGAGTCAATTCGAAAAGCTTCTGGGACTTTTCTCGAAAATGCAACTGGAAGGTGTAGAGCCAAATGGTCTTACTTTTTGCTATTTGCTTCGAGGATTTGGTAATGAGAGGCTCTTAGACGAAGGGAAGCAACTACATAGTCGTGCTGTAAAGATCGGATTGGTTGAATCAAATATCTATGTTCCAAATGCTTTGGTGGATTTCTACTCTGATTGCAGAAGTTTAACAGAAGCAAAAAGAGCATTTGAATGTATTCCATTAGACGATGTTATTTCCTGGAATTCGATTGTTGCAGTTTATGCAGACATTGGTTTCTTGTCAGAATCACTTGAGTTGTTTTCTCGGATGCAGTTTTGGGGGAAAAGGCCCTCAATTCGGTCGTTAATGGCTCTTTTGAATTTATCTAGTCGGACAAGGAATATCCAGTTGGGGAAACAGATTCAATCTTATGCCCTGAAACTGGGTTTTGGTCATGAGAGTAGCCACCTTCAATCGGCTTTGATAAATATGTATGGAAAATGCCTCGATATTGAGAGTTCAGTGGCCGTGTATGAAAGTACTTCTGTGAGAACTTTGGAGTGTTGCAACTCTTTAATGACATCTTTGTTACACTGTGGTATCATTGAAGATGTGATCGAGATGTTTGGATTGATGGTTGACGAGAGAATTGGACTTGATGAGGTTACTTTGTCCACAACATTAAAAGCAGTATCGATGTCTTCTCCATCAGACTTGACCAGATGTAGATTGCTCCACTGTTGTGCCATAAAATCAGGCTTTGATTTTAATTTCGTGGTTTCTTGTTCTTTAATAGCTTCTTATTCAAGATGTGGTCATGTTGAGCTCTCTTGCAAAGTTTTTGAGGAAATCCATTCCCCTGATGTCATTTGTTTCACCTCAATCATCAATGGATACGCCCGTAATGGACTAGGAAGGGAGGGTGTTGAAATGCTCAAGACAATGATCCAGAAAGGCCTGAAACCTGACAAAGTGACTTTCTTGTGTGCATTGATAGGGTGCAACCATTCAGGACTGGTCGAAGAAGGAAGATTTGTGTTTGAGTTGATGAAAAACCTTTACGGAATTGAACCAGACTGGAAACATTATTCATGTATGGTTGATCTTCTTGGTCGTATAGGTCTGCTGGATGAGGCTGAAAAGTTGATTCAAAAGGTGCCTGAAAAGGTTAACGGTGTAATCTGGAGCTCCATGTTAAGAAGTTGCAGAATCCATAGAAATGGAACAATCGGAAGGAAAATTGCAAAGTCGTTGGTGGACCTTGAAGCTGAAGATCCTGCCATTCTTTTGCAGGCTTCGAACTTCTATTCTGATATTGGAGATTATGAAACTTCAAAGCAACTTAGAGAAATTGCATTGATAAAAAAAGTTGTAAGAGAAATTGGTCATAGTTTAATAGAGGTAAAAAGTTACTGTTAACTGGGGACTTCCACTTGGTGGAATCAATAGCTCGGATAAACTGCTACCACTGAGCGCAGTGATGCCTGCCACCTGGAGGTTTCTTTCTTGGATCTTTGGAAGGTAAGTAAGAGATAAATTGATCTTTACTTGCTTTCAAGCTAATTTCAAGCCATTTTATTGGCCTTATTCCTTGAGACGGGGTTGCCTGATGTTACTGGATACTGAGGAAAAAGCGCACGTGCTAGTATCTATAGATAGGATCACTTTAGCAGATGAACATATTTTTCTCCTCAGTGGTGAATGTTATCAGTAGCTACGTGGTTGCATCTCAGATTCTCAGTTAGATGTTCGTGTCTGAGTGGTACATGTTTATCTTTTTCCTTGTCGTAATGGACAAGTCAGTTATGTATTCGATCTGGAAGATACTACAAAATGTAGCTATTTAGTTTTTGATATCGTTAATCCAACGTATTCTTTCTTATTTCCATCACTGTGTCATTATTAGCTCGATGGACAAACTTGTGGCACCAGTTGATTCTCTCAGCTGGATTTGCAGGTTCCCTCGGCTGAGACATAGGATGTTTCCTTAATGGCGTTGCATTGGAGGATTTGGTGTCATTGGTGGTTCAGGAAGCAAATGGTGAGCAGCGTCACTGTGTATAAAATAAAGAGAAATACATCCAACATTTTTGTCTGAATGTTTGATATTGCTCTCCCCCTTTCACTTTGCAGAGGACTATCTACAGCAAAAATTAGTTCAAAGAAAAACGATGGATCTAATATTGTAGAATTGGGCATCGAGATACAAGTGATCTTCAGTCGAGATATCAACCATGGATTCAAGCTCCACTCCAAAGCTAAAAGCATTATCTGCAATTTGTCATTACTTGGCCTGAATTCCTCGGGATTTCTCTCAAGTGTACAAGTCACAGCTGCAACTGACAGCTGATGAAACTCACATCCCTGGATCAACCAATGCAGTTGTACAGCAAGAACAAGGTTCAAACAGGTCCCTATACTGCTTAAATTTCAAGTTAATGACTATGACAGTATGCTTGGCTGTGTGGCGTGGTGGAAAATGGAACTATAATGAAGCAGACTCTGCAACTAGAATGGAATTAAGTCACACGTCATAGGACTGCTAATATAAATGGTCAACTTGAAAACTGCATATAATAGTTCCCTAATGAGGTCAAGTGACCGACATCACTAAATCATTAACCGAAAGATTGATCACACGTATAGAAAATATGAATATTGACAAATTAGCCACAAGTAATGGAAATGAAAAATTCCAGCGACCAGTCATAAACAAAGCACAATTTAAGCACTCAAACTAAAATCATTTGACGGAGAGGCGATTGATATAGACAAGTGTATTAAAAAACATATTACTATCAAAGAGTCTACCGACTGGGTAAGAAGAATTGTATTGTGGCTTGAAGAGGGTCAGAGGCGTCCCTGTCAAGACCATACTTTGAAATAGGCTTGAAGGCAGATTGTAGACTACGTACACCAAAATAGGCTTCACTTCACAATTAATCGATGTGAACAATGATAAAGGTTAGATGTGAGCTCCTTAGATTTATACTTGAACAACAGCACCTCCATAAAACTTAATTTTAAGGCTGAAGGACAACAACCTTGTAAACGAAGAATAGATGAAAAGTAGATTCCTAGAACCCTGTGGAGTCATTGGATGAAATTGGGAGTTTTCTATAAGAACACAGGATAAGAGAATAATCATCATGAAAAGTAGACATCGCCCTTTTATTGGATTTTGGAAAATCCGGTGAGAAGGGAAAAGGATTTTCGGACTGCAGTGCCATCCGTGTTCTTAAGAAAGAGAGAAGGTTGAAATAACGAGGTTTGAGTAGGTATTCATAAGCCTTAAGCTTTTAAAAAAATAAATGAAAAGAGAAAAAAAAAACACACACACACAAGCCTTGAACCTCTTTTTGCAAATCTAAAGAAGTCTTCAATGAATTAGTTTGGGATTTTAAAATTAGCAAAATATATGTCTCTTTAGTTTTAGAAACAGATTCAATATTACGTAATTATAATTAGAAAATTAGTGTTCTGCTCATAGTCAAAACGACAATTGACTGCATCTGAAATTAAAAGTAGGCATTTAGAGAATATTATTTATCAACAATGTTATACACTATCTCTGTCTAGTTGATCACAAGATACATTCTTTTAGTGTCAACTGGTAGCTGTTATGTTGATTCTCTGATTTAGTTAAATAGAATGTAATTATTGTTTTACATTTAAATTTTAAAACAAAATGAACTTTTTACCTATTGATGTGATATGACTCTTCTATTGAAATACTTAAAGATTCTTTTAGTATGTCCAATCGATTTACTAGACTGCACATCTCCAAAATCTCTTTGGTATATTTGCCTTCCATCAGAGTAGCTCTAAATTTTCTGCCAGTGAACTGATACAAGTTTCGCATGATTTTGACAAACTCGATAGATTTGGGAGATAGAGAGTAATGTATAAAGTAGACTCTCCACAAATTTCTTCCCATTTAAGAGTGCGTTTAGAATGTCTTTTCAAGTGTTCAATTTAAAAAATAAGTCATGGAAAAAAATTGAAGTGTGTGAGCCAAAATAGATATTGAGGTATATTTTAACAATTTTTATCAAAAGAGTTTAAATATAAATGAGTTTTTTGAAAAATACTTTTTTCTCAAATCAATCCAAACATGCCCTAATTCTCGTGAAACCTAAGCTAAATTTTCTACCAATTTCTTTAGGATGAATGTGCTCCTTAAAAAAATTTAAGAGAAAATCCTATATTTATGGATGTCCACATAATTTCAGACATAATAAAGTTGGCTTTTGCACGTAATTAAGATTTATAATTTGCACGAGTTGGACAGCCCATACAGTCCAATAACTTGGATTAGCTTTTAAAATAATTTGTTTTAGTTTATTTTTAAGACTTGAAAAGTCATTTTAAGTAGACTTGTAATTTAAAACAATGAGAGCGTGCACATTATTGGTGGAGGGTTGGTTTGTGGAGCAATGTGGATGTTGAGATGAGGTAAGAAAAAACAAAAGAAAATGATGGAAAGATTGAATGTGACTATAGCTTATGGGTCATGTGGCTTGGCCCGCTGAAGCTTTGCTCATTAGAGAGATCACAACCCAAATTTATTAATTCACACTTCTGTCTCTCTTCCTAGGCCTCAGATCTTGTCCTTCAGAACTAAACTTCTCTCTCTCTCTCTCTCTCTCTCTCTCTGTTGGAATGGAACTCTCGTCCGTGAGTTTTAGCCAGCATGGCTTTTTGTATGTACTCTGTGAATTTGAAGCTTAAAACTTGCACACTTCTCACACACCAACCATGTGGGGACAACCATTTTCCTCAAATCTTTCAAATTTGAAAAATTTCTACCTATCGATCTTTTCTCTTTCTCCTAACTGTTCTGTGTCTTGTCCTCTTCCTACCACTTTCTTAGTTAAGTAAATCATAACTTTCTTTTGTTGTCACAAAAAAGAATGCTTTTCCTTCACTTTAATTCTTTCTCAAATGCCATAATATCTATCCAACAAAGGTCATATGAAAATGAAACGATATTACTTGATAAAAGTCTCAACTTTTCTTTTCTGAAAAAAAAAAAAAAAAAATCCAAAGAGAATCAGGATCCATCCTCATCTATGTCATTAATTTTCCTATATTCTTATGCAGCATATGGTTATTAGTTATATGCTTTATAATCTTAGTTGTCAAGTCATTGGAGTTAACAATATAATATAGTCAAAGTAGCAATAAAAGAAAGATTTTATAGCTGAAGAATTCACATGCAGGATAAAGGTTTGGGCCTGGCCAAAATGTGAATCCGCACTTGATAGCCTCAGAGAAGACGGAGTTGGTATTGGAGCAGCAGCACAGCCTCAGCCACAACCGTAAAAACCTCAAAAGGTGGGAATTTTTCCATATCAGTTACATTATTCTTCGTGAAAGATATGGACAAAACTTTTGTGTTTGGTTTGTCCTGACTTCAAATTCTAGAATGATCCGTGAACTCCCTTGTTCCTAAAGGAGCATTTTTTGAGATCTCTCTCTAAAACCCACTTAAAAAAAATAATCAAATTTCAATGATAACAGAAGAAATTCATGAAATTTTGCCATTTGGAATGTTCAATTGTTTATAGGTGAGCAGGTGGGTCAGTTTGTAATTTATTTTATTGTTTATTATTATTTTTAATGGCCAAAAATGTGATTTGGTGAACCTAACCAAACACGTCACCAAACTCACCACACCACACACCATGGTTTCTTAGTATAATGGTGACCCAGACCATTTCTTCATTATTAATAAATTAAAAAATAAAGCGGAAGAAAACAATGAAAGCTAAAATTATTTAAAGTCATATTATCTCTATTAATTGAATGAGTTCACGGGGGAAGAACACCAGCAAACCAAAAGTTCACGCGCACAAAAAGACGGCTCAAATAATAATTTCTTTTTCCATTTCCTTTTCCTTTCTTCTGGGTGCTCGTACATACAGGGGGGCCTTTTAAATCAATGAATCAACAACACAATACAATATATATTATATATATTACGTAATACCTTTAACTGTCTGCTCCAAAGGTTACCATAAGAATATTGAGCATTAATATCATTTTTATGCCATTATTGTGCTAGGTGAATATCCAGTTTGAATTTTGTCAATTCAAGGATTCATAATCTTACCCAACATGATTTATTTCCAGTGTAACGAAGGAAAAGTTAGAAAATAAATGAGAGTGAAGTTAGTGGAGGCATAATGCAATGAATTTGATTGGATGACAGAGGCAGAGGCAGAGGCAGAGCGTTGGCGTCGGTTATAGTGTTTGTTTGTCTGTTGTTTGCAGTGAGAATGTTGGATGGTGAGCCAATGAAGAAGACGAAGATGATCCAGCAACAGCAGTTTTGATATAAAATGGACAATTGTAAAAGAAATAAAAAGAAAAAGAAAAAAAGGAGTATCGGGTGTCGAGTGTGAATTAAATGGGGAGGGAGATCGAGATTCTGTTTGCTTGGTGAGCAATTAAGATGGAAAATGACAGATGGAAGACGTTAAAACCTACCCTCGCCTTTCGGTTATATCCCTCTCTTCTTCTGTATAGAAGAGATAGGATAGGTATTTACAAAACCTGTGGCTTTGCTTCGATTTAAACATTGAAGGGGAGCCCTCAACAGCCACACACATATTGTATAATCTCTGATTGGCTAAAGGATTTGTATTTCTATGTATTCTAGTTTTTTCAAAAAAAAAAATAAAAAAAAATAAATAAAAAATCACTTTTCTTTCTCGTGCTCTAGCACTCTACAGCATTCCCATCGCTGTCAGAAGCATTTTGTTGGAATTTATCATCACATTACTTCATAACTATTCAAAAGTAGAAATGTATTAGGTTTGTTAAGTATAATTACATGAAAAAAGGGTTTTCAGTCAGATTTTCCCACCCTAGATGTGGACTTTCCCACAGTTACTTCTGTTACAATTTTATAGAATCTCTCTTTACAACCACATGACATTTGTACCGTTCTACTCTGCAAAAATAAACTAATGTCAATTTGAATATAGCTTATTGGATAAGAAACTAAGTATCAACCCAATTATTGATGGTTTAATCTTCTACCTTGGAACAATTGATCAACTGAAAAAAAAGATAGAAAAGAGGGGGAAAAAAATGATATACTTTCTCTTTTTACCTCATAGTACCATCCTCCTAAAAAGTACTTTTCTGAACGAAAAAGAAAAATTAAACTTAATTACTTGAGAGAGCCACACATGAAGAGATAAAAGTGAAATGATTATAATATCTATACCATTTGCTTATTTTGAAGTAAAAGGTTTAAATCTTCCATATTTATTGAACTTGAATATATAGTAAAAGAAAAAGTAATTTTGCTATGCCTTTTATTTTGTAATGAATGGATTCCTGTCATGTTTGATTTCTTTCTTCTTTTTTAATTTTGCATTGCTGTTATTATAATTTTTTTGGCATAGCATTACAAACGTGACGTCTGATAGTGGCATTTGATAATAAGATTAGTGTACGTGTTAACTATGCAATTTAATTATTGGTGGCTTAGAAATTGAACAGTCGTTTTTCTGTTTTTTATTCTTTGAAAAAAGAAAAACATTATTGATGGAAAACAATGGGCGCTAACTTTATTTTTGGGGGAGGGGAGGAAAGAAGTTTTGAAGGGTTGCTTTCTATCTATCTTCACTCCTTTATCATTTTGTACGTTTTGAATATATTAAAAATTTGACTGATAAGATAAGAGTTCCAAACGCAGTGCCAAAACAGCACCAAAATAGTTGAAACTTGAAAAGAAGAACCAGTTTGTCATGGGAGCCGTAAGTTTAAAGCTTTTCTTTTACTTGATTATTTCTTCATGGTCTTCCTTTTTCCCGCTGAAAAAAAAAAAAAAGTAATTCTAGTGATCGTAGGGGAATTGAACTGCCTATTGTAAGAGAAGGGAAATAGCAAATCCAGGCAAACAGAGGCTTTTGTATGTTTGTAGTTAATGGGAGGAAAAGAAAAAAAGAAAGGGGAAAGAAGAAAAGAGAAGATTAGGCCCGTGAAGGTTGCATGTGACCAAAAAGAGCTGCTGTTATATTCAGCGCTGGCCTGACCTCGATACCTTGTAGACCCACTCACGTGTGTCTTTTTGGCTTTTACATCACCTACTAAATTAATATTCACAACTTCGCTTCTTAACCATACAAATGATTGAACCCCGAAAACATAGCCCAAACAGAGCTGAACAAAATTAGTTTCATTTCCATTTCTCTAGGTAAATAAAAGAAGAGAAGTTGTAGTTAAAATGTCAACAAAATTATGACACAGAAAGATTTTGTGTTGTTGTTGCGATGTAAGAAAAGGCAACTTTGTATAATTCTGAATGAAAAACGATTTGAAAAAAAAAAAAAAAAAGACCAATGAATAAATTAATAACCAGGTCCACATTCAAATAAGGTAAAGAGAAGGGAACAGAGAGTAAGGATGAGGGGAGCATATGTATATGATGGTAGATGAGTGATTTAAGATGAGTTTTTAAGAGGCAACTGGATGAGTCACATGCAATGACATATCAACATGTGGCCAAAACGCTATGTCGCTGTTTTTGAGCTAAACAATTCCTACCAGAATTCACAAAAAAGAAAGGTTCCTAATTAATAAAGGAGAGCAGGAAAAATAGGGAGAGGGGGAATGAAAAAAAATAAATATGCCCCAGCCCATTATCAAAATGGTATGTTTTTTAGCATTTGTCTGCACAGTCGCCTGAAGCTTTTAGGGGCTCTACCTATTTAACCCGCTTCAGCTCCCACTTGCTTTGGCAGAGTCTCAAACACACTAGCTTTCCTCTCTCTCTGTTTCTCCCCACATTGCCACTGAAAATGAGGAGTGGGATGAGTTCCAAAAACTTAACACTTGTTGTTATTATTGTTTTTCTTGTTTGGTCTTCAAACTTCGAAGCCTGCATTGCAAGGAGAGGAAAACACTGGAGACAGAGCAGGGAGGCCTCTGCTTCTCTATCCAAGAAGAAAGGCAGTCATGGCGGTAGCAAGAACCACCATTCTAGTGGTTCCAACTCGAGAGCTCCTCCATCGCACAATGCCTCTCCTCCATCTCCAATTCCTCCTAAACCAAAAGAAGAGATCGTTCAAACTCCACCCAAGAAAGGCTACAACGGTGGGGATTCTGCCATATTCAACGTTCTAGATTTTGGTGCTAAAGGCAATGGAGAAACCGATGACACTAAGGTACGTTCAGTTCTGCCATATTCAACCGTTTTCTTTTTCCTCCTCTAGAAATACTTGAAGATTGACATCTAACAAAATTGGGTCATTGCAGAAAAATAAACTTCCAACAACTATGAAACAAAAATTCGAACAAATAACAATAACGATAGTAGTCCTCTGATACCATCTTAAATCGTCGATTGACCTAAAAGTTTAAGTTGATGGTAAAAACAAATTTAATATTATATCATCTAAAATCTCTAATCACTCACATAAAGAAAATTAAGATATTTTACAAAAATAAAAAATAAAAAATAAAAAAAAAATTTATCAAATGACAAATTGTAATCGGACAATTTAGTGGGTTGCACAAAGATAGGTGCTATTGAGATATACCTAAGTATTTTTCTAGAATTAAGATCTTTCTGATTTATCTCCAAATTGACTTAAACATTAGCATATGGTACAGCTTGAAAAATGTAATATTTCTCTATAGTTTTCTACACAACATATCTAGAAAAATAAAAGGTAGGTGACACACAACTTAAGGTAAGCCGGACTTCAGGACCAACTACCAGGGCAGGCGGACCCACAGATAAGAAGAGAATTCTTTTTAAGGGAACAAAAGAATAATTTAAGTTTAGTTTGGTAATCATTCAGATTTTTTTAAAAAGTTAAGTATATTTATTACTCATTTGTTACATTAATTTGCATTTACATCTTTGTCAAATTTCAAAAATAAGAACTAGTTTTTAAAAACTATTCTTTCTAGTTTTCAATTTTTTCTTGGTTTTTTAAAACCATCGGTAGAAAATAGATAAAAAAAAAAATTTATAGGTGAAAATATTATTCATAAGCTTAATTTTCAAAATCAAAAACAAAAAATGAAATAATTACAAAACGAGGCAGTGCAGTTTTAAATGTGGACTTGGTCAGAACCAATCGCAAACTTTTAAACGCTGGTTTAAATACTTGGAAACTATTTGCATCATCCATTTCAGGCATTTGAAGACGCTTGGGCGGCCGCTTGTAAAGTCGAGGGATCGACGGTCATGGTTCCGGCAGAGTATGTGTTCTTCGTAGGACCCATTTCCTTCTCTGGCCCATATTGCCAACCAGACATTGTATTTCAGGTAAACAGAAGCTCGGTTCCCCCACAAAAGTGTCTTTTATTCATCTCTCTATATATATATTCTTCTCTTTTTATAGTTTAAAGAAAGGGAAGAAACAGTTATAACCAGCCTTAGAAGCACAATCAATTTACAACAGTAGAATAATAACTCAGCTTGTTACCTATTTGATATCTTTGTTTTGTTGTCTATTTCTTTCAAGTACTTTGTATATCAAGTCGAAGTCTGAAAACTAAAAAATAGTTTTTAAAATATTGCTTTTGTTTTTAGAATTTGGCTGCAAAATCAAATTGTTATTTGAGAAAGATCAAAACTATGGTAAATAAAGTGTGAAAACATAAACGCCTAAACAATCTAGTTAGAGAAGTTGAACACCTCCACCAAAATTATATAAGCTAATTAAACTTAATTTGCAGCTGGATGGAACAATTATCGCACCCACTGATCACCAAACTTGGGGTAAAGGTCTCTTACAATGGATCCAATTTACAAAGCTGGTAGGGATTACCATACGGGGAAGTGGCATAATTGACGGAAGAGGATCCGTTTGGTGGCAAGATTCCTCTTTCGATGAGCCCATAGATGATGAGATGAAACTCATTGTACCCATAAACAATACCAGAGATGAAACAAAACCAACGCCGGTAATGAATACTATCTATAATATGTTTTTCTTCCTCGATATATCTAGTTTTCTAGTTGTAAAAAGAAAAGGGAAATGATCGTGGTTCACTCGTTATGTGGCAGATAGGAAGCAATCTCGATGGGAAAATGCCAAGCATCAAGCCAACTGTAAGGATCGCTTACTTAAAAAAAAACTCCTAAGATGATTTGATTTCATAATGGCCATATCGTTCTTATCCTGTAGAATTATTTGAAATGTTATATTACACAGGCACTTAGGTTTTATGGAAGCTTCAATGCCACGGTCACGGGCATAACAATCCAAAACAGTCCCCAATGCCACCTCAAGTTTGACAACTGCGTGGGAGTCCTGGTGCATGACATCAGCGTCTCATCTCCTGGAGACAGTCTTAATACTGATGGAATTCACTTGCAAAACTCCAAAGACGTTCTAATACATAGCACCAGCCTATCTTGTGGTAATTACGTCACTTGCAATCACCTAATCCTGTTATTAAATATCATCTACTTAAATGATTAACGGTGAGCATGACTTGACTCTTGAGATAAACTCAATAGTCGACATTCAATCACCACGACCACTTAAGGAGAATTTGACGGATAAAATACTAAATATTAACATAAAATGTGAAAGGGTCCTGAACACATGCAACCTTATCTTGTCAGGAGACTTGAGTCTTTCACTACAGCAATTTGCAACCATCCAAAGTTGAGCTACAATCGTCCCGTGTCCATAATGCTTTGTTTGCATCATTCAGTTTTTATTCTCTCTATAGGCACATCACTTGTTTCTATCCTTCCTCATTGTGTCTGCTTGTGCTAACATGCGATCTTCATATTGAATAATGATATCAGATAGATCCTAAAGTCAATCCACACCTTTCCTTTTCTCTCTTCTTTTTCTTTTTCCTTTTCTCTTTGATTCATTAATTCCCCTTCCATGGTGTGACCCCAACAACACTATTCTGCCACTTTAAAGCTAAGACCCATGGTTATAATGATACTGAAATATGAGTGCAATACTCCAAACAATTTCGGCCTATTGGTTTTAAATTTAATAGAAGGGGAAAAACAACGATGTGGATTATGAGCATGACACATATAGATAAAAGTTTGAAGTTGAACTAAACATGTGACTGATAATATTTAGTCTGATCGTTTCAGGAGATGATTGTGTTTCCATTCAAACTGGATGCTCAAACATATACATACACAATGTGAACTGCGGGCCAGGACATGGAATCAGCATTGGAAGTCTAGGAAAGGACCATACAAAAGCTTGTGTTTCAAACATAACAGTCCGAGATGTCACAATGCATAACACGATGAATGGTGTTAGAATCAAAACGTGGCAGGTACTTCTGTTTAAAAAGGAAACCATGTGCTCACTCACAAATGAACAAGCTCTAATAATAGGTCATAACAAAAATTATTAAAAAAAAATTTATAGGCTCTTATTCTTTTTTTTCTTTAAAGGACAATCTGCTTAACCCTACAACATTTGGGTGGTAAGGAAACTCGTATGATATTAAATCCTAGGTAGGTGGCCACCATGGATTGAACCCATGATCCCTTAGCCCTTTGACCTTTTTTTTTAATGTTCCCACTACTACTAGGTCAACTCATGATGGTTTATAGGCTCTTATTCTTAACCTTCAACGCGTTATAATTTCAGTTTTGTTGTCCTCTTGGTACTCATATGCTGAAATCAAATACCTTAACAAAATTCATAATTAACATGAGTCTTCCATGGACGGTCACATTTTTTCAAATTTGGGAGGCCCCATAAGTCATCTATAACGCTAAGTATTGAATATCCATGAGTATTGATAGAATGTCAACTGATATCTTTACAGGGTGGATCCGGCTCTGTTCGGAACGTTCTCTTCTCAAACATTCAAATGTCTGAAGTTCAATTACCAATTGTGATTGATCAATTTTATTGTGATAAAGCCAAATGCAGCAACCAGACTTCAGCAGTGGCTCTATCAGGAATCAATTATGAAAGAATCAGAGGGACTTACACAGTCAAGCCTGTACACTTTGCCTGTAGCGACAACCTACCATGTACAGATGTAACACTGACTACTATAGAGCTAAAACCACTGCAAGAGCGCTATCATTTATATGATCCTTTCTGCTGGCAGACTTTTGGAGAACTGAGAACTCCTACTTCACCTCCAATTGGATGCTTACAGATTGGCAAGCCATCTAGCAACAGAGTTCAGTATGAAGAAAATGATTCTTGTTAAGCCTAGAGTATAATACTAGATTCTTAGTAGTGTTTACGTGTGTGGTCGGCATTTGTGACCCCTTTCTATACTTCTAGATGGTTAGATAAAGCATATATTCTGGGAAGATCTAGTTCACAGGAATCTTTCCATATAGGGTTAAATATATCTGAGATTCTGAATAATATAGTATATAGGAGTCAATGTTTAGCTCGAACTTTATAGTTAGTAATCAAAAAGCAGATGTTCATTGTGCTAGATGCTATAAAGGTGGTTACGACCAATTATGGTCTATAAAATCAAAACATTGGCCGAACTATATAATTGAACCATCGAAAATATGGATAAAATGATGAGTAGCTGATCTGCAATTTTAGACATATATAAATGAACTATCAAAATAATGATGATCGCAGAGCCTGCGAATTGAAAGTAGGGCTTCTATCGGTGCTTGAAATAGCATTAGCCATGAAACACAAACGTCAGCATGTCAACTAGAAACTAACAACTTAAGGGGAAGATAATTCGCATTCAAATTAGATGGAAATCTTTTAGTTAAAAAGAACTCTAATCAGATAAATTGTTTTCAGTGTCAAACTCAAGCTGGAAAGTCAGCACAACTTGCAATAACTTTTCTTCCCCGAATCGAGTTATTCGATTCGAATTCTTCACCTTAAGTATCAATTCCATAAAAAACAGATGTTTGAGGGAGTTACGAATTTGGTTACCACTTACCAGTACTCCATCGTGGCTGTCCAATCCAATAACAGTGCGATATCGGCAACAATTTGAAAATTGTCGAGTCCCAGCCTCTCAAAATCGGCACCGGTCTTCGATTAATAATGACCGCCGGAACAAGGTTAACAGGAAGACCAGTTTCTGTGCTTGAACGACTACGCACTCGGGTCTAGGATGCGTCGATTCCCACTGTGAATGAGTGGTTGACAAGTAAAATTGTTCAAAAGGACTCCAACAGTAAAAAATTTCATAGGAAAATTGCCAGAGATAGGATTATTTTTAGGGGTACAAAGACGGATGAATTTTTAAAAGGATAAACTTTAGGTTAAATTTGATGTAAAAAGTCAAAATTATCTTTAAATGTAAAAAAAAATGAGACACATGTCATTAGGACATTAATTTGGTGCTTAAACTTCTTTTAGATTCGTGGGATATCTAATATTTTTTAAGTTAACAAAACTAAAATTTATAAAATGTCAAATACTTATTAGACATATAATTAAAAGTTAAATACCTAAAACTCAAAAGTTCTGGATTCAACTTTCTATTTAGCCCAGAATTAAAGAATAGTTAAAGTAAAGAAAAAAAATATAATTGGAGTGAGTTTCAATTATTTATTGAAATGAAGGTGCGGTCTTTCGAGAATGTAGTTATTATAATTTTGAATCACCTATACTTCAAAATAAAAATGAATATTTAGATCATAAAAGTTAAAAAAAGAATTTATATTTCATATTTCTAATTGAAGAAACATGAACATTGGTTAAAAGTTGAACTAACTTTTATCTTATTATTTTTTTATCCTAAAAAGTTTATTCATAAATATATAGTAAATACTCTATTAACGAATTATATAGAACACTAAAAAAGTAAATGACTTGCGATTAATTTGAAATCCTGTGCGGTAGTCGATGAATGTGTTGAATGTTGTGTGTGATGCAGGCATAAAGCTGTTAAACTGAGTTGTATTGTAGACTGGCAATCCTAGATGCAGGGGTGAATGTTATCTACTTTTTCTTGTTTCTTTTTGGGGAAGTCTTTCATACCTTTTTTTAGGGATTGATCTTTCGTAGTTTCGGTCTACGGTCATATTGTAATGGTTGTTCGTGTACTCACTTGGGATTGTGTGTTTAATGAGATGATGTAATTCAAACTTTAACCCCCTCACTTCCTCATCTGAAATTCATTTTATTTTGCAAGATCCATCAAAATTATCAATTTCACTTTTATTCAATACGAAGATTATACTTACAAATCCATTGGATCAAAACCACCTTTGTAACATTCATCATTCACAAACTGTAATTTGCGGCGACCATCTTCAAACAGAAGAGGGGCGACTTCTTTAATACCTTGTGGCCTTTGATCATTCACCTCTATTGCTGAAATTATCTTATTCTTTATAGTTTCTTCAACTATTTCCCCTTCTGATTGGTGAGGCTGCAAGCCAAGAATTGCAAGGCATTCTTTTTTGAAATCCATGTCATTGGAGTATGAAATTAGGCCAGCAATCGCTTTAGCAAGATCAGGGGCAAACATACTGATCTGAAGATATACATGAAAGCAAGTTTAGGAAGCTGCACTTAATTCTTACGAGAATCCTACTGGACAGTCTTTATGAAAACATGCAAGGACTTGATCATGAACACCTAAAATGACGTGGATTGCTCTTTTTAATGTTCAACTTAATTGCTGCAAACAAGTACACATGCGAAAAGAAGTGTAAAGTATTCGTGAAATATAGATCTACCTTGAGAGTATCGGCACTGAGAAGAAATCCCGCATATTTATTCTTGAAGTCGTCCAGTGCAAGTTCAATTGCTTTTCTTATGAGTTTTTTATCAAACCGAGTCTGCTGCACCAACGGTGTGGCTTCGGCCACAAGCTAAAGCAGAAAACGGATTTTATACCGTATAAAATAACGATCAAAATAATCGTTCATTTTTTTTAGGGAAGAAAAAAAATAGTCGTTCATTATTAACCTTTAAACATAAAGATCTTATGAATATTACCTTGTGATGGCAGTGAACAGCAATATGAATATGAAAAGATAAGGGCGTGGGTCCCCACTTTAATAGTGCATGGCTTCTTTGATCGATGGCACATTCCAAAGTCAAGCCATAACGCTTCCAGTCAATGTCTGTTAATGCCTTTAGAAATCCCTCAGAGATCGAACAAGGGGCAAAATCTTTAAAACAGAGAACCTACGTAACCATGTGCAATAATCAAAGGTAAGCCAGAGTTGTAATCATCAAAGAACGGAAGGAAGGGATGTAATAGATCAAACAACCTCTGTATCAGAGCATCTTGCTCCAAAGCAATTATTAGCCGAATTTGATATTTCACTAATCACAACCGCTGCCTCCACTACCAGTTTGGTAGTTTTATGCTTGTCTTCACAAACCATTCCACTCCCACTCCTCAGATCATCCCTTAAAGTTTGAAATTTGGAAGAAAAAGAGCAAATAACAAAAAGAATAAAAAAATGACAAAAAACAATAACATGCACATTTTAGGGGAGTTTAGCAGCTTTGTTTTTCTTTTAATTTTTATAACAGCTAAATTATTTAAACTGCAAGTGCTGAGATGGAATAAATTCTCCTGAACCTAGCAAAAATGTGGAACGAAGTATCATCATATCTCATCAGGAGATTATTTATTTTCTTTATAACTACCTAAAACCAGAGAAGTTTAGTCTAACGAGTTAGCGTATTGAAGTGACAAACTCACCTGTTAGGGAAACAAGAGTCGCCTATCAGACTAGATCCATGCTTTAATACATAATCCTCAAGGCCCAATTTCAAATAATCAAGGGTTGAGGCTGTGAAAGAAGAACTAGCGGGCAAGTTTTCCAGGAAAACAGCATCATTACGTGACCCTGGGATATCCTGGCCGTCGGCCACAACTTCCATTGCAATATTCTTGTGACATTCAAAAAGCTTATGAATTCCTTTAGAGCTAAACCATCGCCATAGAAAGTAAGGTAATTTGAAATATATATATTCATGTAGATTATTTGATCAGTTCAGGTTTCTGGATGCATATTTTTTGTACATGATACATTTATCTTTCATTCCTAACACGATACCTTTGCCAAGTCATGCACGACTGAGTATATTACAGTATGAGAGAGATTATATTGACAAAATCAAGCCTAATTAAAAATACGTGGATCAAAAGTCAGATAAAGAGCAGCGAGTTCAACTTACTGGAACTTTTAGAATGAGAATCTGCAAAATAAAGTGGGACACACCCAAGTAAGATATGTGACTATAATTCAATAAAGGAAAACACCTTGACAAATATAAATTGCACAGTTGAAACACCAGAGGTGTTGATTTGAGATGATTTTAAAGCTCCTCAATATCAATGGTATAATAAATCATAAAAAGTTAAGAATTCAAAACAAAATTCGAACTCTACTCTACTGAAAAAATTAATTTATCCCGCATGGGCTTGCAAGAGATCTACACTAACGACTAATTAGGCGCATCACAAGCAAAGTAATGACAAAACTGATCTCCTTGCTTCGGTCTCTTGAAATTGTATCCCTAAAATGAGATACGATAATGCATTGTATGTTTTAAGAATATAGCAGAGTATCCTAAAACCCCCGTAAACTTCAATTGTACAACTTTAAAGAGCAAAGAATACCTTTTCAGTGAAAGCTTCGTTTTCACTTTCACTTTCTATTTCATTGAATCCACCATGTTGTTTTTAATGCTTAAAAGAAAGTCAGACAAACAAACCGTTCATTTCCATTTTATTGGTTTGACTGCATAAGAATGCCCTTACAATTATCCTTAAGAAACTATGGGTAAAGGCTGGCCATCAAGTGGTTTGAGTAATGGTCACAGTTACAGTCCAGGATAGGAAGAGTGCAAGAGCAGTAGTTCATAATTATAATTGAACAAATAGAGAAATAATTGATAATTGGAAGTATTTTCCTTGATGTGACATTTAGACCATTGTGGTCCTTTCATATACAAGAGTGATAATCTTCACTAATAAATAGTGCGGAATTACAACAATTATACATCAATGAAACCTACAATATAATTAAAGCAATAATTTATGGGTATAATTTGGTGTGATTTTCTTCTAATATCCGCCTGCAAACTGAAGACTAGAAATAAGTCAGAAATTTGTCACGTAGAGATAGGAACGTTTGTGAGGAGAGTGGTTTGGTTAGGAGATATGCCAGTTGATCTTTGGAAGATACAAAGCAGATAGAAATATCTTTGCAAACAACCTTTTCTCGGAGAAAGTGATAGTCAATTTCAATGTGCTTCGTTCGAGCATGAAAGACAGGATTGTTTTCTAAGGAGATGGCAGATATATTATCACGCCATAATGTTGGAGGGGCTGTCAAAGGAACATGAAGGTCGTGAAGAAGTTGTCTATCCAATAAAGGTCAACGGTGGTGGTTGCAAGAGAACAATATTCCGCTTCTGTAGATGAGCGTGAAACAGTTGGTTGCTTTTTGGAAGACCAAGATATTGGATTGAACCCAAGAAAAGCAATATAGCCAGAAGTCGAATGATGATCAGATATATCTCCAACCCAATCAGAGTCACAAAAGGCATTAGAGACAAATTACCTCAACAGTACATAACACCAAGTTGCTTAGATCCACAAAGGTACCGTAGGATACGCTTGACAGCAAAGAAATGAACAACAGTTGGACGATGCATAAATTGGCTAACTCGATTAACTGCAAAGGCGATATCAGGTCGCATAAATGTGAGATATCGGAGTGAGCCAACTAGCTGACGATAGAGGTTGGCATCATTGCATAATGGGCCAGATGCATAGATCAACAGAGGTGGATATAGGAGATGAGCATGACTTAGCAGCAGACATTCCTGAAGTGTGTACATCAATAAGGTACTTTGCTTGATAGACAAAAATACCATCAGCTGAAGAATGGACTTCCAAGCCAAGAAAGTATTTTAATGGGCCAAGATCTGAAATCTGAAATCTGAAATTCAATTGCCAATTGGCTCTTCAATATAGAGATGGAAGAGTAGTTAAAACTTGTAACAACGATATCATCCATATAAAGTAACAAGTAGGTTAATGAAGAACCAATAGAATAGATGAATAAGGATGAGGCAGCAGGGGAAGCAACAAATCCCAAAGTAAATAAGTGGGATGTAAAACGATTAAACCAAGCCCGAAGAGCCTGTTTAGGACCATAAAAACTCCTGTGAAAAAGACAAACATGAGTAGGGCAAGATTTATCCAAAAAGCCTGGAGGTTGAGACATATAAACTTTCTCCTTTAAGTGTTCATGAAGAAAGACATTTTTTACGTCTGAGTTAATGGCCATTGATATTGAGCTGCAAGAGCAAGTATAGCACGGATTGTTGGCTTCTTCACAACGGGGCTAAAGGTTTCTTCAAAATCAAAGCCTTCAACTTGATAATAACCTTTGGCAACTAATCGAGCAATAGAGCCAACAGTGTCACATTTTGGTTGAAACACCCATTTACAACCTACAACATCCATAGAAGGTAAATGAGGTACTAAAGACCATGTACCTTGTTCTTCAAGGGCATTGAATTCCTCACACATGGCAGATCTCCCTACAGGAAATTATGAGGCCTCAGTATATAAAGTGGGAGTAGGTGGAGTAGGTGTTGCCAATGTAGGGAGAAACGCCTTTGGTTTGAAATGTCAGATTTACCCCGTGTTTGCATCAAGTGAGTATTGAGATTTGTATGTGAAACTGAATTTACAATGGGTGGAGCAATGTCTCTTGTCTCATTTGGTGAGGGCAAATCTGTAGAAGGTGTAACATTCAAAGACTGACAAGAAGCATCAGTATTCATATATGAAGAAGAATTAATGTCAACAGTGGGATGGATAGATGGAGTTGGAGTAGTAGTTGGTATGTTATTGTTGGTATGTTATTGAGAGATACGTTTTGAGAAAGATTTAAAAGAGTGAGTAAAGGAGTTGTGTCTCTGCAGAGTTGGAAGAGGATATATTGGGAGAGACCGATTGGGAAAAGGGGAAAATAATTTTATTGAAAATGACATGTCAAGAAATGATGAACTTTTTAGTGAGAGGATTATAAAATATGTACCCTTTGAAATCAAGAGTATAGCCAAGAAAAGTGTGTTGAGTGGTTTTAGGTTCTAGTTTATGTTTGATGTATGGTTTTAACAAAGGATAACATGCACACCCAAAAACTTTTAAACGATGCAAATCAGGAGGGTAACCAAAGAATTTTTCAAAGATAACATATTAAGAGAAGAAGATGACATTCGATTTATTAGAAAAACAGCAGTTGAAAAGGCATAGTAATGGGAGATGGACCCCATACATCACTGTGAATAAGATCAACAGGTGTGAGAGAAGAAGATAGAGACAGAGCGAAAGATAGCTTAGACATTTTAGCAAACAACTGATGCATTCGCAGGTAGAAATAAAAGAAGATAAAGAAAGACCAAGATGTGATAAACTAGACTTAAAAATTCTTGAAGCAGGATGTCCAAACCAATAATGCCATAGAGAACACTCCTTTTTTGCAAGAAAATGTAATTTTTGGGTTGCAAACTAGAAGAAGATAAAGCATATGGACTTGGAATAGGATAGAGGCAATTGATACTAGAGCCTTTGTATAAGGTTTTGCCAAAGACTTTATCCTATATGAGGAACCAGTTAGTGTCAAAAATAAAAATGCAATTATTATCAAGACAAAATTTATGAATGGATAAGAGATTAGCCGCTGGATCTGGAGCATGAAGTATTTTGGAAAGATTAAAGGTATGAGAAAAGGTAGAAAGTGTCCACTACCAGTATGTTGAATTTTATAGGTTGACCATTACCCACTGTGATAGATTCGTCACCATTATAATTGTTGGATAAATTGAGATTTGCCAAGCTGTTAGTCATATGAATGTTACAACCACTATCAGATAGCCAAAAACCATTAGAGTTTTTAGCAGAAGATTGGGTGTTCATAGAATTAACCGCCATAGCAGCCAATTGAGATGGTGGATGGCGTCCTTGGTAAGAGAAATTCATTCTTTGGTAGCAATCAAGTGCTCCATGACTAGATTTGGAGCATATTTGGTAGAAAATTTGCCCTCTAGTATGTTGAGACCCGAGAGCACCATCTGACCCAAAATTAGAGCCTGACCCATGACCTAAACCCAAAATGCCACGGGAGTTAAATGGAATTGGGGTATCTAATCCAATTGGAGAAAAAGGAAGTGAAATTGGGTTGGATCCACGCATGTTGAGGAGAGGCCCATTATTCATGGGTCTATGTGAATTAGAAAAGTGATTTGCAAATCCTCTTCCACTTTGGCGTCATCCTCTTCCACGTGAATTAGGGCTCTGTGAGGGGAGTGTTTGAACGCAACCATTGAAGTGGGTGTTGGTTCAACATGCGTATTTTTTTGGATTGTCTTTTCTTCAGCATCAAGCAATGTATGGAGGTCCTCGAGAGATATAGATCCACTTCGAGTCCGTATGAATGTCCGAAAAGCATTGAGTTCGGATGGTAAGCCATTCAAGGTATGAACTAAAATTTCTTCATCCTCAATAGAAACAGAAGCTGCAGCAAGCTTGTCAACTAATTCCTTAATTCAGCAAGTGTATTTCTCAATGGATTCAGAAGAAAGGTTTTTTATAGTATATAATGTAGATCGTAAATCGAATATATTAGGTCGAGTATTTGAAGAATACCGTTTTTCCAAAGAAAAACAGAGATCCTTTGAAGATTCAGAGCCAACAACATGGGCAAGACCAGATGATGATAAGGTTGCATTGATTAAGGCAATGAGAGCTTGATCTATGGAAATCCATTGAAGATATTCAGAACTAACCTCTGTGGTATTGATCCCAGTTGATGAACAAATGAATTTGGAGGGTCGAGGAAGAGATTCGTCAATATGCCCAAATAGAGAATGAGCTTTCAAAATTGAGGAAACTTGATACTTCCAGAGAACGTAGTTGGTTGAATCCAATCTGAGAGGCACCAAGTTGCAAATGTTGGACAAGAGGAAAAGTGGTTAAGTGATTGCAGGTGCATGGCTTGAAGGAGTTGTTGATGAAGCAGAGATGTTGGAGGTATTGGGTATTGTAGCAGAAGGTTTATTATTGGTGGATTCAGTGTCCATTGAAGTTGGAAGGATAGGAACGTACAAGGGGAAAAAATTGGAATTTTATATATGAGAGAGCTCTGATACCATGAACAAATAGAGAAATAATTGATAATTGAAAGCATTTTCCTTGATGTGATATTTAGACCATTGTGGTCCTTTTTATATACAAGAGTGATAAACTTCACTAATAAATAATGCAGAATTACAGCAACAATTACAACAATTATACATCAACAAAATCTACAATTTAAGGCATGAAATAAGCACAAGATTAAAGCAATAGTTTATGGGTATGATTTGGTGTGATTTTCTTTTGATAATAATTACCCATGACTCCAAACTTGATATTTCATCTAAGGACCGATTCATTCTGTTTTGTATAAAGAGGCACTTTAGCTAATTGCAACTGGGCAGTGCTCCACATGGAAGCATTGTGCATATTGACTTATTCATTTTGTGCAAACAGCAACTAAAACCATATTATTCCAGCGAAGGTGACAAGGAAGAGAAGACATGTGAAAAATATTGAAGCAGTAAAATAGCAGGCATACTGCAAACAAAATAGTCAAGATCCATTCAAATGTTATCCTAAGATAGTAATTGGTAATGGTTTCAACAATAAAGAAGAAAGAGACCTTCTGAAAGAAGCAGTTCATCTCCGCCAGCAAAACATCAACACTTTCATAAACAGACAAGCACACTTCGGTTCCACTAATTAATTTGTTAAGAAAGGTCCGATTACTGCCTAATCCAAATAAAAAAAAAAGAGAAATGACCAAAGAGTTAAACGGTTCCATACCTGAATTTCACACCATGCTTAATGTTTGAAGGTAGCCAAATTGGCTTCCTGGTACTGACATTCTCTTTCAGATTCAACTGATAGCAACTTATCTTGGTATCAAAAATATCTGCAATCTCAACAGGGCCATTAGTATAGGTACAATTGGCACAAGATTTAAAAAAACAGAGTACAACTATATGGAGCAAAACAACTCATATTGTATAATAATATGCTAGAAGGGCTGGCAAATTGTTGATAAATCAATTTTTTTCCATAAATTTAGAATTCCATCTTGTTTTCTTAATCATCCGTTCCCACTGAAATTATCCTACACCTATGCTGCTGTGCACTTAGGAAGTGAAATAAAATTCCATATACAGTAAAAAAGTACAGAAAGTGTTGATAAATGATAAGGAAGGGATCTCTAATTCTAGGATACAGCTATCGACTCTTCCTTGGAGAAGTTGATGTAGATGTCAATTTCATTCTACCCCGGGTCATTAACTCAAACTAAAGTAATTTTGAGAAAATGGAACTTACTGGTAGTTCTCACATAAACAACTCCGTCTGCATATAATACCGGAAATATATTAATCCACATAACAACCCCTGGTGCAGAGTATTTAAATGACTTCACGTGAAGATATATATATATATATATATAGCCGAGGTAACTGCAGGAAACAAATAAAATTTTGATGAAGTATGGTTTGCTGAATGCAGCTTTTTGAGAGGACGATGGTTATTGAGAAAAGCCTCAGCTTAGCTTAGTTGACTAAGGAGAAAATATGAGGAATCGTTTGTTAAACAATGTACGCATGCACGCGTTGCCTTATAGGTAGAGATGCAGCTAACGGTAAGAGAAGTTACGCATACTCAGGAATAAAATAAAGATGTCTACTGCTATACATGAGCTACTCTGTTGAATAACACAGGTTAAGAAATCAATAAAACATTAACACGAACGATAGTTAAATAATGTAGAGGTATTAATCAAAGCATTTTACTATTCATCAAATGCTGCAAGAGTGCCAGAGGAGCAAGAGTCAATTACTCACCCCACGTTTCGGCAAGGATACCTTCAACGGGGCACTTCAAATCCTGAAACTCCTGTATGCAGCTTCCAAGGCCGGTATCTGAAACTACATTTAAAAATAATAATAAATAAATAATCAAGAATATTACTCTGTTTCGAAGTTTTCGTTGTAATTTTTCAAGCTTTGGTGCTTCTTTCAAATTCGTTGAAACGAACGTGACGAACTGAGAACAGAGTCGTGAAAATGTGTGATAAACCAAAATTGAAAAGGACTTAACGAGATTACGAAATATTTCCAGAATCGCCGGTGAGAAAGAGCGTGGGAGATAACTTACTGGAAATACAAACAAGTGGAGGATCGGAAGCGGGAGAGCGTTGCAGAAGAACTGAGAGCCTGCAAAGTCGTTCGGAACAGATGCACCTCCGCATTGCCGAAGAAATTAGCTGCACTAATCAAGCTCAGGACGATGTTTCTTTAAAATCTCTCTCATGCTTTGAATCTCAGGGGGAAAAAAAGAAAAGAAGAAGAAGATAAAGAGAATCGGTCTCGGTTCCACAAGATTGAACTTACATGTAGGTAGAGATCTTGAAGAGAAGCAAATTCCATGATTGCAGCTTTGAGAGAATACTAAAACCAACTCCCGCGCTCCCGTAAATAAAACATGCACCACTGCTTAGTGCTTCCAATTCAAATCTCAGTTTTATCTGATTCAAGTTGGGCGCGGCCCACGAACAAAAGTTTCCTATTCGTAACGAGGGCCCAATACACTCCATGTTTGCTAATTCCATATTTTTTTTATTAATAATATTGTTGTTTTGAGAGAGAGCTAGTCCTAGATCTCAGCTCAGATTCGCGCTCTTGAGAACGGGACTGTGAAGATAATATGAAAAATGTTGTCGAAATAATGTTTAATTTTATTTTAACTATAGTATAGTTATTAATTATTACAGCTTCATTTGATATCACATGTGATTTTACTTTTCAAATTACTCGAAATTCGTTGTACTAATTTTGTAGTGCATAATAATTCTCTTAACATTCACTGACTAAATATTTTCTATTAATATAGGATGCCAATTGTTTGGAGGGAAAACACAAATGTGCAGACATCGATGACAATAGAGATGTGTGGGTAATCTCCTTGTGATAAATAGATGGAAAAGTAGAATGAAAATCAGTGTGATGCATACTATGTGCTTTAAAGGAGGTTATTCATTTAGCCGCAGGGAGCCTCCTTGTCCCACGACATTGCCTCGCATTTCTCCTATGCATTGCCCATCTTTCTTTAATATCAAGAACTCTATCTAATAAGTTTCTGTCACACATTCCCTGAGAAATTTCAAGCTCCTTGTTCAAAACTTCACCTTTCACATCTCCCCTTATCCTTTCGGCCTCAGCAAGCAGATCAAGAATGAGCATCTCAGTGGTCCTCGTCGTAATTCCACGTAAATACCAGGAGATGGGCGGTGGTGGAACAATAGCAGGCTGAATCAGCTGTTCCAGGCTCACCCTTGACCCTATTCTTCCTCTGCCCTTTGTGCAAGCATCATAATCTCCCAAGGTCTTTGGTTTTAGTGGGAAGCACATTCTTTCATCAACAAATAGAGGCTCCACTCTCCAGCAGCCTTCAAATCTCTTCATAAATCCAGCCTTCAGTTGCTTGAATTTCATCTAACAACATTGAATTGATAATTAAAATCAAGAAATTTCTGCTCATCAATCTTTCATTGTGAGGCCGATGATCATCGACTAAGTCACAACAAGATATGACCAAGTAGTATTCCTGTTTGTGTATCGATGCGTTGGATAAAATCTTCAAGTTGGAGCATTAATATCACATATTGAACTAGCAAATGTTCAAATAAAGGAACTCCCGAAAGTGAATAGATATTTGATTTCATACATAGTATAAAATCAAGAATCTGCTTTCTTCCTATAAAATGTCCATGAAACGATATTCTTATTCTTCTGAAAGGTAATGAGCAAAAGGTAGTGTCAAGTGCTTACTGAGTGATCTGCTCTGTTTTGATCTACTAGAACATGGACTGAAATGGTCCCTGACCACCAAAGAAATCTCCACAAAGCTGCTTGCTCCAGCTCAACCACTTGCCTTGAACCTTCATCGATCAACACCCGTCTGGATATTACCTCCTGAAACGGACATTAATCTTCTAAACTCAGCAGATGGTACAGTTGCAGCAAGATGCAGAACTGTAGCTGATGTTTATTTATATTTCTGCTCTTATCTAAATAGAAAGAAACCAGAGTATTTTTTTGTGAAATTCCAAAATAGTTTTTGTGATTTTGTATAGCACGGACGATCTGTTGGAGTGTTCATCAAAAGCCACCTATAGCCTATAGCTTGTATTTCTTCTTTTGTTTTGTGGTTTATAAATAGTGTAGTCTTAAACTTATACGAAAGTAAAATATTTTATGAAGACAATTTCATAAATCAAGGGTAATTAAGATAAACAACCACAAAAGATGAAGTTATCTAACTGCATTCCGAATTTACTTCTTTTCCCCAACCAACCCTAAAATTCAACACACCAGAAGAAATACCCTCACTTCCATGACATGATGACATCAGTGGTTGGTTATTGCAACAGCGCAATGACAATTACACTTATCAAGCAAACATTGTTTTGATGTGTATTAAAGAAAGATGGTATAAATACTTGATCCATTCTGATGGATTCTGTCCATTAATAAATATTGAATGAAATGAAAGTGACTAATAGCCAGGAGGGAAAAGCGTGGAAATGAAATAAAAAGAAATCACTCACTTTAATATTCTTGAAGACTCTCTTGTTATCAGGGTCTGTCACAATATTATAGACAGCGTCTGGTGGCAAACCAACATCAACTTTTACATTGAGTCTGCTTAGGGTATCTTTTGGTACACTGACCTGCAAAAAGTCTCATTTAAACTCAATCAGCATCGGTATATTTCTCTTGTAAGAAATAGCTTACACTGGCACCTAATATATTTGTTACTAACTGCCACTTACAATGAATCTTCGAGCTTAAGTTTTCAGAAGTATTTATAAGCAACTACTACGAAATGCATACATTTAACTTGACTTTCAAAAGGCCTGAATACAGAAACCATGTGCTTATTTACCATTGAACACTGAGAAAAACTTCGTGTTACGTCTTCCATCAATCAGATTTTTCAGATTTTATCTTTTTATTACAATTTTGACTATATCCTTGAACTTTTAGTTCTTTACATCAATCACATTTATGTTGAAAATAGGCACGCATGCAGTGAACTATTGTAACTTTACTTAGTGATTTCATGAATTCAATAATTTAACTAGTAAAATCGATAAGTCAATATTTAAAATCTATAATTTAAAAATGAACCGGACAGCTTTTTCATCTTTAGCTAAAATCCATATCAATAGCTTAAAAGATTAAAGCAGAAATTTAGGTGCAACAGACTTCATCCTTACTGAATCAAATGTAAAAATAAAGATGAAAGGCGCCAGGGTTTATTTTTTAAAGAATGAGACTTACAGAGCTACAGGAAGAAAACGTGACGCTTTAAAACTTGAGTTCTGTAATTGACGATATGTCATGGTCACTCAATGAAATCCTAACTAAAGCAGATTGAGTGCTTAAAAGAATAAAATTCATCCCCCTCCCCGCGCCAATTATAGATTCACCACTCATAACACTTGATTGACTGTGCAATTTTCTTGTTCAATCATGTCTGAAATGGAAAGCATGCCCTTCTATCTTGATATTGCGCACCTTTATTTGCGGAGGTTTATCAGTCCATGAAGGATTCTCTCTCCATGCCTGCAGTTGCTTCTCCACATCAAGCTCCCAGGATGTAGAAGATCCCTTCCTCTCCCCTTTTGTGAAAGGGTTCATTGTCATTGACGTTAACTTCTGACCGTCATTTGCCAATCTCTTAAGCTGAAGCTGCAACCAAAAATAAATAAATAAATTGATAACAGAGCGGGAAAGAGCGAACTTTCAACAATAGGTTTGGTAATGAATTGCCTTTTTGTTTTCAGGCCAACTTCTATGTAAAAATAAATTTAATTCAGTCTAAAATTTCCAGAATTCATCATTTTCTCTCCATTTATTTCTGTGTAACCGACATTTTAAAATATATATTATATATATTCGTTCCATGAAAGCAAGAACTTCTAAAGTTCTTATACTTTCAGGATTGCAAAGAGAGGGTAAACTTCTAAGAATTATAATATCCCATAAAAGATGACAAACCTTGAGAGAATTTTGAACTTTCTGAGAAAGCTGCCCAAGAAAATTAGAAATTGCAGGACTTAATGCCTCGAGAACATCATTCCGCTCATTCTTGGAGACTTCTATACTTGTTTTCGTCATCACTGGCTGTCTAGTAAGATCCTGGAGCACACCTGATTTCAGATCAACTTGGTTTCCTTTTCTCCCCCTCTGGAATTCTTTCAACGTCAAATTTACTTCATAAATACATGCCTCTCAGCATACTAGACTAAAGTTTCGGTCCATCGCATCACCTTATGCCATGGATTTCGAGATTCCCAGACTTTCGGGAGAGGAGATCAGTTTCGGGGTTGCAAACTTTGATTCTAAATTAAAGATAAAAGACACAGGAGGTAGAGATTCAGGTAGGCTAGGTAAGAATGAGAGGTAAAAACTGGCCAGAATATCAGCACATCTGAGTCAGCTAGAAGTGGTTGTCACAGAATCAACGATGTAAAAGCGGGAGAACAAAAGTCCACGATGATGAAGACTCCGTCAAGTGGCTAATTATGCACAAACAATGGACGAGAAAACAAAAGGGAAACAAAGAAATCTACTCGTTAATATGTGGAAAAGGCATAAGGAATTGGAAAGGGAAGGACATCCGTTCCACCTTCGCAGCTCAGAACTGAGCTCAAATCTCTACGTCGCATTTCTTGAAAATCTGAGCAACTGCATCCTACGCTTATGGTGGCCGGTGGGAGAGAATGCTAGAAGGAACAAGGAGTGAAAGGTGCCCCGTACCAGACTCCGTTAAATACCGTTTTTAAATTATGGTCACTGGTCAGATAAGAACACAGGTCGGAGAAACAAAAACGTGGTTGACTTGGACACGTCTCATCCATACGTTTAACTAATTTTAAACACTCAAATTTCCTAAAATTCCCCCAAATGTATTTTATTAGCATTTTCCTGTAATTAATAATCGAGTGAGTCAAACGCATTACTTGCATTGAAGATTGAATTTTGAGTTTCTTCTTCTTTTTTTCTTTCACTTGCATGTTACTTTGAAGTGAAAACTATATAGAAAATCTTATATAAAAATTTAACATCTAGGATCACGCCATAAAAAAAAAATAATTAATTGTGTCACTTTTCTCATAAAAAGTTCTGATAAATAAATAAATAAATCATTATTATATATAAAAAAAAACTATTTATAAATATAACAAAATTTTACCTACAATAGACTTAGATAAATAGCTATCTGTGTCTATCTGTTAAAGTCATAAATATCTATCTAAATCTATCGCGGTTTATTAAAATTTTGCTACTTTTCTAATTATTCTCAACAGTTTTTCTATTTTTAAAAACATCTCTAAAAAATATATATTTCCAACACTAATTATACAAACTCGACCATGAAAACCAAACATGTAGCTAGTTCAAAATTTTCAATGATTCAAGATTTCGGATTGCAGAATACTATATAAACATGGCACACCTGAAAACCATAAGATAAAGTGCTCAAGGGAGCTACCAGTGTCATAATCCTGGTAGATATTTTTGCTAAATTAAGAAAGGTAATACAATTCTTTTTTTTTTCCTTTTGAGTTCAAACGTCGAAACCTCATAGTTTTTGGTGGTTGATACACGCCATGTTGAAAAAAGAAACACCAAAATGGAAAGAAAAAAAATCTTGAATGTAACGTGACTGGCAAAGAGAGCAGGCAGAGTACCTTGTAATTATAAATTCCCACACATAAAATACTACGGTATGAGATCTACTTTTTCATCGGCCGTAAAGATCTACGGAGTTTACACCTCCACCATGTACGGCATAAACCAGTTCAAATCACAGATTTCAATTACAAAGGCTTTATGCTCTTTATCCACATGTTGGTCTTTTGATTCAACGACCATATATCCCATGACGCTTAAAAAACTCTCTGAATCCATAGGCACTGGGGTCATAGTTGAACTGGAAAAATGAGAAGAAAAAACAAAACAAATCAATGAAACAGAAACACAGGCCAGTACAGGGTCCCATTTACAATTAGAAGCTTAGCTTTCTGCAAAAATTTCTGGCAGAGGAAACTTTGTTAGGTCGGGTCAAAAGCCAATCCATATGTTCACTGGTAACTTATGTTAACAAATTCCGGCGAAAAAACTGAGAATTTAAAAAGGACATCCAAATCGAATGTTTAGTTCTTTACATGAACTTCTTTTAATGTGCTGGGATGGGATGGAAGAAGGGGAAATGTTCTGGAGAATCGAGAATGTTAAATCACCATATGTGAAAGCATCAACAATGAGAAATGAATTGATAAATTGAATATGCTTAGGTTAACAAAGCTTGAAAACTTACAGGTAGAACCTTCACCGAGTATTTTGTAATGTTAGAATCAGAAAACTTTCCCTGGTTAGATGCCTGCACAGAAATTATTATGTTCAAATCATTAATAAATTGACTGAGAATGATAATGGTAAGGTAACCATGTGTTCTTCTAAGATATAGATAAGTAGTTTCTGACGGTAATTGGATCGAAAGCCCCACCAATATTTCTCTAATATTTACCAATACTGATAGAGTTTGCTTGCAATTAAACCCTTATCTCCCATCTGCTTGATTGCAATACAATGTCTTTTATTGTAAAAACAATGTAAAAATGGGACAAATGCATCTTCTATATCAAAAACAGTCAATATGTTATTGAGCATAAAACTACCAATGTTCAGTATTGTTCCACTACCTGTTTCGCTGTGCTTGCATGAAATGAAATGCAAGCACAATAACGTTGGATTAAAGCCACCTGTTCCGTTCTGAATATAAACATGAAAAGAAGTTTTATGGAGACCACAGCTTTTACCAAACACAAAAAACAAAAACAAAAAAGTTTCTTGGATACTTCGGACAAAACAAAATGTGAAAAAGCAAGAAATTTTCACTGCCTTTCCCAATAAAAAGAATACAATCAGACGCGATGACAATTAGGAGCTTCAAACCTAAGTAATTCAGAGATATGTTTGCACCTTAAAACTCAAAAGCATAGTTGTACAACCTACAACCTATAGAAATAGATCTTGTTCAAGTAAGGTCGTCAGAGAAATATTTGCACCAAAAGCAAAAATATCATAAATCAACCATTAAGGCAAGAAAGACTAACGACCGCCTACATCATCATATTTTACACGTTTCCCAAAGCTCTTTTGTCAATACGAATATACTTCCGTCTGTTTCATGTATATAATACATTATCACATTTTACGGCCAACAAATGTTCAAGTTAAATTGTATGCAGCATTGACAAAAGCAAACACAACATAACTGAAGATGTAAGAGCTTATTTGCCAGAAATCAAGAATTGGTAACAAAATCATATACGGTTATACTGGATATCACACCATGACCAAACACAATCGGACGGCGGACCTACTTGTTGTGGGCTATGAAACATCTCGATAAATGGGTATTCCTTCCTCTGCCGTGAAATGCAGAAACCAGGATACTTTGGGCACTCAACCTAGCATTTAAACATGAGGTCGAAGTCAGAGAAACGTAAATACAAAAAATGCAGTGGCTTATTATGATATCGTCCATTGGCCCGAACAAATGACTAAAGCCATGAATCACAGAAGCACGATGATAAAAGGACTTGTTACAATGGAACTAAGAAAACAACCTTTGGCATATGAAAATATTTCCTTAAAGGAGACTAAGGAATTTATATGGATACCTTGTACTGAGAAAGCCTTACGGTTGTCAAGAAACCGTTCAAAAGAAAATTCTATTCGTAAAGCAGAAGTTTGGTAAAAAGTATTTGGATAGAAATTTTTTTAAAAGATCATTTTCTTTCAAGTGTGTTCTCACGAGTGATCTGTTTTTAAGAGAATATGAATTTGTTATTCATTCTGAAATCACAAATTTGTGCATGGTGATTCCAATATGCACAATAACATTAACTTTTGTCCTTCAAAAGAAAAAAAAAAAAAAAAAAAGTCATTTTGTCATAATTTTCGGAAAGCATTTCTTTTTTTGTTCTTTTTTTTTTTTAAAAAAAAAAAAAGTTTTTTAAGCAGCCAAGAAGCAGAAACAATTCACTTCAGATGGGAGATCAATTTAGAGGGAGTGGAGTTTGACACGTATCACCAGACACAAGCATGCTCTAGAGACATGTCATACAAGAAAAATAGAGTGCAAGTTTCTTTTTATTACTATTTTAATCTCTGAAATAAAACAAAATAAATAAGTGAAGAAAAGAAAAAACCAATGCAAACGATCAAAAATGTGATTAAAATAATTATAAAAATTAGAGTAAAACAACAAAACGTTATAGAAGTTTTAGCTAAATTAGACTTCAAAAGAAATGAAACTGTTAAAAGATGAGAAAAAGAAAACGTCAATATATCATGACATGCCGGTACTCCTGTCACAAGAGAATGACTTACTCGCATAAATTTAACATTCGGATAAAACTCAACAGCAGCTTCCTCCAATACTTTGTCAAGATGCTTTGTGTAGTTACCTCTATAGAATTAAACATGAGCAGTCAAAACTAGAGAACGAAAGGAAGGCTATAAATAATACACACAATATTCACGTACCTAACCGTAAAAGCAACAACGACCGGATAGCCTTCATGAAGGAGCTGGACAAACTCACGTTCAGACGTAAAATGTATGACCCTGGAAGGCCCAAGATCTTTTGGAAAACCGGTATAATACCTAAAACACGTACAGTTATGTGGAATAAGCTAAATTGTGAAAAACAAGAAAAGAACAAACCACAAATCACGAAAGTAGAATCAATATTTCGAAAGCAGAGAGATAAGAGAAATTCAGTATTTGATATTCTTGAGATTTCTTCACAAATTGAATTAATGATTTACAATACAGGGAGGCCGAATATACATACTTTCAGAGGATTTGGCAGCTTACGAAATAATAAAGGAAGAATCATATTATACATGTGGCAAGAAATGATAGGAGAAGTAATAACAAAAGAATAAAAGAAAACTCTTCTAGAAGATCCCAATATAATTCGGGAGAAGAAAAGTCTGGTGTCCACAACAACTTCCACGTGCCTCTTGAGTCATCATCTAAGTCATCCATTTGACTTCACTGATGATTGTGTTGCTTATCCTTGATATCCCCCTCAAACGAGAGGGGAGAGAAACGAGTCCTAGTTCGCTCCTCAGATAAGCAAACTGTGTATGGACAGAGGTTTTGTTAAGAGATCAGCTAACTGCTCACTAGACGAAACATAGCGAACAGCAAAATGTTCTTGAAGGACTTGATCACGATCGTAATGCACATCTATCTCAATGTGTTTTGTTCTAGCATGAAAAACTGGATTTGTGGCAAGAGCACCAGCACCAATATTATCACACCAAAGAATGGGTGTATCAGACAGAGGGGAGACAATCTCATTAAGTAGATTACTTATCCAAGAAATTTCAGCAATAGCTTGAGCTATAAGCTATTGCCCTGTATTTGGACTCTGTATTGGATCTGGCAACAACCATTTGTTTCTTGGATGCCCACAATATCAAAGAGGAACCAAGAAATATGCAGTCAGCAGCAACTGACTTCCGGTCATCTATACTGGCAGCTCAGTCAGCATCAGAAAAGGCTGTAAACGAGATGGTGTTACCTCGTTGTATCAGTAAGCCATGTTTAGAAGTCCCTTTTAGGTACTTAATACTCATTTATAGCAGTCCAACGAGGTATCAGTAGGCGCTTTCAGAAATTGACTGAGCTTGTTGACTATGAACGCTATATCCAGTCGAGTGTTCATTAGATATTGGAGAGCGCCAACAGTACTTCTGTAGAGTAAAGGATCAATAAGAGGGGTACCATCCTAAAGAGAGTGATTTTCCCAAGACAGCTGAAGAGGGACAGGGGTTTAGGTTCTGCAGATTTAACGTCACTAGGTGATCAGATATGTACTTCGATTGATTAAGACGAATCCCATTTGGAACATAGGTAACTTGAATTCCTAGAAAAAAAAATTCAAACTTTTCATTGAAGTATGAAATGAGTCAAAAAATCAATTAAGCATTATTTCCAGTGATTATAACGTCATCACATATACAAGCAGCAAGATGACAGATGTTCCTAGTCGGAAATAAAATAGAGAAGTATCTAACCGACTGTAAGAGAAGCCAGACTAAATTAGAAAGTCCCTGAGTTCATCATTCCTGGCATGAGGTGCTTGCTTGAGTTCGTAGATAGCTTTATGAAGCTTACAAACATGATCCAGTCGTTGAGAATCTTCATATCCAAGAGGTTGCACCATATAGACATCCTCCTTTAGAACCCCATTCAAGAAGGCATTGTTTAAGTCAATCTGCCTTGGAATCCACTTATTGAAACAGCCAGAAATAAAATGATACGAATTGTTGAGGACTTTGCCACTGGGCTGAAAGTTTCAAAGAAATCGACACCTAGGCTTTGATGAAAGCCTTTAGCTACAAGTCTAGCCTTGTGTCTATGCACCGAGCCGTCAACGTTTTTCTTTATCCGAAAAACCCATTTACATCCTACAATGTTGTACTGCAAGGATGGTAGAACAAGTGACCAAGTCCAATTTTTACAGAGAGCACTAAATTCCTCATTCATTGCACGTTTCCACTGAGGAGTTGCTAATGCATCTTTTAACTTTGGTAGGTTCTCGGAGAGACTAGTCTTCAATGGTGGACACTAGCCAAACTTTCAGACAGAAGATTCCATCCTTTCCTCTAGTTACCCTCGGATGAGTATTGACAATGGGATGAGGTGCGGGATAAGGTGATGTTGTTGAAGTAGTCGAAGGAGAGACCACTGGGCTAGAGGTAGAAAATGATAAGGAATTAGGTGAAAGAAATGTTGGATTAGGGATATTAGGTGGTGAGCTAGGTGAAAAGCACCTAAATAATGCTTCATTTTCCTCTGATTTAGGGATGTTTTTATTAGATATGATGTAATTTACAAGTGGTTTTCAGGTAATTACGAAGAAAATAAGTGTCAAAGGCCAAAATAACCAAACCGAGCCAAAACCGGACAAAAAATAGAAGAAAAAGTGCAAAAACCCTAAAAACAGGGCAGTGTCGCGGCGTTAGTGTGATGCTGCCTCAGCACTAAAACTCGAGAGCATCAAAATTGGCAAATCAAGGGAGCGTCAGCGCAGCGCTTTAGGTTAGGCATCTATGAGGGTCAACGTTGCGACACTGCCTTACAGCGTCGTTGCAATCCCCCTTTTATGTCGGTCAGTGTCGCTGTGCTATCAAAAAGCGCCACGGTGCCAGCTTTCTATTTTTGAAAAATCTTACATTAAGAGGTTCTCAGCAAACCTAATCACAAAAAATTGAGAGAAAAAAAAAGCCTAAGAGTGTGAGTTTGCTATCAAAAGAGAGGAAAGTGTTGGAGTTGAAGATTGTTCGAGATCTCGAAGTGCCGACCAAGTGGAGATTGAAGGAATTCAACAACCAGGAAGCAATTCGAGAATTTTTCTTGCTAAGTTTCTCTTTTCCTTTTACTTTTATGCTTGAGAACTCATATGAAAATATGTATTTGATGACTATGTTTGGCTAAACTCATAGTTTTAGGGTGTTGAATGATTTAATTATGAATTTAAGTTATGGTTTAGTGTTTTCTATGGATGTTGAATATTATGTTTTTCAATACTTTTATGTTTTATAATTTATTGATTGATCATCAATAAGTGTTAGTTTAAATATATGATTGAGTGATTATATGTTTAATTGGATCCATAGCGTTGAGTCTTTACTTATCTTTCATGAAAATAGTTAGGTTACTAAAGAAAGTTGTTGATGACTATTCTTAATGCTATGGCTATTAATTTGGTTTCAAGAAATTAGTAATCAATTAAATTGCATAAGAAAGGGTTGTTTTTTAGAGAAAATCATCCAAATTTAGTTTCTAGACTTAAACATATTGTTTGCACATAATTCCATGAAAACCTAAAGCATGACTTCATGAAGTAATTTATGACATCAACACCCTAGAACACTCTTATACCTTGAAGTTTCACTTGCTTTTACTTTCTTTTCTTGCTTTTAAAATACAAAATCCAATCTCGATTTCAAATCTTTAGATAAAATCGATTCAATTCTTGAATAGATAGGTGAATATATTATATTCAGTCCTCAGTGGATACGATACTCGAACTTAAACTGTTTTATACTATAACTTGGCCCGTGCACTTGCAGATTTCGCACTTCACTAGGTGATGTCAATTCGAGACTTGGATTACGAGCTACAATTGGAGTATGTGGGCTGGGCTAATTTTGACTTATAGAAGGATTAGTAGGCTAACTGTTTCCAAATAAATTGGATTTGGCCTAGGATTATTAAGATGGGATGTGGATTGTGGACCAAGGTTAGTGGGCTTTTATTTGGGAAGGCCAATGAATTTTGAGGAGATGTGGGCTGGCTATTTATTTGGACAAGAGAGACAAAATTAGGTCCAAACCATTGTAGAATGGAGGAACTAAGTTGTTGGACCGCTTGGGAGGGATGTTGAGTTGGGCTTTGACCAAAACCTTATTTAAAAGGAAAAAGTGTTTCAAGAAACGTTACATGCCTGAAGATGATAATCTTTCCCGTGGCCATTAGACAATGAGCTCCTTTGTGGATTGAAGTTGGCCCAAGAAAAACACATTGTTCATTGTGGAACCCAAACTTAATGTTTTTGATAAGGCCTGAGATTGGGCTAACAAGCGCACCCAAATACTCTTAGGCCGAAACATCCAAATTCTTGTGAAGCAACACTTCCATGGGTGATTGATCCTGGAGAACAGTAGAAGGTAGACCATTAATAAGTAAAACAGCATTTTGAAATGAATACCATCAGTAGGCCTAGAGGCATAAATGTTGGTGCAAGAAGTGTGAGACCACACTCAACGATGTGACGTTGTTTTCTCTCTGCTTGTCCGTTTTGGGCAGACGTATATAGATAAGTTATCCGAGTCTGAATTCCCAGCTGATTACATATTTGGCTATTCGTTTATACTCTCCCCCATCTATTTGTATAGCCCGAATGAGTCTTAAACCATAGCTTGAAATTCTTTAAACGCAAACATAGTCACTTTTTTTGTTTTAGAGGATATAGCCAAGTAAATTGACTATAGTCATCAACAAAAAGAACATAATATTCGTAACCATTAGCTGATAACATTGGAGTTGGTCCCCAGACATCCGAATGAATTAAATCAAAAGAACCAAAAGCACGATTATTGGAATTTGAGAAAGGAAGACTATGAGCTTTCCCAAATTGACATGATTCACAAAACTCAACTATTTCATTAGCCGGAACCTTCAAGTTACAACGTTCAACCACTTTGTTAGAACTTTCAAAGATGGATGACCAAGCCTTCTATGTGATAGAGACTTGGTTATTTTTACAAATAGAGAAAAGATATTTGGAGTCTACAAGATATAAGTAGAAAAACCGATCATCAGTCGAGTAGGGAGTGGTTGCCTCCACTGCTTCTCCACTCTTATTTATCCACTGGTTGGGTTTGTGCATCTGATAGAGACCTTTCTAAGGCTTCCTCTCAATAGTTCCTCCCTTGAAAATTTGTCCTTAACCAATGCAAAAATCAAAATATAATTCCACAAAAACATTATTATCATTAGCTAGTCGAGAGACACTGATTAAATACTTAGCAATACTTGGACCACAGAGAACATCATTTAACTGTAATTGACCAAATTTCGAAGTAATTGAAGAACCTCCTACACGAGATATAGGTAGCATATTACCATTTCCAACTACGACTTTGTTATTACCTCTGTAGTCAGTAGAGGCAGTGAGATATCCAGGATTTGTGGTAACATGTTTTGATGCTCCACTGTCGGCCTGCCAACTAGGGTCAGCTACATTCTCAAGATTGGCTATGACTGAGTTAGCCATAAGAGTATATTGATTTTGAGAAACTTGAGAAAATCCCTTACGCTGAAGAGTCGCAGCCGTATAGGCAGATTCAGCCTTCTTTTGTGTTTGTTTGGGCTTGTTAAGTTTTGGGTTATATCGAAAAAAGCAGATGTCAGCTGTGTGATCCAATTGGTCACAAACTTGGCACACTAGCCAGTTCGAGGAGGCATTGTTCCACCTCTCTTTTCCCCGATTATTTTTCCCTTTTGAACCGTGATATGAACTCCCTTGTGTCTGATTATTGAAATTTTGGTTCGACTGTGAAGAAGTTTGTACCATATTTGACAGAAGGGGAGGGACTATTTTAAATAGACAAGTTGGACAAACTCGACTTCATGGTCATCTGATATTCAAGTCTCTGTTCATATGAGAGAAGATCTAACTACATATTAGTCCAGCTTACACTGCAGTTGCCTTGAATCAACATTACTACAGGATTATACTCCTCGTCAAGGCCTGATAACACCTGTGAGACCAAATCACTAACTAGAACAGGGCTGTCGGCCAGAGCTAGACCATCAGAGGCATTGTAGCAAGATACTCGCCCACTTTCATCGAATAGCCTCTTGAGATGATCAATTTCAACTCTGGATTGAACACCAAAGAGCTCTTGAATAGCTTCCACAGGCTACAAGCGGATTAGAATGAGGAGGAAATAACCCTCTAGTCGATAACTACGAAGAATTGGCCACGCAGATTCTGCCAAAGGAGGAAATTCTTCCTATCTATTTTAATGGATGTTATCTAATTGAGTAGCTAATTAAGTGGTGGATTTGACATTCCAACCGAAGCTACAGAAGATGAAGCGGAAGCAAAAAATTGATTGACGTTGGCCATTGAGGCTCTGATACAAAATCAATATTTCGAAAGCAGAGATAAGAGAAATTTAGTATTTGATATTCCTGAGATTTCTTCACAAATTGAATTAATGATTTACAATACAGTGAGGCCGAATATATACACTTTCAGAGGATTTGGCAACTCAGGAAATAATAAAGGAAGAATCAAAATATACACGTGGCAAGAAATGATAAGAAAAGTAATAACAAAAGAATAACAGAAAGTTCTTCTAAAAGATCCCAATATAATTCAAGAGAAGAAGAGTCTGGGGTCCAAATCAGCTTCCACGTGCCTCTGAGTCATCAATTTGACTTGACTGATGACTATGTTCGCTTATCCTTGATAAGTAGAATACAATTTCGAAGAAAACTCGATCCTAAACATGCACCTTTAACCATTATAATGCCTAATACCACTCAGGAAATTGCTCTCGCCCAAAATGAACAAAAAATGCTCTTCATTGAACATATGGACATGGAACTCCAAATATCCTCATCCAACAGAAACTATAGATGAAGTGATCTAAACTAAACATAAATAAATATAAGAGAAAGAGAAACTTCACAATTCAACTAATCAAATAAAATAAAGTGATTGTCGGTAGAAAACAAAACCTAGTGCCAACCTGAGACTTTCTTGGACTAGAGGGTTTAGAAGGGGGTGAAAACCCAAAATGCTAACTTTTTTTATATAATTTTTTATTCTTAGGAGAGCTAAGAGGCCCCCTCTTTCCTCCTTTCCTCTGGATATAAGATTTGTTCACAACATAAGAATGAGAGGTGGATTAGATGTGTGAAGGCAACTTGGACATCACAATGACTGGAAAATAGCAGGTTAATAATAGGGTGTCAAGTCATAGGAACCATAACAGCAAGATGGTCAAGGAAGAGATCGACATGTAGTCATAAATAGCTAATCTGAAGGGATTGATTGGATGCAGATGAAAATGGGGTTACGTCCATTCTAGTAGAAAGTAATTTCCATGTGTCATCAATATAGAATCAACTACTGCTAAAGGAGCAAAAATGAAGGAAGTCCACAGACCGCTATTCCATTATTGCTAATAATGGGGGTCAGACTATATATTTAAGAAAATAATTCTCCACCTCCCATACCTTGCCCCAAAAAATTGACAATAATAATAACATCACATACTTGCATGTCGCATGAAGATGACTGAGTATTCTATCCAAAACCGTTGGGTCTCCCATTTAATCAAATCGTGCGAAAAATCAACTTCTCCGTGTCCTAAAAACATCAACATATATGCATTCGTCAATGTTTGAAAACCCGTGGATCAAACCATAAGCAGAGTATGGAAAGTAGAAGAAAGCATACAAACTAAACCCTGTATCCAAATTAAACTATGGAAACCGACAAATCACAAAACTAAAAATAGAAAGATAAAAAGGGTCAACTATTAACCTTCAATCATGACACTACAGAAGGACGTGCAATTGAAAATGTAACAGCCCGTATTACCAATACAGCTATGATAACAATGTTGTGTGACTGAACAATAAAAAAAATTATAACAACTTAACGTATGTTTGGAATACCTTTTCAAGTGTTTAATTTAAAAATTAAGTCATTTTGAAAGAAAAACAAGTATTTGGCAACCACCCAAAATGGATTTTGAATTAATAGTGTTTTTACTTTATAAACCGTTATTATCAATAGTGTTTAAATAAAAATGAATCTTAAAAAACATTTACTTTTTGAGTTAATCCAAACAGACCCCTTACACTATTCAACAAAAATGATTTATTATCAATGATTTCTAAGATAAACTATCTAACCATAAAAATCCAAACACACATGAATCTTCATGACAAATGAATGTCAAACCACACAATGTGCCTTCCCACAAATAAGTTCCAAGCATATAAATTTACCGTCAACTCTAATTGCCTACCACATAATAAGCATACAATCCCAAAAACAAAAGTGGCATGGCTCTATCAAATCAACCAAAGTTCTTCCACAAAGATTCAATACAGAACATGCAGTTTTAAGTAACTTCCATAAAAAATCATTCAATTGATAAATATGAATTTAACAATAATTTTCAAAACAAACATAATTACTTTCAATTCCATAAAAAAACAGATGTTTGAGGGAGTTGCGAATTTGGTTACCACTTACCAGTGCTCCATCGTGGCTGTCCAATCCAATAACAGTGCGATATCGGCAACAATTTGAAAATTGTCAAGTCCCAGCCTCTCAAAATGGGCACCGGTCTTCGATAATAATGCCCGCCGGAACAAGGTTAACAGGAAGACCAGTTTCTGTGCTTGAATGACTACGCACTCGGGTCTAGGATGCCCTTTTGTCGATTTCCACTGTGAATGAGTGGTTGACACGGAAAATTGTTCAAAAGGACACCAAAAGTTAAAAATATTTATAGGGGAATTGCTAGAGATAGAATTATTTTTAGGGGTACAAAGACGGATGAATCTTTAAAAGGAAGGATAAATTTGATGTGAAAAGTCAAAATTATCCTTAAATGAAATAAAATATAAAAAGTAATTTTAACATCATTTTTCCAAATAACTTTACTTTAGCCTTCTTCTCCCACATTTTCTCACACTTTTAGTTATTTTTTTCTTTTATTTCACAACTTCCTATCTTGAAATGTTGAACCTCAAATCAATTCTATATTTCATGTCTTCAAATGTTTAATCCCAAATCAATTCTATACTTGCTCTAGATAATTTAGGGAGATGTGTTTAAACATGTTTTATGGAATTTTTAGCTATTGTTTTTCATCTCGCAACTTCCTATCTTCAAATGCTCAACCCAAAACAATTCTATACTTATTTTGGGTAATTTTGGAAGTTTTAAATATGTTTTATGAAGTTTTTAGCTACTAATTTTTATCTTACAAACATCTCGCAACTTCCTATCTTCAAATGTCCAACCCCAAATAAGTTCTATATTTGTTTTAGATAATTTATGGAGGTTTTACACATGTTTTATATGGAGTTTTTTAACTATTGTTTTTTATCTTGCAAACATCTCGCAACTTATTCTTAGTGTACCATGTTTGATATATTGTAAAATAATTATTTTCCGTTTTCATGCTTGGTATATTGTAAAAAATATTGTTAGCGAGTGGTGTAATTATTTTAATATGTATGCATATGACGCTTAATTTGTTTTCTTTTTTTTATATACATTTTAGTAGAGGTGGATATTCAGATCAAAACTGAAGAAAAGAAGGAGAAGCTTCAAAAGCAACAACGAGAGTAAGGGTATGTTTGGAATACATTTTCAAGTGATTAATTTAAAAAATAAGTCATTTTGGAAGAAATTGAAGTGTTTGGCAACCACTCAATATAGTTTTTCAAGTATATTTTTATCAATTTTTATAAATAAAAAAAATGTTTAAATAAAAATGAATTTTTTTTTAAATATATTTTTTCTTAAATCGGCCCTAGGTTGTCTTAAGATCATCTATTATAGGAAAACTTCGGCCACCTTCCATTCATTATTTCTATTTCCTTTTATTCAGGGAAGAAGTACTCCAATTGCAAAAAGGGAAAATAATTGGGAACTCACATTTATCTTTCTTTGATGATTTTGATAATGGAAGTGACGAGGATGATTATAATAGTTATTGGTTTTCTTTAGTTGTTATTAGTTAACTTTTACTTCCAATTAGGTGTGATGAGTACGATGAGATATGTAATATAAATCTTACGTCGGTTTAGAGTAATAGTTGGAAGGAAATTTTTTACTCCAAATTATTTTTATACATATTTTAGGTGATTTTGTGTGGGCTTATACATGTTTGAGCAAGTTTTTTTTGCTATTATTTTTTTCTCTCGCAACTATCTCCCAATTATCTTGCAACTATCTTCCAACTTCCAAACTCAAAAAGCCTAATTCCATATCATTTTTATACACTACAATAATTTTGACTTTATATGACAGTTATGAATTGCCATCGTATACATACGATGGTGGATTACAAACAACCATTGTATCCAGTGATATCATAGGTTACGATGGCGGTTCGTAACCGCTATCAAAACTTTCATTATCATATATATACGATGTCGGATTATAAACAACCATTGTATCCAGGGACATCGTAGGTTACGATGGCGGTTCGTAACCGCCCTCAAAACTTTCGTTATCATATATATACGATGCCGATTTCGTTTATGGTGTCGGTTGCAAATTGACATCATACCCATGCCATCATAAATATACGATGGCAGTTAGTAACAGACATTAAAATCATGCCATCATACATATACGATGGTGGTTGGTTACGATGTCAATTTGTAACCGACATCAAAATCATTCCATCATACATATACGATGGTAGTTTGTGACAATGGTAGTTGTTAACCAACATCAAACCAATGACATCATACATATATGATGGCAATTTGTAACCGACATGTATGTGTAATAGATGATAGTTGTGAACTGACATTTAATCTAGTCGGAGTTGTTTTGCTTATATGACGTTTAATAACTGTTATTGTTGTATGCTACAATGTTAGTTTATAACTAACAAAATATCCACTACAACATACAACAAATATATTACCAAATATGAAACCAAAAATTAAAATATAATTTTTGGGGGAAAAAATATTTTTCATCTCTAAACTTTGGATATAATTTTTTTGTCCATATATTTTAAAGCATTACACATTTAGTCCTTAAATATTAAGTTTAATTTCAATTTAATTTTTAAAATGTTATAATTTTACCTTTTGTTCCAATTTGCTCCCTAAGTTTCAAAAGTTACATTTTAATGTTTAACTAAATATTAACTTCCCTATTTTGACATTAATATCTATCAATTAATTTAAAATGATTATGAAGTGAAATTTTAAATTTAATTTTAATAATTATAAAAAATAGTGAAAATTAATTACTCGATAGATGTTAACACCATAAATGTCTAAATATTGATGTTTACTACTTAATTTAAAAAATTATTATTAACTAAGTTTCACTCATTTTCATGATTAAATTTTTAAATTTTCATTTTATTATTACTTTAAAATAATTAATAATATTAACCTCAAAAACTAAAAGTTAGCAAAAATATTAAACTTCAGAGTCTAAAATTTAAAATTTATAATCTAAATTGAAATAAAACTCAAAAATCAATAATATCGTTTCAAGAAAGAAAAGTACAAAAATTAAGTCGAGGGATCTCGACGCAAATTGAATGCAAATCTTGCTGTTTTATTTATTTATTTTTTCTCCCTTTTTGTTTTCTATTTTTTAATTCATTTTGTTATGTTTTATTTTGTACAGGTTGTTTTAGTAGGTCCCATTTTGCATCTGTTTTTTTCCTTTTCCTTTTTAGTTTAGGCTAAATTCCAAAAATCATCCTTTAATTATATTGATAGTTGTAATTAAATTTTTAAATTTTTAATTTTAAAAATTAAAATTTTAAAATTATATAAATATTAAAATTGAATCAAATTTAACATTTAAACTTACATAATTGTATAAATTATAACATTTGTATAAGTTTTAAGAGTTAAATTGTTATCATTTGTGGGTCTAATTTCTTCAATTATTGTAAGCTTAAGAGTCTAATTTAACATTTGTAGAATTTTAAGGGTGGTTTTTGCAAGTATATAAAATTTAAGGGTCTAATAGCAACTACTACCATACTTCAAGGATGATTTTTGCAATTATTCCTCCAATTTATTATTATTATTTTAAAATTTGAAAATGTCCAAAAATTCATCCTTTCTCTTTTTTTTTTAGTTATTTAATTTAAATTTTGTTTCTCCTTTTTCTTCTTTTTAGCGTTTTTTTTTTAATTCTTTCAATTATGCAAACGCCCTAGTTTTTTTATTTTCTTCTTTTAATTTTGTATTATTTTTATTTAAAATGTTGAATTAGTTCTTAAATAGAGAGAGAGAGATAGGAAAAAAAAAAAAAAAAAAAAAAAGAAGCAAGAAGAAGAAGAAAGAGGAGGGTATGCTCCGCTTCCTGACACGGTGCTACCGTGGTAGAGAATCCTATATATCATAGGAGTGATGTGATGCCATGTATATCTATGTTTGATTAATAGCCACATCCGCCGAAATCAAAATTAATATCGAAATTTGAGTTTCCTTACGCAAACTTTACTGTTCTTCTCAGCCTAGCTCTGTTTTTTGCTTTAATCCGTAGAACTTCATTCCTTCACCCTACGAAATTGACTATGAGAAGCTTTATTTTCCAAGCCATTTAGCGGAGATGAGCGGAAACGAGTTCCGATTCTTCTTGTCCTGCGACATCAATCTCCCCGTCACCTTTCGGGTTGAAAGATTGGAGGGCAATTTGCCTCCCGTTAAGTCCTCTGATCCAGGTGCCCTTTTAATTATTTAAATTTATATTGATCATCCATATTTTTTAGTAGTTATCGCTCAAAAGCCCATCTGAATTGTCACTCATTCCCGCCACCGTATTTCAATTTTGACGAAGTATGTGTAATTTTGACTCGTCGGATCACCTATTCGGTTATTTGTAAGACTACTTGACTGCCGATTGATATCTTGGCTGCCGAATTGCTGCTTGTTAGATGATAAACATGAATGAATAGGACGATTATTTTATGTACGATTTACTGTAGTTACTAATTTTTCTTATCTCATGATATATTCCATTTACTTCTTCAGATATTAATTCTGCATCCGACGAGAGAAGAGCAGAGCTATTTGTTGAGTGTGCGCTGTACATTGACGGTGCCCCGTTTGGCCTCCCTACCAGAACAAGGTTTCATCCATGTAGCCACTATGATTTTTCTTTTTCCAATCTCGTTCTCCGTAGCTATTATTGATTTCAAGATTCCTTGTATGGACACGCCTTCTATCCATATTTCCCCTCCATTCTCTTGAAGATGACTTTTTCAAGCTTGTTTTTCTAACTTTCAAGGTGCCTAGGATTTTCCAATGTAATTATTTTCAAATTTGAAACACTAGAACGTCAATCAAGTTTTCTTTTCAAATAAAGAATATCATTTTTAAAAGGATTTTGTAGGATGGAATATCCTCTTAACTTCATATTGTACATTTTATGTACCAGCACCTTTTGACTTATTTATTTACTTATTATTATTTTACATTTTGTTTCTGATCTAAAATGATGATAGCTCTTTACCTGACTTTTATTGCATTGTGTTAGATTGGAATCAGCAGGACTTTCATACTGCTGGAGTGAACTCATCACGTTGAGTACCAAATATCGAGATTTAACTGCTCACTCGCAACTAGCCTTGACGGTTTGCCAGATTTTTATGATATCACTATTTTTGTTTCATTTCCCCTCTATTTAGACAATTGGTATCTAACCTTCATAACTGTTTCCATATTGAACTCCTTCGCTATCATAACCGAATAGCCTTTGGAATTTGAGAGTAGTAACCAATTGTAGGAGCCCCTTCCTTTGTTTGTACTCACTGTGTAATTTGTCCACCTGAGTGAATCAATATTCTTTTCCCCCCCGAGTGAATAAATATTCATTGTCATCACATTTGAACATTGCTAGATTACTATGTTTATTGTACTCGATGTCTTTGAAACAAATATGGTCAATACTGCCTTTGAAGTAAATATGGTATTGTAAATATTCTACTTTTTGTTTAAGTTTTCTTAGTTTCTATTACATTTTTAGGTTTGGGATGTGTCACGTGGGAAAGAAGAGGAATTGATTGGGGGAGCCACAATCCTTCTGTTTAATAGGAAGAAACAACTGAAAACAGGAAAGCAGAAGCTTCGGCTTTGGTTAGGAAAAGAAGCAGATGGATCATTCCCAACAACAACTCCTGGAAAGGTTTGAAACTGTTACACATTGCATTGCAAGAACATCAATTTTCAACTTTCAAATGCTCTAGTGGCTCTTGAATTGATCACTTTATTCAACCACAAGTTGTCTGTGTACAGGTCCCCAGACATGAGCGTGGTGAGTTGGAACGTCTAGAAAAGGTAGTGAATAAGTATGAGAGGGGACAAATTCTACATGTTGATTGGCTAGACCGCATTACATTTAAAGCCCTGGAGCAAATTAGGGAGCGAGAAAGTTCTAAAAATGGGAATTCTAAATTGTATCTGATTGTTGATTTCTCTGGATTTGAACATCGAGTAGTTTTTCAGGTACTGTTGATCTAAATTTGTATTTGTTATATTATATAGTTTTATCAATTTTTTGTGCACCATCCGCTTGATTAAGTATTTGATATTGAATGATTGTAGAAGATCGATGATCTTAAGTTATTGTCAGTGGTTTTATTTCCTGTTGGATCTTGCCGTTAATTTTATTAAAAAAAATGATGCACCCCCCCCCCCCCCCCCCCCCCCCCCCCCCCCCCCCCCCCCGCCAAACTCATTGTATGCTGATCCTGGGCTTTATGATGTGAAGGAATCTGGAGCAAATTTCCTGTTACCCTCTCCAATAGCTTCAACAAATGAAATCGTAAATGTGTGGGACCCTGAAGTGGGGAAGATAAATCCCTCTGAGCACAAGCAGCTGAAGCTGGCTAGGAGCTTAACTCGTGGTATCATTGATAGGGATCTAAAACCAAGCTCCAATGAGAGAAAGTAAGCAGTAAAATCAGATATCAGTTAACTACTCAACACTGTTGTGGTAGAACTGCCTTTTGATTTTGAGATTTGCTAAATGACTTATCTAAAACTGAGCTCCAACGACAGAAAGTAACCAGTAAAAAAATTCTGGTTTTTCTCACTGGTAACTTATCTTTCAGAACAATGGAAGTTGTTTTTCCTTCCAAAATTACAGATCTGGGAATAATGATTTTAAGTACTTGAGCATTTGTCTCGTTTCATTAATGCAATGAATGGGACTTGTTTCCATTTAAAGAAAAAATGATTTCAAGTGCTCAGCAACTTTATTCTTTATAAGCACGAAACTAATCTTTTTATAATTGCTTCCAATTAGCCTTTAGATCATGATTTGTTACCTTGTATTCTAGGTCGAGAGTTTTCGCTTGAATTGTTTAGGGTATGAATAAGATAAAGGGAGTCCCGAGCACTTAAAAAAGCACTTCATTCTGTGCCTTTAGCTATTCAGATTTTAAATTCTACTATTATTGATAACTAACATAGCAGGCCCACCTGAAGTCTGGGTTCTCTTATACAGACCTATGAGCAAATCTTTTCTTGGGGGACTGTCCTTCTTGCCGTTCTTGTTCTTCCCTTTCAAAATAATTGTGTTTACTGGACATTATCCTTGACTAAAAAGAAAGGAAGTACAAAGCAAACGTTGGCCACATACATTCAAAAGAGAAAACAGAAACCCATCCAAAAGAAAATTATGAGATGAACCTTTATATATATATATGTTTTAAATTTTAGAAAAGAGGGAAGAAGAAGAAGAAGAAGAAGAAGAAGAAGAAGAAGAAGAAGAAGAAGAAGAGAAGAAAATCACTAAAAGTAATAGATTGACAAAGAAAACATCAAAATATCATACTCCAACTGCCCTCCTGAGGCCCTTTCTCATTCACAAACACTTAAGGTTGCTTTCTAAGCAACACCATAAATATCAAGAAACCTAGAATGCACTAGAATTCTTGGAAAGATATTGTGATTGAGCTTCCCTCGTTCTCCCATTTGGAAAGTTGCATTGTGGAGGATGGTAAGGATACGCATTTTTGGGAAGATAATGGGTTGGGGATAGTCTCCTTTGCTCTGTGGTTCCTTATTTGTATCATTTGTCTTCCCCCAAATATTGTCCGGCCTCTGATTTTTTGGTTTGGTTGGGGAGCTTTGTGTCCTTTTCTTCGGTTTCCATTGTCATTTATCCAATAGGGAGACCACAAAGGTTGCCTCTCTTCTTTCTTTGTTGGAAGAGTGTAGGGACGGGAGAATGGATGTTCGTGTTTGAGGTCTAGTTCTTTTGATGGCTTTTCAATTACTGGGGTAGAAAAATTGTATTTGCACACTTTTGTATCTTTCAACAATGTTTTCATCAACGCTACATGCTTGGAGTTTCAAGCTTTGTATATCATATTTATTTTTATGGTTTACAAATCATTTTCAATGGATACCTTTATTTAGCTATTGCATTACCATGTTACTGCAACTTTTTAAGTTGAAGGTAAGCTGTTCTGTCCACCTCTCTTACCCTTGATGATCTATAGATCGCTGATCATGTTGATCAATTGCATATTTATTTACTTTTTTGGTTGCTATGTCACTCCATTTTCTATCATCGAACTATGTTGAATATTCTCTCTTCTTTTTGGTAGATCAATTCAGATGATACTAAAGTACCCACCTACAAGAAATTTGAGTGGAGATGAAAGGCAGCTCCTCTGGAAATTTCGTTTCTCGTTGATGTCAGAGAAGAGGGCTCTCACAAAGTTTCTTCGATGTGTTGAGTGGAGTGACATTCAGGTTAGCTCCTTTTCAATCCTCCTCCCATTGCAGTCATTACTCTTTGAACTGTACTTTGACCTATATATCCAAGCATGAAGCCAAATTGAATCATATATTTCTTACCTTTATTGTTGTTCACCTTCAAGGAAAGGTATGACTCCCTTAAGCTCTTATATGAACTTGATATAGTGGAATCTTCTTTCTTCCTTCTTTCTTTATTACCTTGCCTCAATAGTATTGAAGGTGAAACTTGAAAGTTACTTATGCATTTTCTTGTAATTAAAAAAAAAAAAAAAAATCTGATGGTCATTCAGAGGAGTGGTTTATATATGAGTAAATGATGCTGTTTTAGTTGTACTTTTGGATTGACGGTTGGCATCGAGGATGGTGGTATCTCTACTCTTCCAGTAAGTTTCATCCCTAGTCTCCTTTTATGTCCATTTCTGTGAGCGCCTTTTCCCCCTTCAAGTTAAGCTTAATAGTTTTGATGGTGCTTCAAATCTATCCATAGTTACTTAATCGAGCTGCTTGAAGTCTTTTAGGTTAGGCTTATTAGTTTGGAGGAATTTTATTTCATGAAATATTTTTCTTTTCATAAGAAACAGTGTTTTAAACCTGAAACAAATGTAGAAGAAGAATATATAAAGAAGCTAGAAAAGGAACCTATACCCCATAGAGTCTTCCATTTGCTTAACTATCTCATAGAAGATCGTGCAGCTCTCTCAAAATAATCACTTAACAAGTAAGCATATGCGTAACTGTGTTGCTCTAGTGGCTTTGCCTCTGAATTGATGCCCCACCAAAACTTGAGATATATCTAATATACTTCTACCTCATGGAAAATAGATTAATGTGAGTCTAACTGGAAGGAAAGGAAGGGGAGAACTGCAATTTTTTATCTGATGTGCTTCATATTCTCTGTTGGAAATTTTTTGTGAGCCTAAGAAGACTTGTGATCATCCTTTCCGGATTAAATAATACTATTGAAATGATCCTCTTGCCTAATTGGATGACTTATTTATCTCCTCTTCTAAACTTCAAATATAGAAGTTTTGATTTTTTAAAAATTAAGTATTAAAGTGAAACCTGATTCTGATCCGAACTACAAGGACAAACAATGGTACTTCCCTTGATTTTTAATATTAAAAGAGAAGGTTGTAGGATTGTATGACAACACTGGGGGGGGGGGGGGTGTATAAGGTTGCTTGACAAAATTAAAACTTTTTCAAGAAATTTAAAACCAAATTAAATCAATTGAAACGGATGAATAATTAGCAAGAAAAAAGAACTAAATTTTAGAAATTAAAGAGTAGAAAGAAGGAGAGATGGCACCGGTGATTTTATAGTAATTTGAAAATTCCTACTCCACTCCCTGAGACTCCTTTTTGGGTATTTTATTGCAATGATTCTCTTACAGTCAAGAACCAAACCGATTTACCTATACCTTTATGGGTTCAAGAGTCAACCGCAACTAATGCTTTTGTAGGTTTGAATCCAACCTATATTGATCTTTTTGACCAGGATCAAGATCAAACCATGACGATCCTTTTAATCAGGTTTAGGACCAACCACTATACTCGAATCTTTTTTCGGGTTCAGAATTAAACCACTATGCTCAAACCCTTTTTGGCCTAACAAGTATTAAAGTAGGATTTGCAAATGGTCATTGGACGAGGATTTAAAGGAATGAAGGGTGAAGATTAAATGGTAAAAGAAGTAAAGTATAATATAAAGATGATGATAATAATAATTATAATTGTAATGAAAAATCAAATGTGACCATTGGCCACAATAAAATATTATTTATTTATTTATAAATTTACGAAAACCATAAGCCACATGTAATAATTTTAAGGCTCCCACGTGTCACTTCTCCATAGATTCAAGTGACTCTAATTGGTTCAATTTGATGATTAAACCATCATATCACTGCTATGGGTATTTTTTTGTTTGACTTGTTTTGGCTCTATTTTTCTCATTTGAACTTCGATCTGAGTAATTCAAATTGTATTGAAATCATTTTGTCGAACTCTACACTATGAATACTTTAAAACACGAAAATCAGCAGTAAGTAAATGTTTGTTATCATCAAAACGTATGATATGATTGAAGCTCATTAATCTAACAAAATAGTACATTAAAATATATTTAACCTATTTATCTAAATTTAAAAACTACTTTTAATAGGAGCTTTAGTTAATTCGATTTCTTTCTTAGTTTAGAGTATTAACCGTATTCTATCTTTTGAGTCCACAGTTTTTTATCATGTAAGAGAATGAAATCTTAGAGACTAATTTGTAACAGACCTAAAAGGTCAGGCGTTTGTTATATTAACGCATAATAAAAAAGATCAACAGATTTAACAGTAGGCTTATATTGCAACAAAATTAGACGTTTAAGGCATAATTATCAAATTGGGCCTCATATACTATCAGTATCATACCCCAAAATTGAGGGGTGGTTATTGTAATTTCCATCTAGCTTTTGTGCTACATTTTTTTGGTTTTCAATGTAGCTTCTTTTATCATGTAATTGCCTGATAGCATCTGTCACTATTTATTTGTTTTTTACAATGATGTTTACCTTCACTATGGTGGCAGTAATTACATTGCATCACACGGCATTTGCTCTCTCTCTGTTGCTATCCTGCATGATTGCACATGCATCATCATAGATTCTTGATCTACTTACTCGTTTGAATCTAAAGAATTTTGGCTTCATTTCCTGAATTTTTACTAATTCATTGGTAGAAAACCTCATACAACTCCTTTAGATATATATTTAAATTTAATGTTTCTGTGAATCTACAAGTGCAGGAGGCTAAACAAGCATTAGAATTGATGCATAAATGGGAAACAATTGATGTCTGTGATGCATTGGAGCTTCTCTCTCCTGTTTTTGAAAGTGAAGAGGTAGTTTCACTTATTAAAATAAAAGTCAATATTTTCATTCTTTACCCTTCTAATCACCACCATTACTCTCTTGTTCTTCCACATCTCATGAATAAAGCTTTTAAGGCACATAGTGCAAGCAAGCGGGGGCTTAAGTGTAAAGGAAAAAAGTTCTTTTTTTACGTTTTGATGTTTGTTTTATTTTAAATTGTATAAGAGACACAAAGATTTAATTATAAATCATAAAAAAGCATAGATGTTAGGATCTCAATTACAAGAACAACAAACAATTAATTTTGCAGTATCAAAAGGAAAATTTCCATATCAATAGCCTTTTGAAATAGAATAATCATCTCCTCTAAGATCCCTAACTCCCCTATTTATAACCGATTCCTCCTACGAATATTTCCAATGTATCCTCTATTAGTAGTATCACAAAAGACTACACAGACAAGAACCAAAGAATGAAGTATTACAAAAGGGCCTCAGATCAAAATATGGATACTGAGAGGTGCATCAATAGATGATGTGTAATTTCACCCATGGGTAGGTAGTGTGTTATACAACTTCCCAAAATATGTCAAATTCTCTATTTCTAACACCCAGTCATCTAAAGAGACCAAAGGATGTTTTTTTTTAAAAGTTCTACAATAGAAAAACAATATAAGAAATTTGTAGATAAATACATAATACTGTGAATAATAATATAATGAACACTTTTTTTTTTTTTTCTAAAAGAAGATATTGTTCAAAGATATAGACTTAAATATAGTGTCTTTCTCATTTCTTTCAAAAAGAATAAAAATTAAAACAACTTAAGAAAAGGCTGCCTTAATGTTAATGAAGGCTTCTTGGCTCTTGCCCACTCTTTGCTCCCAAGGGCTGTGCGAATGGATATGAACACAATTGCACACTTGAGGGAGGATCATTTGTGATACATAATTAAAGAGGTATTGGGAATTTTGCATACTGTGTAAGATGGCGAGCATTATCTCACTCCTGTTAGTAATTCTTCTATCAAACTTTTTACTTGCAAGTTCTTATGAAAGAAATTGAAAATCTGGAAGGTGTCTTGTATTTGTACTGAGCATCTTAGTATATTAATCAAAATGAATTGGATAAACATACAATTGCCATCTTAACAGGTTCGTGCATATGCTGTCAGTGTTCTTGAAAGAGCAGATGATGAAGAGCTCCAGTGTTACTTGCTTCAACTGGTTCAGGCTCTTAGATTTGAGCGATCTGATAAATCTCGACTTTCTCATTTTCTCGTGCAGCGTGGTATGTGAATGCTTGATTACATTCTAGTCTAATTATGTTTATCTATTCCAGTGCCAGTTTTATCTTTTATCATATCTTACCCAAGATTCCTTTGAACTTGACAGCACTGCGCAATATTGAATTGGCTAGCTTTCTTCGCTGGTATGTTGCTGTTGAGCTTCATGATCCCGTATATGCAAGACGTTTCTACTGTACCTATGAGATCCTGGAAGAGAATATGATGAAGGTGTATTATAGTAGTCTCTTGAAGTACAGTTATATATGTGATATGCAATGATGCAAGTTAAAGAATTATAAATTGCGTTATAATGGTGGGAGTTTGATTATCATGCTTGGATTTGTATCTCACGAGTAACTCTTTTCATTGGAGCATACAGATGATAGTGACATGGTTCCATGGGAGTGGATTACTTATGCATAATGTAAAATAATTAAATCTGTTCATTGCAGTTGACTGCTGGTGTCAATGGAGACGAAGATGGTTTTAAGCTATGGCATGGATTGGTGCGGCAAACTGAACTGACAGCTCAATTGTGTTCAATAATGAAGGATGTAAGAAATGTGCGTGGCAATACCCAGAAAAAGACAGAGAAGCTCCGACAGCTGCTTTCTGGTCTTTTGAGTGAACTTACATACTTTGATGAGGTACATCTATAGAATATATGTTGCCTACTGCAGATCTTAGAATCACGAGCAACCTGCAGGGCCTTGTTTGTACATTTTAATTTAACAAAGTTTCATTATTAGATAGTTACATGTATGTATCTGGTTGTTTATATTAGTAACTTTGTGGGCCTTCCTCATTTCTAGCCCATACGATCGCCATTGGCTCCAGGTGTGCTCATTGTTGGGATTGTGCCAGCAGAGTCATCAATATTTAAAAGTGCACTACATCCTTTGCGTCTTACTTTCCGAACTGAAAATGGCGAAAGTTGCAAAATCATATTCAAGAAAGGAGATGATATTAGGCAAGACCAATTGGTAAAGTTAAATGAGCTCCTCCCTCACTCTCCTTGCTCTGGCAAACCTCACAATTGTCATCATGAGTTTTTGGTATCTATAGGTTGTTCAAATGGTTTGGCTCATGGATCGATTGCTTAAATTGGAAAATCTTGATCTTTACTTGACTCCTTATAAAGTTTTGGCGACTGGACAAGATGAAGGCATGTTGGAATTCATCCCATCTCGATCTTTGGCACAGGTACCAGCACCTCCTACACAATTCATTTTTATTTGCAGATATTTAGTCTTTTAAAAATCCTCCGTAAAAAAGACTTTAAGCCGCTTTCCCTGGTAATTCTTTTAGGTTAATATTATTAACTCGGCTAATAACAACATTTAACTTGCTTGCCACTTGCATGATTTTGTGATTCGTCAATTAAGATGTATTGTTCTTGTTTCAAGATTCTTTCAGAACATCGCAGCATTATAAGCTATCTGCAGAAGTTTCATCCTGATGAGCATGGGCCCTTCGGAATCACAGCCACCTGTCTCGAAACATTTATTAAAAGCTGTGCTGGATATTCTGTCATTACGTACATATTGGGCATTGGAGATAGGTGGTTATTCTTGAGCTTTCTAACTTTATAGCCAACATCTAAGAGCTTAAAATCCTCTTCTTATTGAGTGTTGTTGTTAAGGAAGATAGCTGAGAATTAATGATTTTCTTGATAAATTTTCAAATTGCTGAGGATGTAGATGTTTCCGATCTTTGAACTAAAGAGGGTGGCCAGTTATAAGGTCGCCACCTCCAGTATGAGCTAAAGTAGAAATTCTCTCATCTAGGTTTTTTAAGGACTTTTTTACTGTTTCAGTGTTGGTAATTTGATTGATATCATGATATGGTTGCCAATTTTCCTCTTCTTTCATGAATGTATAACATTTCTCATTAAAAAAAACAGTGTATCATGAACTTTGCATTTGATTTTATTGGATTGAAGCTCAAAATTTTCCGGACCCCTAGTACCAGGGCCAGGGCTGTATTCTGAGGCACTGATCTTGGTCTTCTGCAGGCATCTGGACAATCTTCTCTTAAGGGATGATGGGCGTCTTTTTCATGTTGATTTTGGCTTTATACTCGGGAAAGATCCCAAGCCATTTCCACCTCCCATGAAGCTGTGCAAGGAGATGGTCGAGGCCATGGGCGGGGCTGAAAGGTGTGTTTTAGTAATTAGTAAAAATATGTGGATTTTCTTTTTCCCTGAAGTCTTTGGTCCACGCATGAGAAACTAATTGCTAACCATTTCTTCCTACTTCAGCCAGTACTACACAAGGTTCAAATCGTATTGTTGTGAAGCATACAATATCCTTCGAAAGTCGAGTAATCTTATCTTAAATTTATTTCACCTGATGGCGGGTTCCAATATTCCTGACATTGCTTCTGATCCTGAAAAGGGCATTCTTAAGGTGAGTTTCTTGCTCCATTTGGTTGGACTCCTAAACTAAAGTATTCTATTTTTGTTCTGACCGAAAAGATGGTGGTGGCACAGCTTGAGGAGAAATTTCGCCTAGATTTGGATGATGAAGCCTGTATACATTTCTTCCAAGATCTTATTAATGAGAGCGTTAGTGCGCTATTTCCTCAAATGGTCGAAACAATTCATCGCTGGGCGCAATACTGGCGGTGAGTGCACCGATATGACATGCAGGTTAGAGTAGAGTAGATCGGTAGTTATTTAGAATAAATTGTGTATATAACAAGTTCCTGGGAAATTGCAAATAACAATACGAGGTACTTGAAGGAAATTCAAGTCATCTGTGGTATGTTTTCTTTAAATCAACCACTCAGTGCAGTAATTATTCTTTAGTTTGTTTGATTTAAGTTGTTGTTGATACTTAATATATATGAAAGGTTGAGCTCAAAATTTCTGCACTAATTAAATTTTTTTGGGCAATTGCTTTGAAAAGAGTAAAATATAGAGATTAGACTGTCACTACACTTGTTGAGAAGGCAAAGTCAGTTGCTAGTCCGGTGGCGCCAAAGAAGGAAAATGGTGAAGTGGATGAAGAAAGGTTTTGACCGTAAATGCATGTTGTACACAACCTTTTACGTCCTTTTCTCTTTTTTAAAAGTATTTCTTTCCTTTCCAAATAAGCATAGTCTCTATGTTAGCTGAATAAGGATATAGAACGGTGGAAGACGATACTGGGGCTGAGCTTGAGACCGAGAGAGCAATAATCAAAAGTTTTACATTTAATTCGATTCGACTGTTTAGATTGTTGCAGGCTTTTAATTTTAGTTGAATTTAGACACAAATATCGGTTGCAGATACAAAGTATTTGTATTAACTGGTTTGCAAATTTTTTTAAAATCCATTAAAATAATATTTTGTGTTGATGTTGAAATTGGTTGTCCTTGTATCTAATTGTTAACGATACTAACTAATAAGTCAGCCCAGAATCAATGAAAATAATCTCTAAAAACTTCATTTCTAGTGAGAGTTGCCCTCTAATGACCATGTATTTGTTGATTTCAAGTTGAAGTAGTTAATTATTCTTATGTCTCACTTTTTTAAAACCGGAATGAAATCTTGGTTGTTATGATGATTTGGATTTATATTTTTTGAATTATACAACAATTCTTGTCTGATATGGGTATTTTAGTCAATTTTTAATTCTCAAATACTAATTCAAAAATCATTTTGCTATTTGTTCGATTTTCGAAACTTTTTGTCATCTTTCAAAACAAAACTTCCAAATTTGCTGTTCCTCTTATCAACTCAAAAAAAAGTATTGCAAATATAACCAGAAAAAAAAAATAAATACTGGCTCATACATTTGAAAAGACTAAAATGCCTACGATACACCTGCTGAAGATTGACATTACTTTTTTCCTATTGTATAATAAATTGGATTTATGCTAAACCGAATATAGCTTAATTGGTTTAAGATTATGTTGATAAGTCAGTGTTTCAAATTTTCTAACTCCTAATTATATTAAAAGAATAGAATTTTATCAATGGTGGACTTCTATTTCTATATAGAATTGACTTATATATGAGTATATCAATGGTTATCACTGATAAATTTTTATTATTGTATCTTGTAATAATAGAAGTCTACTAGTGATCATAGTATGTGATAGATTTCTATAAGTTTTAGAGTTTTAGTTCGATCTTGAGTATCTGCACCAATATTTATTTTCTTCAAAGAAAGTGTATTTATCACCAAACAAAGAATCGTTGGCATGAATGTATTATTTTCAATTGTTAAATGTTAAGTAGGAAGGCCTAAAAAACAATGAATACCGTCAATTGGTGGAGAGAAAAGCCACGTGAAGTAATTGTTGTCACATTAACCTGTCATCCTATTGGTCACAATCGTAGGACATGTAAATTTGTATTGATTGTACAATGATGTATAAGAGATTGAAGTTTTGTCGTGGATGTGCCTATTATTGGAATTTGTCAATTTTGAGACTCTTTTAAGACAAACTCTATGCTGATATTTGTCAATCTTTAAACCCTTTATGAGACAAACTACCATTGTAATTGAAGTCTATCAATGATAAACTAAAGAGAAAAATACAATTTCTCTAGAGTAAATAAGTTCCCTAAACTATATCTATCATAGTCTATCAGATATAAAGTCGAGAACCCTTTAAAAAATCAAGAAGCTTTGTTTGGTAATGAATGAATCCAAACGAATTTCCTTTCACTACTAAACATACAAAATGTTTATAAACTATCTCATATACTAGAACTCTAAGATTCTTGTAACTTACATAATAGTTTCATTTCGTGCTCCACCATGAACTTTCCAAGAATATGTGCTCAAAGAAAGAGATAGAAAAATGCTCCAGACTATCTAATTAAAGGGATTAAGAAAAGGAGGGAAAAAAAACCTTCAGAACATATCCCAAACGAAGAATTAACTTGTCAATGTTCATATCGTTTGGGGATTTCAATTTTAAGAATATATTGGAAAACTATTGATGTTGACATATATTTTTGTGACAAAAAAAATTATAAATATTATTTATATTAATACATAAGCTATTTTTACTTCTAAACTAAACTAAGTTATAAATCTTATTATTAATATCACATATATATTGAGATTAATAGATTTTTGTTTTATATTTTATGGTGGGTAAATATAAAAGAAGATCAATCGTTAACATAGACGTTGTCTTAAACCATCCCTCGGCCTCAACTTCTTGGCTAATAAGAACCATCACAACGAATGGTTTTATCTAAAATTTCACAGCCATTGTTTTAGGTTTGGCCTCCTTGTGGTTAGTACTAAATTTATAAACAAGACTCATCCTCTGAATCTCTATTAGTTGCCATTGGTATGTTTCAAGTAAATTGATTGGCATTTTTGTTAGTGAAATAGCAATTTTAATTTCAAGGACGTATCATACATAAAAAAAAAGGGAGAAAATCGATATTATTCATAATTCAATTAGCAAGGCTCCATTTGGTAATCATATTATTTTTCATTTTTAGTTTTTGAAAATTAAGCCTAGAAACACAAATTACAACACCTTTAAATTTCTTGCTTTTTTTATCTAATTCCTACCAATGTTTTCAAAAGCCAAGCTAAAATTTAAAAATTAAAAAAAAGTTAAAAATTTATTTTAGATAAATGAAAACTATTATAAGAAATTGAGAGCAAATAAGCTTAATTTTAAAAAATAAAAAACAACAAAACAAATGATTCAAAAAAAAAAAACCTAAAACTTTGAATTTAATAGAAACAAATGAAAGGTTTAATTACTAATAGTAACTCATTCCATTCGAATAATAGTAATAATTCATTATGATTAAATGGTAACAATTTAAAATTTTAGAGTTTAATTTTCAAATTAAAAATCTAAATGTGTTGTTAGGGTGACTTCTAAAGTTGGACGAGGTTTTGTTGTTATAACTCGTACAATAAAGATACGACGTATGGTCAATTAGCAAAAATAGAATTGTATTGACAAAAATATGACAAAAATAAAATTGCAACACAAAAATTGAGCAGTCGAGTATGTTGACGTAAGCGATCGCATATGTTAATGTAAGTGATCACATACTTTTTCTGCACCAACGATAATTTTGTTTTTATTTTATTTTTGTTGATACAAGTCCATTTTAAATAAATGACCACTCATTTTCGTACGATTTTTCGCGTTCTTTCCAACATATTTATAAAGTAAGCAAAATGTTAAATCATCTTTAGTTTTAAATGGCTTTAAATTTTCGTTTTGTTGTTATTGGAAAGAAAGAGCAAAAGAGATGTAGAAAATACAGAGTAAAGATGAGATAAAAATGATATTTCACATGCCAAAAAAGCCAATAAAAATCCAGTTTTTAGAAAAAGATCCGTCAAAAAAATTATTTTGCTTTTTGGTTGATTTTGTACAATTTTCCCTAAATTGGAGGGAGAGCACATTTGTTTCCGCATTCTTGACATTTTCGCTCTTTCATCTTTGGATGACGTGGCCGATTGTGATTGGTGGAGTTACGGACACTGCAAGACTTAAGATGCAAGTTCGATTAAGGGGTAGAGTCGTATTTCCACCCTTCCTCGATCGCTTCCTTATTAGGCCATCTTCGCAGTTTTCTTCCTCCACCGCCATATTACGCGTTGCTCTGAAGCTCGATTTTTCTTGCTTTCTCCATCCCTTTCAATACACCTCTGTGCAGCTCTCAGAGGTAATTGCATCCTCCTGAATCCTGATCTGCTTTTATTGTTTTTGAGTTACAGTTCTTCAGGAAATAGCGATAGATTCATTCCGTTCCGTTCTTGCGTTTCTCTCTATTGTTGATTTTATGTTGGAGTTAGGTACTTGTATCTTGCCATCGGTTCGTGTGATAATTAAATCGTTTTCTTTTTCAAGAATTTCGCCGATTTTTACTTCTGTTGAAGGATCTCTGTTCGATTTCGAACTTTTTGACGTCTTTGGCGGATCTATGGTTCCGATCTGTTCTGTTTGGGCCTTAGTTGTTTGCTTCTCACAGATCCTGGTAATGGAATGTTAGTTATTTAAAGGTACTATATGAGCCAACTGGTGCTTCAGATGATCACAATTGCGATCTCACTGTGTCGCATGCATTTTATCATTCATTTGCTCACTTTCTTCTCCGTGCAATTAAATGCATTGTATAACTTCCCTGGATTTCTTATGCTGCTCTTTTTACTGTAGATTTTTTTTTTCCCGATTCAACAGTGTTCTATTATTTCATCGATTGTTCCCCTTCGTAATCATTGACATTTCCCTTTGAGTATAATACTTTTGCTTTAAAAATCAGGAACTTCTACGTTACGTACAGAAATGGGGCTCACCTTCGCTAAGCTCTTCAGTCGGCTGTTTGCCAAAAAGGAGATGAGAATTCTGATGGTTGGTCTTGATGCTGCTGGTAAGACGACCATTCTCTACAAACTCAAGCTTGGAGAGATCGTCACAACTATTCCTACCATCGGTATTATCCCTCCCTTCCTTTCGTTCTTTTTGTGTAATTCTGTTTTTACGCTACTTAAAATATTGTGTAATCATTTGAGAGGAGCTACTAATCTTAGTATGTTTTCATTTCTGTGGTTGGATTCCATGACACCAACATTTGAATTTATAATTGATTTTTATCTTTATTTGCAGGGTTTAACGTGGAGACTGTGGAATATAAGAACATCAGCTTCACTGTCTGGGATGTTGGTGGTCAGGACAAAGTATGAATTTAGAAGTCTATTTTTCATCATTTGTTAGCTGTGTACAAGCTTCTCAGTGCATTTTTCTATCTCTAATATTATCTGTTCATGAATGATTGTCATTTTTACATAACCGATAAATGGAATTTGTCTTTCCACAGATTCGTCCATTGTGGAGGCACTATTTCCAGAATACTCAAGGTCTTATATTTGTGGTGGACAGTAACGATAGAGACCGTGTTGTTGAGGCAAGGGATGAATTGCATAGAATGCTGAATGAGGTGTGCTGAATGTCTGGCATCATTCATTGATCTGTAGATTTCATGCTATCCACTCTGTCGATAGAGTTATCATGTTTAGTGTTAAATATGACTATTTAAACTTTTGTAGATGGATTTGATGATATTTTATTGCAAGCCACATGTATGAAATTCGTTTTTTTTTCTGTCTGGTGAAAATCAGACAAGAAAGGTTTATAAATAACTATAGGAGATTAATAGTGCTTCTTTGTGCTTTGTACTTCTTTTCCCCCCTCTAATATCCTATGGAGAAATTATAATTCAAAATGACTGAGTTACCTTGGTAAGTATTTTCATTTGTCAATATTTTGTTTAGAGGTCACAGTTTTCTAATGCCTCTTAGGCGACATTGGTTTAGAAGTTAGAACTACGCTTAGTACTTAACAATACTTAAACAAGGATTGATCATGACTTCGCCATTATCAGTACATATATTGGAGATTTTATGATAAAGAGCACTTGAAATTTGTCGGTATTTGATTAAGGATATTAACATTTCATGCAACTTGGACTACCATCCCACTTGCACCCAGACAAATCATTCATTTTATTTCTCCCGATTATTTATTTACCCGTTTGCCCCTTGATTTGAATTGGTCAATGTTTTTTTGGGTTAAGCACATGTATGTTCAGATGGAATTGCGACTGAAGTTTCTTTCTTTTCTTTTTTCTAATTACCAACTTCAGGATGAGCTTCGAGATGCAGTATTACTGGTGTTTGCTAACAAACAAGATCTTCCCAATGCAATGAATGCCGCTGAGATTACTGATAAGCTTGGTCTTCACTCTCTTCGGCAGCGCCATTGGTAATCTTTATGTTCTTCCATCCGTTACCATTTTTACTTCATACATACTGTTCTAAATTCGGATGAACGTGTGTGGTGTTTATAGGTATATCCAGAGCACTTGTGCAACCTCCGGGGAAGGGCTTTATGAGGGATTAGATTGGCTCTCAAACAACATTGCTAACAAGGTACGTGCCCCCCTTTCCTTGGGTACTCGGCCTTTAATTTAGTGGTTCATGTAAGCTTTATATATTTCTGGTTTTATTATCAAAATCTTGTTACTCGTTTTCCTTTTATAGTATTTTATTGAGGTTAAAAAAAATCATACTAGTAATAGAAAGGAGATTGAGTTTTTTTTAGAAACAAATGGTTTCATGGAGAAAGAATGAAAAAAATACAAGGGTATACAAAAAAACCAAAGCCCACAAAATTCCCCTAGAGAGAAAGGGTTTCCAACTAAGTAATATATTGCCTAGGGACAATTACAAAAAATCTTTGAAACTGAATCCCAAAGAGATACATGAAACCTCACCAAAAACCAAACCTCACTAGTTCACTCTACACAACACAAAACACTTCTTTGTTCCCAAAGAACCCACAATAGAGTGCACACCCCTGAAACAAAGAAAATGACATTTCTTTTTGGAAAGTGATGGAGGAGGAACTTCTTGATTATCGAACAAACATCCCTTTGGCAAGCAAGCGCAAAATCAAACTTCTAAAAGAAGCCATTTTACTCAGATATTTGCATGCTGACTACATTCTCTAAAGACCACACCTGCATTTCAATAAATAACTGAAACTCATTCAAATTATAATTTTTTCTTTAATTCAACTATTCTCTAATTTTGGGCTAAATAGAAAGTTGAATCCACGAACTTTTGAGTTTTAGGTATTTGAGCTTTCATTTCTGTGTCTAATAGCTATTTGACCTATTTGACATTTTTTAAATTTTGGTTTTGTTAACTTGAAAAATATTAAATATCCACAAAACTAAAAGAAGCTCAAGCATCAAATTAGAAAGATTTTCCTCTGTCTTTTGACAAAGGATCCAACAAAAGGTACCTTTTAACGAAGGGAGATTGAGTATTCAAGGACTAGAGGAGAACAGTTTTTAAGAGAATTTCAAAAGCTTTTACAACTAAGGTTCAATTACACAAATAATAATAAATAAAAAAGTTAAATCAGAAGTATAGTTTTTGAATTTTTATATTTGTAGAACAGGTCCTTGAACCTTAAAGAGTATATGCTAGATTCCTAAACCATAAAGAGCATCTAATTTGGTATCTAATTTGGTGCTTGAGCTTCTTTTAGTTTTGTGGGATATTTAATATTTTTCAAGTTAACAAAACTAAAATTTAAAAAATGTCAAATAGGTCAAATAGCTATTAGAGCTTTCAATGACCTAAAACTCAAAAGTTCATGGATTCAACTTTCTATTTAGCCCAGAATTAAAGAATAGTTGAATTAAAGAAAAAATTATAATTGGAGTGAGTTTCAGTTATTTATTGAAATGCAGGTGTGGTCTTTCGAGAATGTAGTTACTATAATTTTGTAATCACCTATACTTTAAAATAATAATGAATATTTAGATCATAGAAGTTAAAAAAAGAATTTATATTTCATATTTCTAATTGAAGAAACATGAACATTGGTTAAAAGTTGAACACTATTATAACTTTTATCTTACTGTTGTTTTATCCTAAAAGTATAGTCATAAATATACAGTAAAATACTCTATTGACGCATCATATAGAACACTAAAAATGTAAATGACTTAATCCTGTGCGGTAGTTGATGAATGTGTTGAATGTTGTTTGTGATGCAGGCATAAAGCTGTTAATCTGAGTTGTCTTGTAGACTGGCAATCCTGGATGCAGGGGTGAATGTTATCTACTTTTTTTTGTTTCTTTTTGGGGAATAGTCTTTCATACCTTTTTTTAGGGATTGATATTTCGTAGTTTCGGTCTACGGTCATATTGTAATGGTTGTTCGTATACTCACCTGGGATTGTGTGTTTAATGAGATGATGTAATTCAAACTTTAACCCCTCACTTCCTCATCCGAAATTTGTTTTATTTTGCATTCTTTTGAAAAATGTCTATCTCATCTTGGCTTGAAGTAATCGCAATTAGAAGTCCTCACCAAAAGTTCCATCAAAATTATCAGTTTCACTTTTATTCAATACGAAGATTATACTTACAAATCCATTGGATCAAAACCACCTTTTTAACATTCATCATCCATGAAATGTAATTTGCGGCGACCATCTTCAAACAGAAGAGGGGCGACTTCTTTAATACCTTGTGGCCTTTGATCATTCACCTCTATCACTGAAAATTATCTTAATTCTTTATAGTTTCTTCAACAATTTCCCCTTCTGATTGGTGAGGTTGCAATCCAAGAATTGCAAGGCATTCTTTTTTGAAATCCATGTCATTGGAGTATGAAATTAGGCCGGGGATCGCTTTAGCAATATCAGGGGCAAACCTACTGATCTGAAGATGAACATGAAAGCAAGTTTAGGAAACTGCACTTAATTCTTAGAAGCCTACAAGACAGTATTCATGAATAACATGCAAGGACTTGATCATCAACACCTAAAATGACGTGGATTGCTCTTTTTATTGTTCAACTTAATTGCTGCAAACAAGTACGCATGCGAAAAGAGGTGTATAGTATTCGTGAAATATAGATCTACCTTGAGAGTATCGGCACTGAGAAGAAATCCCGCATATTTATTCTTGAAGTCGTCCAGTGCAAGTTCAATTACTTTTCTTACGAGTTTTTTATCAAACTGAGTCCGCTGCACCAATGGTGTGGCTTCTACGTAACCATGTGCAATATCAAAGCTAAGCAAGAGTTGTAATCATCAAAGAATGGAAGGGATGTAATAGATCAAACAACCTCTGTATCAGAGCATCTTGCTCCAAAGCAATTATTAGCCGAATTTGATATTTCACTAATCATAACCGCCGTCTCCACTACCAGTTTGGTTTATGCTTGTCTTCACAAACCAATTCACTCCCACTCCTTAGATCATCCCTTAAAGTTTGAATTTTGGAAGAAATTGAACAAATAACCAAAAAAAAAAAAAAAAAAAGACAATTACATGCACATTTTAGGGGAGTTTAGCAAGTTTTTTTTTTCTTTTAATTTTTATAACAGCTAAATTATTTAAATTGCAAGTGCTGAGATGGGACAAGTTCTCCTGAACCTAGCAAAAATGTGGAACGAAGTATCATCGTATCTCATCATGAGATTATTTATTTTCTTTATAACCACCTAAAACTAGAGAAGTTTAGTCTAATGAGTTAGCGTATTGAAGGAACAAACTCACTTGTTAGGGAAAGAAGAGTTGCACGTCAGACTAGATCCATGCTTTAATACATAAATCAAACTCATGACAATAGTGTATCAAGGGTATCAAGTGTAACAAGTGTGTATCAAATGTATCAGGTATATTCTGTGTGTATCAAGTGTATCAAAGTAATAAGTTAGGGTGCCCCTTCAAAGTTCATGTACTATATATATATATATATAGACACAAATTTCGAATTACATAAGCTAAAGTTATAAGAATTGTGCCATTCCAACATGAAATTCTAGATTCGTTACTGAGTGCAGGTTTTGTTTTTTGGCAAGTCAGGTTGGACAAAGACCGATCAATAAGCTTTATTTTATATATATATATAGAGGATAATTATTTGTTTTTTAAAAATTATTCTTATAAGTTATACTTCCACAAATAATTTCTTTTGTTTTTTTATTATTTATTTTTTTTTATCTATTTTTTAAACTGAAAATTTGAAATTCAAGCCAACCAAGTCCCGAAATTGTTTATGTTTTTGTAAATCAACTAAAGTTTCAAATTTTGCTCAGCGGTGAAAAGAAAAAAAAAATTATAGTAAAAACAAGAGATTATCAAAAAACAAAATCGAATACGTATTGGTGAAAACATTAATTTGATAAGCTTTATAAATAGAAAGTAATGTCAACGAAAACTACGTTAGATTTAATTAAAATAAATAGCATCAGTTTGGATAGGGGCAGTGATATTTAAAATATATATATATATTATTTTTTGTTTTATAAAAGGACAGGTTCAAAATCCTTAACATGCTAGTCATAAACAAAGACAAACACATCCATTTTCTTCTAAGAAAAAGAAATCCATTTCCTTATCGGCATCGGTGGGTGAGGATTGATTCCGCCTCAATCATTGACCTAACGTTGCATCTGTTGACTTTGACTTGCTGATCGCAAATGCATACTCCTCACCGGTGACGAAATCCTTCCCCTCCCCTTCTAGAATTATATTCATAACAACTTAATCAATTCACGCAAAAACTAAAAAGAATAAAAAGCTTGTGTGAGCGTGTGTCGTTTCCCGTGTGAATAAAAGAAGCACCCACACAATTTCTCAACTGCCGCCAAACAAGAAAAGGGATAGAAAGGAAAGCAATCCAATTTTCACCCATACCAATATATATTCGTCCAAATTCTCAATTTAATCAAATTCAACCTTAGACTAAAATTTTAGAAAATATTAGATTATTAAGTTTTAACAGAAAAATACTTCTAATTTATTAAACATACTTAAAACCTAATAAATGTAGGTTTGAAAGATTATAGACTCATTAGAAATTTTGAAGATGTTAGAATCAGAAAGTATACTTAAAAAGAATTATATATGTAGAAAGAAAAAGGAGATAGAGATTGATAAATAAAAATAAAAAATAAAAAATAAAAAAAAGTCAAAACGAACACTATTCACTCGTTTGAATGGCTTAATTGTAAACAGGAAGTAGGTGGCTTCCCGATTTCATGAATTAAAAACAAAGATGAAGGGGAAAAGTAGTAGTTTTGGCTTCAAAATTGGAAACTTCGCAGTCGTCTCCACCAAGCAACCACCTTAATAAATAAGCAAACAAATTCTCACCCACCAATACTCCAACACAGACCCACACGCGGTTATAGGCTTCCTTTCCTCAGATTCACAAGCAATTCCCAATTTCATTTTGCAGTCAGGACACGAGGATATGCAAGCTGGTGAGCTATTATCCTTCTCTCCTCCTCCTTCCACTGCAACCGTAAATCAGCAAAATTCTGTCGCCAAGATGAACGTCGGCGTCTCTGCTAATTCTAGCCAAGCGGAGCAGATGGAAACGGACCTCGAATCCTTGCGTTTCGACGACAAATTACTCCTGGAGGATGGTGTAGAAGAAGAAGGTGATGATGAAGATTTCTCCTTTGTGTGCGCCAATCCTGATGGTTCCTCCTCAATCAGCGCCGACGATGCCTTCTATAACGGCCAGATCCGCCCCGTATACCCACTGTTCAATCGCGACCTCCTCTTCGTGGACGAGGAGGATTCCCAAACGCTTCGGCCGCCCTTGAGGAAGGTGTTCGTGGAAAAGCGCGATACTCTGGCACCCGTATCGGAGTCGGAGTTGGAGGTGGAGGGAGTTGCTGAGAGCACCTACTGTGAGTGGTCTCCGGCGACGGCAGAGCTCGGCAAGAAGAGCAACTCCACAGGTTTCTCCAAGCTCTGGAGATTCCGGGATTTCATGACAATGCACCGAAGCAGCAGTGATGGCAAAGACGCCTTCGTTTTCTTGAGCAATCCCAATCCCTCCAGTTCCAGTTCCAGTTCCAGTTCCAGTTCCAGTTCCTCCAAAATAAAGCCCCACAAGCATCAACCTCAAACAGTATCCTCTACCTCCGCTCCAAAGCTCAACCGCCTCAAGCCCCAAACCCCATCCTCTGCCCACGAGACACACTACATCAGAAGCAGAGCCCAGAAGCAAGTCGACAAACGCAAGTCCTATCTCCCCTACCGCCAGGATTTGGTTGGCTTCTTCACCACCGTAAATGGATTCAGCAAAAATGTCCATCCTTTCTAAACCAAACAACATTTTCCCCGTTTATTTTATTATTTCATTGTAAATATTTCTACCCCAACCCTGAATTTTGGCATTAGCAATGCAATACAATGCGATGCAAGTGATACTTCAATTCTTTTATTTGTATATTGTAACTACAAACTATAACTTCCAACATTTTTTTTTTTGTATATATTTATAGCGAATTGATGCTCCAATTCTCTATTTTATTTCAACCATCAGTAGATGTAGAAACGTGAAATATATGTGTTTTATGAACTTTAGACTTAAAAATAGAGTCTGATTCTTTCGTATTTTGACACAAATCCTAGACTGCTTTGGAGAATTGCATCACGATCGCAAGAAGATGATTTTAAATCTCAAGTTGGAATGTTGGAATTTTGGTGGACATTACAGTAGAGTTTGTAAATGGGGCTGCCATCTTCTGGATGTTTGTGAGGGTGAAAACCATCATCAGGAAACCCTCTCAGGATCTCCATCCCACCAGGATCACTCAGTCGGTATATTCCAAAGCTCCTAAAACACAACGGCTTCCACCATCTCAATTTCAAGTCGAACACAGCAATTAAATTTCACCAATTGGCACCTGGGTAGATACCTTGACCCATCTGTTGGAGCAACGAACCCTTGCCTGCTCAACCGAAAAAACGACGAGATAGACTGTGGGGATGCATATGATTTCAAGTTTTACACAACTCAGATCAACAGACGACTAACTAGGTGTTCAAATCACCCGACAAATGGAAGAACTTGGAAATCCAACCCAACCCGAAATTTATATATAACTCTAGGGTTTTTTCTCAAACCTTTCCCTTGATTGTTTCTGCCGCCAAGCACATTATTCACGCGTCTCTTTCTCTCTCATTCTCCTCGTCTCCCTTCCCACGTTCTGCGTCGTCTTCTCGTTCCTCATCTTTCTTTCTCTCTCATTCTCTATTCTTTGCGTCTTCTCCACCTCATCTCACATATCGATTTTTTTGTGTTTCTCTCGAATTTCGTTTGTGATCTCCCTCTTCTAACCATTGTCTCCCTCGATCTCCATCATCTGCGTTGCGTCCTTGCGCTGTTGTCAATTTAAATCAATCTCCCTCCGACCATCTGGTGTCGATTTCCATTTTTGGCGGTGGTGAGTTGAGTTCAAACTCCAAAAGTTGGGTGCATTTCATTTACAGTTTTTCTCAAACTTTCTTTTTTTCCACGGTCTTTTTCTCGTCTCGCTCAAGACTCATTTTTGGGAAATTTGTACGGACCGCGTCATTGGCCCAACATTTAAAATCAGCTTAAAAATGGTATCTCGCATCACACCCATCTAAAGTTACCAGATTGATCACAAACGTGGAGAACTTGCAATCGAATGATATTCTTGATTCTTTGTACCATGTTAGATTGTTTAAGATGTATTTTTAGATGAATCATCTAGTTTCTCCCTACAATCTCTTACTTCTCGTTCTTATTCTACGCCACATGCACGATATAAAAATGAATTTCAAACGCTTTTTCCTATTAATTTTCTAAACGTCGCCCTCTCGTTTTTCTTGCTTCCCCTTGAATTCTCTCTCTAGTTCTTCTTGTTTCCCCCGAATTTTCTCTCATTTCTTCGTCGAGTGAAACGACTGCCACCAAGCTAACCATTTAAAAATGCATCTTAAGAGGTTTGATGTGGCACGTGAACGAGAAGCGAGACGTAGTTGTGAGACATGAGAACAAGAATTGAGAATATAGTCCAGTCGCACATGTTCAGGGTCAATTGGGTAACTTCACGGGGGTGTGACGCAAGCAGGAGGCCATTTTTTAGCTTATTTTGAATGTTGGGTCAAAAGTCTTCCATACAAATTTCTCCTCATTTTTTGTAGCGACTTGAATCCAAACTCAACCCAAAAACCCAACCCAATTCAATCTTGAATTAAGGGTTGGGTTGGGTTGGTGAACATGTTCCGGTAGTCAACTCGAAAATTCGAGTTGGTTCAAAAAACTCCCCAACCCAACCTATATATACCCCTACAAACAACCTTCAATTTCATGAAGAATCAATGAGAATGAAAATCGCATTAAGATGATTGAAGATAGTTTAAATTACAAATTTCATTAAAAGAGTTAGAATTTAGTCAACTTCATAAATAGTATATGATTTATAGAAACTATTTATGAGAATTTTTATCGAACCTTGAAAACCAAATTCTAATTATAAATCATATAATTTAAATCTAAACTTTATTGAAATGATAGAGACCAAATTCTTTATTTAACCTTGGAAGATATTTACCTAACCAGCTAACTCGGTGATTATACATGATATATCGTGGGTGTACAGGTCTATTGAAGATATGAAACAACTGTGTGAGGGATGCGTCTAGAGTTTATTTTTCAGAAAGGTAAAACGAGAAGGCTTTAAAGATTATAAAATACATATGCTTCTATTAATATCAACAAGGACTTCAGGAATATTTACTCAGAATTGCTCAAAAGAGTAAACATCATAAGATATATCTATATAAAAAGGCAAAACAAGTAGTTTTCTCCACTCAAATGAATAACTTTCACCCAATCAATTTTCAAATGATATTGGGACTTTCCTCTTGGTATTCCAAGCTTATAATATATTGGATGCTAAAACATGAAGTCAGAAATGTTAATATATTTGTCCAATATGCAATTGCAGTAATATTTATGAGGAAAAAGTATAGGCATCTAATTGGACATCAAGAATAAGCCTACATGTTGTCCAAGTTTACATTAACCAAAGAAGAATAATTATGTGAAGTCAAGTAGAATTTATGACGAATCAAGCTTCATTTAATGAACAAATACTTCAAACTTTTTCAAATAGTATGTCATTTACTATTGGATGGTTGCATATGCATGGAATATGAATGAAAAAAGATAATTTTAGATTTATTGTATTTATTAAATGTATTTTTTAGTTTTGAGTCATTTTATGTATTTTTGTGTTACAATTAGATCCGGACTTATAATGGTCATTAATTATGAGGGTTACAACTCTTTAATGCCTCGTAGAATATCTAGGGTTAGAGTTTGAAGCCTATATAATGTCATGTAATTGTTTACAAAAGAAGACTTGGAAAAGACTTGGAAAATGTAGTAAAAAGAGCCATTGAGATTTCTTTTAGCCTTGCGCTATGTTACTTTTGCAATTCCATGACATTTAGATTGCATGTTCAAAATCATTCAAGCTTGACTTGAATGATCTTGCTTGGGAAGTGATTCGAAGATCAAGGTTCGATGAGGGCTGCAAGCTTCATCTGATCCGTGGTTTTATTGATCATCTTAGTAATCTGTCGTCTAGCCATTCTTAGGGGCTGAGATCATCTTGATTTGAGGTGTTTGAGTTTGAGATTTAAAGGTCTTATTTGTTAACAAGGTTGTTAGATTCAAATTCTCGAGGGTTACTTATCAACATACATGAATTCATTCAACTGGACAAAAGAATCGTTCACTGTGAATTATGTAGATTTCCTCGTTTATAGCTTTGTATTGTCATTTTGTATGGAGACTATAACGACCAGAGTTTAGGAGGAATACATGAATGAATCAAGATTACATTCGAACAAGAGGGATCCTGAGGATGCACCTTTCTTTTCGGTCCCTACCATTTGGATAAAGTTAAATAAAGTTGGAATTCAAATTGGCTAGGTAAATATCTTCCAGGTTAAATAAACAATTTGGTTTATAAAGTTGGAATTCAACTATATCACTAATTTTTTTTTACTATGTCACTGATAAAGTAGGAATTCAATCTATCAGTGATATAAAAAATTAAAGTTGGAATTCACCTTTATCACTGGAAAAATTTCAACTATATCACTGATAAAGTTGGAATTTAATCAACAATGATATAGTTGAATTCCAACTTGAATTTGGACTTGAATTCCGATTAATTGAAGAAGAAGATTGATACTAAAAAAGAAAATCGACTGAAGAAGAAGAATAAGAAGATATAGAAGAGATGATGTTCACTACTTAAACTTTGATCAATTAGAGAAGAAGGAGAAGATGAAAAGGAAGTGGAAATAAAATTGTGAAGAATAAATTGCCGTGCAAAAATTCAAATAAAAAAGGTATTTTGGGAATTCTTAAAAATTAAAACGTTATACTTAGTGATTATCTTTTTTTTCTGCTATATTTGTAAATAGTTTCAATTTTTTTTTTTTTTTTTTTTTTTGCATTTATGACAATTTTCAAAAAAAAAAAAATTAAAAGTTTTTCTCTTCTCAATTTTATCTTTTGAAACCCCGAGTTACACTTGCAACTTACAAGTTACAAGGTTAAATTTCTAAGGGAAGACACGTGGTCGATCACGATTAAAGTCTTCTGGCGATCAATCATCGACGGTTGTTATTGCAAAGCAACTTTATTTCTTTCCTCGAAGCTTGAGTTTGACGGCTACGTTTCTCAAATCAGATCGGCTTCCCTTTTCCCCTTCGTCTTTGCCTCTGCCACTCGTAAAAGGTGATTTCTAAACCCTAAAATTTCAGTTCCGTTTATTCTTATACCCCTCTTTTTTTATTTTATTTTATTTTTTTTATTTTATGTTTCTCTTCGCTTCTGAAATTTTATCGGCATTCAGGTTGCGATTTTGTGGTACTCGTTCGGTTTGCATGGGTTTCGTTTTCTTTTTCTTTTTTACGATTTCCATTTATGACATTTTAGTGTGAAATTCTATATAGAAAATGTGATAAGAAATACTTGTTGAATATCAAGTTCGATGTTTTAATACTAATTTATGTTTTTCATTGAGGTTTAAGGATGAAAATAAACACCATTTTAGTACGCGCCATTTCCTTAAGTTCCACATTAGGCCTCCAGTAGTTTGATTATCTTTCATTTGATTCACGAAAATTTTCGGAAAGACAAGTTCTGAAAAACTTTGTATATTGTTGGATGTAATAATTAGTATTGAGATTAGTTGAGGTGCTCGGAGGTTTGCGGATATTTGAAATATTAAATAATAATTTGGCACTTTGCTTTTCAATCTTACTGTGTTTCCTTGAATGGATAATTTGAATTATTGTATCTATTTTTTTGTCATGGATATTTTATCAATCCATGGCTTTCCATCCACCTTGGTGATATACTAGTAGTTTGGGCATTTTTTTATTCACAACTTCATTCTGTTGTCTAACTGTATTCTTATTGTTTGTATATCGGTATGATTAGGTATTAGTATCCGGGGAAATGGCAGAATCAAAACCAGGACTAAGGAAACCAGTATTTACCAAGGTTGACCAACTTCGGCCGGGCACTAGTGGCCATACTCTTACAGTCAAGGTTGTGAATACGAAGATGGTATTGCAGAAGGGTCGTCCTGATGGCCCTCAAGCTCGTCAGATGCGAATTGCTGAATGCCTAGTGGGTGATGAGACTGGAATGATCATATTTACTGCCAGAAATGATCAAGGTAAATTTCAACAATATTTGAGGAGCCTGCACCATTTGTGTATTATTTGTATCTTGTATGAAGCATGCCAACTTTCTTCTTTATGCTTACATTCTGTATGTAATACTGAACATTTGACGTTAACTGGTTCTATATATCCACCCGCAACAGAAAAGGTTCAGGCAAGGGTTTTCATAATTGATTTATGGCATGTGAGCCATCATGGGTTGGCCTAGTGGTAAAAAGGGAGATATAGTCTCAATAAATCGCTACCTACCTAGGAATTTATATTCTATGAGTTTCCTTGACACAAAAACATTGTAGGTTCAGGTGGGCTGTCCCGTAAGATTAGTTGAGGTGTGCGTAAGCTAGCGGATATATATTTAGAAAAAATGATTTATGGCATGTGTCTCACTTTTTTTCCACAATGTATTTACATATTTCACTGTAAAAGGTACAGGTTGTTTTGATATATTAACTTACTTCTAGTAAATATTTCATAAAGGTTTGAGTCTTTACTTAAAATTAGTCGTGGACCTTTTCTTTTCAGACAAGAAACTAGATTTTTTTTTCCCTAAATGCTGGCATGTACGGAGGGTGAAATACAAAGCCAATTGAAATAAGTCATCCATATAAAAACTACCTTCTAAAGAACTGAGTACATACTTTGTCGGTTATATTTATATTAGTTAGTGTAATGGCTAATAGTTGGATAATCACTTCAATAGCTCTATTACACGCCGATGTTGGATTAATGTACATGCCATACATTTGAAAGGATAAGCTCTTTGCTGAATCTTGAGAATAATAGATTTTGAAGGGAGTCTTTATTATTTTGATTACGATTTTATGAGGGAAATTGGTTCTAGAAGGTCCATCAATTGCAGTTAATGTTGTTTCTATCACAGTCACGGCTTATTTTATCTGTTGGTTACATGTGTTTTTTTCAATGTTAGGATCTGATTACTTATGCATGTCACTGAGTGTTCATTGTTCTCAATACTGTATGTTAATTGTATTCTAAGCACGTGTTGATGCTTTAGTGATCAAAGGATCTTAGGCTATGTTATTGTTTGAGGGAATAAGAAACTGAAAATTAATTGTCAAAAATATTTAAAAATCATCTAGTTACTGAGACCTTCATGAAGCCAGCAATTTTGAGTTCTTGATTTTGGAGGAACTGCCAGCACCTAGGAATCTAGACAGCTCCACCTAGAAATAGATGTTTTGTGATTGTTGTGTTTGTTTTGCATCTTTTGATGTCTATCATATGCACTTAAATTAAAGCTCCTTTCAATTATTCACTTGCTATCCGTTTATTGTTAATTAGTTATATTAACTAACCTTATCACTTTTTCATATATAGGTTCCTTTCGATCATTCCTTGCTATGTTCTAAAACTTATTTTATTATAATATTTATTACCTCATTTAAATTGTATTAATTTGAGATTTTCTTATCATGTGTTAATTTATCATTTTCTATCATCTTTTTATGACATGACGTTAATTCACAAAAATAACATCATTAAGATTATTATTTTCCTAGAATTATTTAAATGAAATAGTTTATTTTTGTCTATTGGAGAGATCCTTCTCGAATTAAGGAGAAGATTGCTATACTTATTGCGGAACTGTTGAAAATGATGAAGAATAAGAATAAAAGAAACTGTTTTTGGTTATTTTGTTCCTTCCTCCTGAACAAGAATAGATAGAAGTTGTGAATTGTTGAATGGGAAAGTGGTTAACAGCACCGTAACTTTGTAGTTGGAGTTGCAAAGAAAACTGTTCCTCCTACATCGGCAGATGAAAGAGGTGGACAAGAATGGAATTTTGTGCAAGCTAGGTTCATGGTTTGGCGGAGGGGAATATGTGGTGCTGGGGAATGGGATAGTTATATATAGATGATATTTGTTGATGATCAAACTCTTTATTGTTGACTATATCCGTGTTTGACTTTTACCTATACCTTATCTTTGTTCATGAGATTAGTAAATTATGCCATCTGGAATTCACTTTAACGGTCAGGAAAATTTTATTAGTTCATTGTACACGATTTTAATTCCAACTGACCCCTAACCTGTTTGATTAACCAGTCCTTAGAGTAGAATTGATTTCAATTTTGAATCTGTCCTTGTAGCCACAGTTTTATTTGTTTACTTGAATGAGTACGTCTTTTGGTGGACATATTTAAGTGGCATTAAAGTTTCCGTAACTCATTTACTCGTATGTCTTTGCTGTCTTCCGTGTAGTGGATTTGATGAAAGAAGGTGCTACTATAACCCTGCGCAATGCTAAGATAGACATGTTTAAAGGATCAATGAGACTTGCTGTGGACAGGTGGGGCCGAGTTGAAGTTACTGAGCCTGCCACTTTCACTGTTAAGGAAGATAACAATCTTTCACTCATTGAATATGAACTCGTGAATGTCGTGGAAGAGTGAATTTTGTGATCGTATTCATTTTCCTGCTGCAACCTGACCATAAAATAAAACAATCAAGCTACAAAATCACAAGTTTCCGTTGGGGTACTGAAAATGCTCGCAAAAGTTCATTATTAGGGAATAGAATTCTGGAGGCCAGTAGTACGAAAGTTGATTTTCATCCCTGCAGCCTATTGGTGGAACCGTTGTTGGGATCTACAAACAGGTGGGTAATGGCTTAGTTGATGGAAGAAGGCTTAGCTGGCTTTTCTATTCTTCTTTTGTCTAATACTTTATTGCTTATGAACACGGTTTATGATGTTCTTGAACTATCATCAGATGACAAGACTAGCCTTGTTCCGTTAAAACTTATGTTTATTTTTATAATTCAAGGTCCATGCCAACTTAACTGCTTTGAGTGTCGAATCCAATGGTTAAATGATTTTTGATTACCCAAAAAATGTGTGAATTTCATTTGTTATAGTTTAGGAAATGATGAAGAAAGTAGTTTAATTAAGAAACTCGAAGCTTGTTTAGAATGATTTTCTAGGTGTTTGAAACTTAAAAATGTTTTTTAAATTTAGAAAGTCACAACATGTTTGGTTCTCTTTTGGAGGTTAGAAGGAGCCGTGTCTCCAGTTCTAGGATTGGCGTTGGCTACTCTAGTGTATCTGGTTTTCCCTTGTGTACATGTGAGATGACTTTTGGTTCTCCTTCAGCAGGGCTAATGTTTTATCTAATCTGAAACTGGAAGGAGAGATTTCTTGTTAATCATAAATTTCGGTAGTTTGCTTGAACAGAAGTATATCCTAAACTTGTCCGTTTCTTTTAGAACAACTGCCACTAATGCCATGCCGAGAGTTCCCAGAAAAGAGATAGGAAAGCAGTGGAATCTTTCACTTTCATCCGTAAAAAGCATCATAAGAAGTAAAATCCACAAGAGAATCCGTGAGGGGAAAGTGGGGATCATATGAAGTATTTAATTAATTGCATCGCGTCTCTTTGACGTCATGCACAATCATCATTTAAAACAATGTATATGTATATTTTGAGTACTAGTATCTCACGTCATTATTTTCCCTATTTCTAATACCTCTGTTCTCCAACACGATAAAGCATTCAAATGATTGGACGGCTAAAGGCTGCCAACTGAACCACGATGTCTGCTATATTAATTTAATCTATCTTTTGCATATGATCACATTTCTACTCGAAACCAGGGCACTTAATAGTCTCGTCTTCATTTCATTTGGTCAACCAAATGTTTATAAATTCTATTAGCACACTGTCTATGGAGTTGTTAATTAGGAGTCGGGTGTTTTGAAAAGGTTAATACCAAGCCCTGATTGGCTTATTCTGATCCCCTTCCACGAATCTCACGGCTGTGGAGCAAATTACTTGTGTGCCATGCTTTATCCATTCAAAATGAAAGCAGAGGCCGTACATCCATGATTGAAGTTGCCACTATCCCATCCACTTTGGGTGCTCTTCCCTTTTGTTATTGGATACATGGTTGGTCCCGACGCGATTGTGTTCATCAACCATAAAATTATCATGACATTAATAAGTGGAGTTTTTCTTTTGGGTCATTCAATTCGCAGCTTTAATTAATGTGGATGTGAAGATGTGCATGTCAGTTCAAAGGATTTTTACAAATTCTCTCTTATGAAAAGGCTAAAATTGTCGGTCGCCACAAATAATTCTTCATCAAAACGAAAGACTCAAGCATGTGCAAGGATGCTTCGGAAAGGTTTTTTTTTTTTTTTTTTTTTTTTTTTTTTTTTTTTTTTTTGTGGCAACAAAGTTAAAGCTACCCCAGCAATCATATGCTGGACATGCTTCTGAATGCAGGAAACTTGATTTCAAAGCTCTTCGCCGTTCACATAAAAAAGAACACACTGCCTTGCCCAGTTGTCTACTTTCTTTACTTCATTTGTGCAGAAACACCACGTTTTTCAGTGCAATACGAACATTCTATCAATTAGCAGCATGATAAACACAAGTTAATCCACTGACTTTTTGCTTTTCATAATACACTTGGCAATGGAAAAAGTCTTTTATTTTTATTCAGTGTCATATTCTACTCTATTACGAAAGAGAATCAAAGATGGTAAGACATTGTTATCAACGGGGCGAACCAACTTTTCTGAAATTGCACTTCTTTTGATCCATTGGAAAGCAAAGGCAAAATTGGCCGGGATCCAAAGACGGAAACTTTATGTGGGATTCAATGACTTACACATGCTGTATATCATTAAACCCAATTATAGTTACCGATCAGTTTTCTGAAAAAGTAGTGCAATGTCTTTTTTATTCCCTCTTTCTTTTCTTTTCTTTTTTTTTTTTTTTCAATAATAAAAAGATAAAGGATTTAGTTTAAACGATGAGATCGAGAAGCTCACTAACTGTGATAGGGGAAAGAAATTTTGAAACAATATAATACTGATGATGCCAGAAGAGAGATGTTGTTATAGACTTGTAGTAGTTGGTGGAATGTGCAAAAACAGGATCGTTCACATTTTCAATGGGGTTAAAGTTAATTAGTTTGGGATCGAAAATGGGAGAGGGAACGCATGTGAGATCACATGCATTATATTATTATGCCAATTCAGATAGTTATAATTAGACATTCTTTTTTTTTTTCTTATTCAAATTGTAGCATTACAAAATCTGTACAGTTTTGGAAGGGGGGAATCAAATTCATCACGTTGTTTTCAATCAAAATGAGGCTACTTTAATTAGTGTAGTTAAATGCGATAGTTCCTTCCCTAGGAAATGGAAAGCATCGAAAGGTGTTTAAGGAAATTAATTGAGCCAACACCAACTGGGTGTCCAAAACCAAAACTCTGCATCCATCATTTCACATATTTATGGCAAGGCCATTTAATGAAAACTTAATACCCATCCCATATGGCTGAAGGACAGTGGCAGGCAACCGCATTTCCACTGAAAACAAGTCAAACACCCACCATCTTTCCCAGTTCCCTTTTTCAAAAAAGAAAATTTTCCTCTCACCCTTAGCATCGTGATATATGCATTTTATTATTGACAAATTCTCACCTAACATTTTAAGAAACAGAAGAGGAGTAACAGGAGTAGGAGTAGGAGTAGGCGTAGGCGTAGGACTTAACTCTCCCTAATATCCCTTTAAAGTTAAGTGGTTGGGTTGGCGTTTTGGAGGTGGAGTTTGGAGTTTCGGTGAGAATGGAATGATCTTTTAATGCGTTTTCTTTTGTGATCATAACTTTTCTGTTGGCTTTGCAATTCCATCATTTACTAAACCGCATCATACCAATTACAAGTAGAGAAATGAATTAATGTGTTTATCTTTTAACTTCTATTGTTTTGAGAGGCACTCACAACGTTTCGAATTTAAATATATTTATAATTGTACGTTATTATTTACTTTAAACATAAATTTTCTTAGTTTTACTTTTGGTGTTGTCCAAAAACCAAAAAATCTCCTCCCATGTATTTTCCTTCTTTAATCATTGTAAAATTTTGTTTGTACTTAATTATCCACATTCACCCATCAATGTTTAAAAGTAAAGCTTGTAAAAATAAATATATTAAGGCCTAGTTTTGTACTTCACAACTTGGGGATCCACCGCCTAAGCTCCCCTCTAGCTTTACCTGCATCGATTTTTCTTTGTTGGCGCCACTAGTATATTTTTTCTTTATTTATTATTTTTTTTTTAAAAAGGTATATTTTCCAAATTAATTTTCATCTATGGAACGAAAAAGCTCAAAGATTGGACAAACATTGTTCGATGCATGAATTTATAATTAGATTTGCACAATAAAATTGTTGGATGACTAATTTAGTTGTACACGTTTGTTCATTATCATATATATATAACATGTCTTCATATGCATCAACTTTTTGAAAGATGTTTCAAACCTACGTTCAAGTTTATAACATGTATGCAAGTTTTATAATAATATTTTGGTAGTATTGATACCAAAAACGATATTTTCTTAATTATCTATCTAGGTTTTTTCTTAACCTAAATAAGAAGAGAGGAAAATTGATTGAACAAGAGATTATGAATCATAAAAACATTTTATACTAATTTTGCAGCTTAAATTTAAATTTTAGTTTATTTTGTACACACTTATACTTTGTGAACTAAATATGTGAACTAAACATGCTTGTTAATGGTTAAAGTATGTTAAATGTATGGTAATTAAAACGTACTTCCTCTGGATTTCGAGAGGTTTAATCATTCCTCCTTTGAATGGATGTACTAAAAAATAAAAAAGGCATGACAATAAATTTATGGCATTTGGATTATTATTATTGTAGAAAAAGGGCCACCAACATTCATTGCGCTTCTTCATAAATTCCCCCACCCGTAGTCTTTCCCTGCATTTCTTCTCATTAATTCTCTTTAGAAAAAGAAAGAAATGATCGTGGCCTTGGGCACTCGCATCATCACCACCGTTCAAAGCATGACGATTCACAGGCAACTTTAAACTTTTGTTTGATCACCGGTTTAAATCATTTTCGTACTTTAATTTGTTACCTTCTTTTATATCCTATTCCTTCCCCTTGTTCTTGGCGTTAACTTAAAGAAGTTGGCTTAGGCCCAGAATTCCCTTTCTAAATGAAATCCCAATTACATACAGAAAATATATTTATATTTGGGGAATTGCAAAAATAGTACACGTATTGACAAGGACTCCACGTGCCTTCTTCCACTTTCTATTGTTTTCTTGAAAATCACTGGTTGAATATGCTTATAAGTAAACTAATTCAAATAAAACAAAAGTAGAAACAAGATTATGAGGCTGCACCATTGATAATGTTACCATTTTAGTAAGTTTATTTCTATTTATTTTCTAAGTTTCATAATTTTACTATTTTACTTTTGAGATTTAAATTTTGGTTCAATTTTGTCTTAGTACATTAAGATTAAGAGTGTAAATCTTAAATTTTTTTTTTTTTTTAAGATTTACACTCTTATCCTTAATGTGTTATCATATATATTACTAATTATTTAAAATTAAAATTCAATTGTACTAAGACAATTCAAATATTGCTATAAAAATAATTCAAATCTCAATAACAAACAAAAATATGTTGAGGGTTATCTGAACACATAGTTGCACATTATACTCTATACGATCTAGTGTTTTAGGGTGAAGGTTTAGGGTTTTTAAAGTTTTTTGGGTTCAATATTTTTCATTAAATGCTCACTTCCATCATTAATGATAATGTCTATTAATTAATTTGAAATAAACATAATTAATTAAGTTATATTTTTCATCGTTATTAAATTTAAATTTAAAATTTCATTTCATATATAATTATTTTAAATTACTTAATTGACATTAATATCAAAGATTGAAGATAAGTATTTAGTAAAAAATTGGGATCAATTTTAAATTTTAAAGATTAAATTGAAACAAAATTAAAAATTCAAATGTGAAAAGTGAAATTATAATCATATGAAATTTAGAGAATAAATAGAAATAAACTTACTAAAATTGAATGACTAACAAGTAACCTCAGACAATCTCAATAGATAAAAAGTAGTTTAGAATCGAAAAGAGAAAGAAAAAGAAAAAAAGAAAAGAAAGTCTTAATGGAAAGAGAGAGAGAGAATGCAAAAAGTGAACACAAACGTTAAAAATAAAATAATTTATAAAAAAAAAATAATAATAATAATAATAATAATAAAAAAAAAAGGTGTGTGCGTCTCTTAAATAGACACACTGTGAAATTTGGACGGACCATTTTCCCGCTTGATTGATCGATCTTTCTGTAAGACACTTCTAAAGAAAGAAAAAAAAATAGACACACACCGTAAAGAAAGAAAGAAAGAAAGATGGTTTTTCTAATTTTCCAAAACCACCCGGTTTCTTCTAAGTCTTCTTTTCTTTTAAACAAACAGCATTTTTATATCCATTAACCCGAAAAAAGGCCTAGCCAATAGGGATGGCGTTGAATTTGCATCATTAGATACATACACCTTTTACAGACAGACTACTAAACTACTAATACAAATTTCCTCCATCCGTAAATTATAGATTTAAGATATTCCATAATTCTTGGCGACAGAAAAAGGGGAGGAAATGACGAAATTGTCCGACGAATAGCTTAGAATTTGCGTAGAGGGGGACTGTCACGAGCTTTGTCACTGTCGTGTCCAAGATAATGGAGATAAATTTTTAATGATTCCAATAATGCAAAGTTGGATTCTTGCATTTCTATTTATTTTTCCCCTAACGAAAAAGAAAATTAATATTAATAAAAAATACAAACTTCAAAAGTGATGTCTAACTAATCAAAACACGACACGTGTACTCTTTAAAAACGCGGCTTCTGAAACCACCCCTGCGATTTCCCTGTATGTGCACTCCAACTCTATTATCCCAGTTTTCTCTCTCCTTACCAATGTGATGAATAGAATTTTGAGGGCGTTGTAAAAAATTAATAATAAATTTAAGGATAATTTATTACCATAAATATTTTAAATGATAAGATTGTTGAAAATATTTATACTATTATTTGTGTTATCACGAAATAAATAAATATATATAATAGTCTATCACATATAGCTATATTTATAAATATTTTACTTTATTTTCATATATTTTAAAAATACTCTTTTATTCGTTATTATCTCTCCTATTTTCATTTTTTATTTTGTTTTCTCTTTCATATAATTTTTTCCATTTTGTTGACAATGACACTTCGGCGCCTAATTAAAATAAAAATAAATCATCTAATATCGCTACTTTTTATTTCCTGTCATCATTACCTACTTAAATAAATAATTAGATGATCTTTGATGGCGATATTTTCTTAACTCTCAACCGACTAGACCATAGAGTTGTGACCCGGTTTGGAGCGCGAGGATGCCCCCACAAAAAGAAAACAGTCGAAAATTAAAGGGAAAAAAAAACTTTTCTCGTCCATAATTTTGTAGTCTAATTTTCTTCTTGGTAAATTTAAGATAAGTTTTACTTTTACTTTGATTTTTTTAGTTTAATTTCATTTAGGGGTTAGTTTAATACTTTTGATTTTATTTTATTTTAATTTTTGTATTTTTTTAAAAAAATATCATTTTAGTTCCTTTATCCTTATCTTTAAAGAACAAAACAATCATCTTTTAAAAATTGAAAAACCAAAATGAATCAGGATTGAAAGTACAAAAATTAAAATGAACAAAAATTAAAATACATGGACCAAAATAAACTAAAATTTAAAATACAATGACCAAAGTGATGTTTAAATCATTTAATTTTTATTTGATTCTAGTTTTTCCTTTTTTTTTCTTCTTTTTTATAAAAAGAATCTATTTAGCCTAGTTTTCCTTTAAATTATTAAAAAAATAATTAATCAGTTTTCACCAATTCTCTATCACTATTAAAATTAGCTTCAAGCTTTCATTTCATAATTATTTGAAATTAATTAATTGAATGTTAACACCAAACACTAAAATGAGTTTGACAAAAAATTTGGAATAAAAGTGCATAACATTGACCTCGAGAGACCAAATGAAATAAGCTTAAAACTCAACAATAAAAATGTAACCATCTAGAATTTAAGGACCAAATAGAGATTAAACTAAAATTTTAAGCATAAAATTATAATAGGTTGAAACATAGACAACAAATGAGAATTAGACCAGAGCTAAAAATATATATTTTTATTTTAAATAAGTGTATAAGTTAGAGAGAATTAAAAGTTTAAAAATTTTGTGGACTATAGTTGCACGTTCAAAATAAAGAGAGTGATTAGTAGAACTTAGACTAATCATCCGATACCAATCAAGCTGCACAAGAAATAGGTGGAGACCGGAGTTGGCTGCACTCAAAATTGATGATAGACTAAAGTTTGAAAAAAGAAAAGAAAACATACATTAAGAATTGGGATTTGAGCACAAAAAGCGGATATAAGCGCGTATAGGTTTGGTTGCAGTTGGGAAAAGAAAACCCATTATATACAATACAATACAACTATACAAGTAACACAAGTCCAAAAAAAGTAAAGAAAGCCCATAAATATAAATAATACAATGTTTGGCAGTGTGAAAACCACTATAAATTTCTGCACACAATTACAACCGAACCCAACAACCGCACACCAACATTCTCAAATCTCACCCCCTCCCTCTCCTTCGCTGGAATACAAAATATATATATAAAAAAAAAAAAAAAACAAAACAAAACAAAACCCAAAAGAGAAATGCACAGATTACCCGCGCCCCTTGTGGTACTGGTTCCCCTCTATCTCTTTATCCTCTTGCTTTCAGCTCTCAATGTAAGTCCATCTCCATTTCAGTGTTTAATTCTCTTTACTTGAATTTTTAATCCCTCTGCTCCTCCTCTACTCATCCGTGATTGTATTGTAAATCGTAATGTAATGTCTGTATGGTTCTGCTGGTTTCTGTGGCTGTGCGGAAACAGGTTCCTGCGGCCGCCGACGAGGATAACCCCTTTTCCCCAAAAGCTTTTCTGAATCGTTACTGGAACAAGGAGGTGCGGAATGATTTCCCAAAACCCAGTTTTCTCTTCTCCAAGGCGTCTCCCTTGACGGCAGTGCAGTCGGCGGCCTTCGCCAAACTCGCAGCCCAAAATGCTCTCTCCTCCCGCCTCCCCGACTTCTGCTCCGCTGCAAACTTGCTCTGCTTCCCCGATTTATCCCCCTCTTTGGCCAAGCACGACAGGGACTCCAACTTTGCCGTCTATTCCAATAAGAACTTCACCACATACGGCACCCAAAGATCTGGCGGAATAGACTCCTTCAAGAACTATTCCAATGGCGAGAATGTCATCGTCGATTCCTTCAGGCGCTACAGCCACGAGGCCTTGGGCCACACCGACCAATTTTCCACCTATGGTACCGAAACCAACGTCCCCGACCAGAGCTTTAACACTTATGCCTCCAAAGCCATCGGAGGCGGCGGCAAGTTCACAACCTACGAACAATCCGTCAATGTCCCCAATCTCCGGTTCACCACCTACTCCTCTGATGCCACCGGCAGATCTCAATCCTTCAAGAGCTACAGCGAGAACGCAAACGCTGGAGATCAGTCGTTTTCCAACTATGGGAAACGTGGAAATGGGGGTCCGAATGAGTTCACGGGCTACGGGACCAGCGCAAACGTCATAGGCTCAAGGTTTTCCAGCTACGGGGCAGACGGAAATGGCGCTAACGACACATTCACCAATTACGGCAACGATCAGAACAACCCACAGAATAACTTCAGGAGCTATGGCGAGGGTGGGAATGGAGCGATTGAAAGCTTCTCTAGTTACAGGGACCAGGCCAATGTAGGGGACGATTCATTCCAGTCCTACTCCAAGAACTCGAACTCTGCCAAGGTCAATTTCGCAAATTACGGGAAATCCTTCAACGAGGGCACGGACAAATTTAGTGGTTATGGTCAGAATGGGAATGGGCAAAGCGTGGGATTCAAGACGTATGGTGTGAATACGACGTTCAAGGATTACGCGAAACAGGGAATCAGTTTTGCGAAGTACAGCAATGTGAGTTCCGGGGGTGCGAAAATGTCGGTGAGCGGAAGTTTGGCGAAGAGGTGGGTAGAGCCCGGGAAGTTCTTCCGGGAGTCGATGTTGAAGAAGGGGACGGTGATGGCGATGCCGGACATCCGAGATAAAATGCCGAAGAGGTCGTTCTTGCCCAGATCTATCCTGTCCAAGCTACCCTTCTCGAGTTCGAAGCTGGGGGTGATGAAGCAGATATTCCACGCGGGGGACAACTCGTCGATGGAGACTATGATGACGGAGACGGTAAGGGAATGCGAGAGGGCGCCCAGCGCCGGGGAGACGAAGCGGTGCGTGGGTTCGGTGGAAGATATGATAGACTTCGCGACGTCGGTGCTGGGGAGGAACGTGGTGGTCCGGACGACGGAGAACACGAAGGGTTCGAAGGGGAACATAATGATTGGGGCGGTGAAAGGGATGAACGGAGGGAAGGTGACGGAGTCCGTGTCTTGCCATCAGAGCCTGTTCCCTTACCTACTCTACTACTGCCACTCCGTGCCCAAGGTTCGAGTGTACGAAGCGGATTTGCTGGATCCGACCTCTAAAGCCACCATCAACAGCGGAGTTGCCATCTGTCACCTGGACACCTCCGCCTGGAGCCCCGCTCACGGGGCCTTCATAGCTCTCGGCTCCGCTCCCGGTCGGGTCGAGGTGTGCCACTGGATCTTCGAGAACGACATGACGTGGACTGTGGCCGACTGATCGGTCGCCATACTGAGGCTCTGCCTGTTGACTTGTCTCAAAAAGAGAGAGGTTAATTTTAAGGTTAATTTTTATGTGGATGCTCCTTCGCTTTTTCAATTGAATTCGAAATAGAGAAAAAAAACCTATATATATTTTTCTTTTTTGCTTTACTTAATTTCCGAAATATGGTAAATGTGATTGTAATTCCTGGAAGAAATGGAAGGGAATTAGATGGGAGTTGAGTGGATTTGGATTTGGTTGCCATTGCCTATCTCAAATTGGATCGGTGTAAGCAAAGCAAGTAAATAAACCAAAGAATGCAAAGTGTGAAAAGATGAGATGAGGTGGTCCGTATCCACATCCATGCGCCTCCGCTGTTTTGTTGTGTTGTGACGGATATGCCATGAGACAGCTCACACACTTGCTTCTTGTGAGTGGGACTTCCTTTTTTTTTTTTTTTTTTTTTTTTTTTTTTTTTTTTTTAATTATTATTATTATTTTTATTATTTTTTTTTTTAATAACCAAGTGCCTCTTTTTTAAAACCAATAGCTTCGAAAAAAATACTTGGTGGACGTGAAACCATATCGATATGCAGCCTACTACTTGACCCAATTAAAATTTCTTCATTTAATATGTTTTTATTTTCTATTTTGTTTTTCACGCTTGGTTTTTGATATGATGTGATATGTTCTGTTGTTTGTTTTTAAATATTATTTATTTTTATGTGATATATTTTATTTTTATTTGGTGTATATGACTTAAATATTATGATCCGTATGCACTTTTAATTAGGTATCACTTGTACCTATAATATATTCCTCGATATTTTGATATGTATGACGATATATTTAATTGTTTGTTTGGGTATATATTCTAAGTATCTTGTATGTATGACAATATTTCATTGTTTGTTTTGGTATATATTCTAAGTATTCTGTATGTATGACAATATTTCATTGTCTGTTTGGGGTGTATATACGAAGTATTCTGATGTTCTGATATGTATAACAATATATTCCATTGTTTGTTTGAGTTTAATTAGATATCAATTGTGCCGATAATATATTCAATTGTTTATTTGGTGTATATATCACAAGTATTCTGATATGTATGCTTTGTCTTTGATGTATGCAACTATTTCAACCAATATATGAAATGTCCTGGTAAGATTGACTATACGTTCAACATAAATCATAGTATGTATCATAAATTATATTTAAGTAGCTAGGAATCCCGATAAAACAAAACATAAGCTCCCTAATAAAATTGCTAATTCCCAATTAACGTGACAACTTCAAATTCATTTTTAAACCACATAATTTTTAAATAAACAAAACTATATACCATAGTATATATAATCATGGATGTACTAAATGTTCAATATATATAAGTGTATATATCATAAAACAAGAAATATAAATATATAAACGAATACATATATATATATATATATATATATATATCACAATATATATCGAAAAATTGTAGAAGACTATGTATATCTCCAAACCAAACCAAAGTGGTAGTGGTATTACTTTAAAGACGAAACCTACGATGACGAGATATGAGAAAGAGATTTCTTTAAAGAAAAAAGGAAAAGAAGAAGATGAAAACTATTCTTCTTAGCTAGCAATCTTCTCGAGACCGACAACTACTGGTGCAGACAAGGATGGCCGGAACGACGACCATTGGTGTAGATAGGAACGACCAAAACTTAAACAATCGAAACGGTGGACAACAAGTTGAATGACGGGAATGACGAACAACAAGTTAAATGACGAAAATGGCGTCGTTGACGATGGTGGGGTGGATTGAGGGAGGGAGGCGGTGGCTAGATAAAAGAAAGGGAAGAGGAAGGAGAAAAGAGAGGGAGAAGGAAGAAAGGGGAAGGGGAAGAATTTAACATTTTTTTTCTTTTTTAAGAATACATCAATGAATGTGAAATCCTAAGCATATACATGGAAGAGAGAAGCTTTATATATATATAAAAGACTTAAATGGTAAATAGCCTATGAAGTAATGAAAAAAAAAAAAAAAATCTAAAAAGAAGATCTTTTATATAAAAAATGAGAGGTTGAAGACAACGTAACATGGACCTTGTATTAAGGCCTGTTAGGTAGAAAACCCATTCAGACAATTTTGAGGAGGCGCAGGCCCAGTCTTAAAAAAATTCCATGGGCCTAGTTTTCGTCTCAGGCTCTACCGGATAGCTCTTCTCTTCTTTACTTCCAAATTTTGGCTTGAAACTTGAAAGTAAGGGAACATGGCGGCTTGCTATTCCTGGAAAACCCTACGAATTTCCTCCTCTTCCGCTAGAACTCTCCTCCACCGTTCCTCCTCCTTTACCTCTGCATCTCATTTTGTGTCCAAACCTACTATGTCTGCCGGACTTCCTTCCGCAAAGCCGCCCGCATCTTCCCGCTTCTCTGTTCAGAAGCTTACCAACTTCAGGTTATTTATTCATTTTTCCTTTTTTGGTATTCGTTCTTTTTCGATTTGGAGGTATGTTGGAACTATATGAATCAGTAATGTAATGTCGTCTTCTTCGGCTCCAAGATTTGGTATTTCTCAATTTCAATGGCCATAACTTTTTATTTTTGCCTTTTTTTAAGTTAGTTTCTTGGATTTAGTCCATGTTTTTTTCTGCTTCTATTTCCATAAAGAGGCGACCATTTTTCTTTTCTAAATCTAAGTATTGACCCCAGTTCTTTAAAGTACACTTACTGGGTTAGCTTATCTATTTTTACCCATTCACGTTCAATCTATGGGATTCTATGCATATCTACTTACCGAAGATAATCATCATGACGACTCAGTGATTTTATGCTAAATGTCGCTGCTTCTTTAGGCTTCCAGTGGAGTTATCAAGCTTGCAGTCTCTAATGCCATTGCACAGTGTTACTGCTTCTGCGTTGTTTACTTCGTTGCTTTCTTTGCATAACAACAGTTGGGGTTGTCTATCTGAAGGTAACCTTTCTAGTTTTAGGCTTTTAGCTCATTCCATATTGTCAAAATTAGCCCACCTAAAATTTCAAAAATTTACTCTTCGATAAGATATTAAGATCTTTGAGGTTTATTGTAGTTTTACGATTCTCCAAGTTATTTGCAATCTGATATTTGTGTTTTGGTAACTGACACATGTTTTGTTAAACCACCTATAAGAACCATATTCTAACTTTTTATTGATTACATAATCCATTGAGGTAATCATGTTCCTTTTGCCCCCAATTTTTCGGATGTAACCTGTTGTTATGGTAAATAGCTATTTCCCGTTTTTCATACTTCCAAATGTGACGAAGAACTTCAAAATGAAGAGAATAGAAGATGAAGACAAAAGAGAAAAATTGCATGGAGAAATCAAGTGCTTCAATTGAGTTCTATATTTTTTCTCTATTGAAGTGGAAATAATTACAAGTATTTATAAGCAAATAATAAACTACCCACTAACCTTAAAATTCTATCACACTAACCTTGAAAATCTCCCTTAATCAATCCCCTAAACCATTATGCCACTATCCTCCAATTTAGGAGGCGCTACCCTAAATAAAAGTCATTATAGAAAAAACTACTTTAATGTTTGCACTAATTTTCAACACCAAGAAGACATCCGTATGAACTGTGTGATAAATTGATCGAAGAGGCCTTCCAATTGTTTGTTAATCTATAGTTTCTGTCTTTATGTTAAATTACTGCTACTATTAGAAGTTTAACTACTTGGTTAGAGTTAATTCAAAAAAAGGAAAAAAAAAGTAGAACATGTGATATATTTATTTATAGAAATCCCATGCAAGTGTGTTTTAACCTTTAATTTCTGTTTCTATGTTAAATTACTGCTACTAGAAGACTAATTGTTTGGTTAGACTTAATTTAAGATCTTGGATTGTTTGTGCTATTTTCCCGTGGGTTTGAATTTTGTTTGTTAACGCGGTTCGATACATATACTGTTGCTTTTGAATTGTTGATGAGATGTCTGTGCATGAATTTTTAATTCAATATCTTCTGCTTCAGTATCATTTTTAAGAACACTAATTCCAGAAAACATACTAATGACAAACAGTGATTTTAACTCCATGAGTTGTTAAAGTTTCCTATAGACTGTATTTTTTTTTTTTTTTTTTTGATATCCGTGAGTGTCCGGGCAAGCTTATGCGCACCTCGACTAATCTCACGGGACGACCCGCCTGACCCTACAACATTTGGGTGTCAAGGAAACTCATAGGAAATTAATTCCTAGGTAGGTGGCCATCATGGATTGAACCCTTGACCTCTGTCATTTATTAAGACTATGTCTCCTTTTTTTCCACTAGACCAACCCATGATGGTTCAATCTATAGACTGTTTTCTTTAGCGTGTGAATAGTTTTCTTCCCTATCTAGATTTAGAAATGTCAGTAAGGTTAAGATGCAGTGCAAGAATTTTAATTCAGTATCTCTTGCTTCAGTATCATATAAATTTCTAATAATTCCATAAAACATGCGTATGATAATTAGTGATTTGACCCCATGAGTTGGACAGTTACAATGAGCACAATCATTGGTTTAGCAAAAAGTTACTGTAAGGCTACTTTCTATAAATTGCTTTACAACAAAAAGCACTCCATGATGTAGAGAGAATTAGGGAAAATTAGTTAATCTTGGATAAATTCTAGGTTAATTCTTTTTACTATCCCTTTTTTGTATTACATGGAGATCTCTCATTTAGTCTCTCGTAGGCTACACCACCCCCATTTCAGTTAACCCTAGAAATAGAATAATTATGATAAGAATTAGATAAATAACATCGTACAAATTTCTCTTATGTAAGGTGTCCGACGTCAAGTGTTAATGTTCTGATTAATTAAGGAATTCTCTTTCTTTAGAAATGGGGTTTTAAGCCTACTTGAATGCTGCTAATACTGATCACTGATTTGAATCTTTATCTAGAAATCAAGTTGTGGGAATAAAAAACTAAAGAAATTTCTAAGAGTCAAATTATCTCGTAGATCTTATTCTAAAATTCCTTCAGTGATGTTCTTAAAATCCGATGCTAAATCAAGTCTCTTAAGTTTTCTGGTTTAAAATTAATGAATTCATGGGCCATGGCCAGTAGTTAAAGGCATGAAGGGCCTAAAAATATAAATAGAAATCCAAATTTATTTAATTAAAATAGAAATGTAATCTAACCGTAATACTCAATGGTTACATCAATCCCCAAGCTATATAAATTAGCAATTCATAATAAAATTAAATTAATACTAGAAATCAGCTGCAAAATCTCAGAAGTCATAACAAAAGCCGAAGTCATAACAAGAGCAGAAGCTTCAAGGGAAAGGAGTAGACTGTTGTCACCTAGGCCATTTGTCCCCCGGATCTGCCTTCATGATCCCTAGATCCATGAGTTTCTTTTCTTGTCCCTAGAGTGTTCTTCGTGCACGCTGAAATTGATTCTCTTGATCTCAGCATTTTTCTCCTAAAGCTCATCTCCCTTCATAGCTCTATCCTAATTTATGGCAAAATTGTAGCAGTGCCTATCGCCATAATTCAATGCAAACACGTTGATGTATTGTGGTAGAACTTCACGTTTGAAGCGCCTACGTACTAAGCTTTTTGGACGAGGATTTGGACGATTTAGTGGCTAGGTGCTGAAATTATTCTAGGATGATAACCAAACGCATATGGGCACCCAAGGATTATTACCACCCACAGGCCACAGCGGCGTTTCCAAATAATTTCTTGGAAGATTTTCAGCTTACATCCCAGCTTTCATTCCACTACTTAACCATCCCCAAATAATGTTCTTTTTGCTTCCAACTTGTAATTTCTAGAAGGAAAAAACAAAATTTCGTTTGGTCTAAAAAAATGAATCATCTATGAAAATGCATTCAAAGACAAGCTAAAAAGGTAAAATAATGAATATTTATTAAAATCTATTTTACTCATGTTTTAAAAAGTTATTTATTTATTTTATTTATTATTATTTTTTTAATATTTTGTTGTACACAGGATTTGCTACACCTCTATAACGTGGCCGGTGCCTCCAGTTTAGATACCAGACTGAACTGTGAGAAGAAGATTTGGTTGTATTGTTTGTTTCTAAGTTACAAATTGATTCGGATGTTCCTACATCAGGAAGTGTTTGTCTATTGCTTTTCCCTAGTTAACAAACCATTATAGAGATGAGAGGTGACAGGATATCCCCATATGCTTTTGTTAGTGAAAAAGTTTTGCAGATAAAGAAGATATTGAGATCTCAGCAATGTTGAATAATCCCAACTGTGTTCTATTGTTATATCTCGCACAATTATCCCAAGTTAAGCCAAACATTGCTAGTTTCAATATTTGAGGAAACTTGCCTTCAAAAATAAAAAAAAAGGTATTTTAGGAAACTTACCATGAATCCTTGTCATTGAGTTTGATAATCCTGCCACATTCGGTTGGGTGTAGATGTTGCAGAATGAATCGCACAAAATTCCATGGCGATATAGCTCTAGTAAGTTCTGCCATTTTGGACCATCAATTTAGCTACGAGTTTAGCTCATTTTAGACATTTCTGTTCATTTTTGAATTGGGATTTTCACACCCTTATCCAACATCGGTTTCTTTCTTCGTAAATTACCTTATTAAGATAAGGCTTTTATGAGTCCATTCTTCACTTTCTTGGCTGGCTGTTTTGGGTCCAAAACAGACAAAAGCATCATAAACGAACTTGAGGGTATGTTTTTAGTATTTGATACATTTCTAAGTTTATGTTCTCGAAAACAATGTAAGCAAATAGAATGTATCAACTTTTGGTGGGACTAAATCTGAATATATTTTAATGTGATTTAAATAGAGTAAAACAAAGATATTTAAAGGTTCAAGTCCTTTTCAAATTTTATTTTAATAAATGGTTAATTTTTTTTAAAAAATATTTTTGCATATAAAATTTAATGAGTTTTTGGAACTAAAATACCCCTTGTGTGTGGTAGGTGGTTGGAGTGAAAATGTTTTTTACTCCAAATGTATTTCATATAAACATTTTACCTCATGAGAAGCTCAACACATTCATTAAAACGTGTATATAGATATATATGTTTACCTCATGAGAAGCTCAACACATTCATTAAAACGTGTATGTATATATATATATATATATTTTTGAAATCATTTGAAACATATATGCTTGATAAACCCCAAACAATATTTTATGACATGGAATATACCATAAAACATTGTTTTTTCAAAAAATTAAACTTTTTTTAAAGAAAAAAATTAATTGATAATTGTTAATTGATCTACTAGATATAAGAACTTTAAACTTTCAATTTTTTGTTCAAATAATTTAGGAATATTTAGACATAAAATTGAAAGTTTAAGGTCACTTTAAACACTTTTTGAAGTGTAGGAATTTATTGGAAGTTTAAGAATCTAACCTAACCTTTTATACATTGTTGTGAGTTGGGTTGACTTCATTCAACTTAAAGATTTATCCCAACAATGTGGCTTAGAAAAAAATGAACCCATTCTAACTCAAATTTATACTCAATGCAATTTAAATTATATGAACTAAGTTGGGTTACTTTAGGTTTTCTGATTAGTTGTTTTGAAAAGTATAATATAAATTATAAACTACAAGAGGAAAAGTCAAATTTACACTACATTTGTACAAAATTTAAAGGTTACAACAATTTCTAAAATAAATGTTAAATCAATGTTTTACAATGTTTGTTTATATGTTTGGTCTTTTTAACAATTTCTTAGGAATATCTTACTCTTAGGGAGATAGGCTTGTCAAAAATATTTTGCTATAGTAAGTTGTGAAGCATATTTACTAAATAAAAAGGAATATATAAAATTTAAAATCATCGCCCAATTTTTTTTTTCTTGACAAGAAATTATCGCCCAGGTAATTAACAAATTAGTGCCTCATTTATCAAATAATAACAAGAAGAAAAAGGGTTTGAGCATTTTCCGAAATTATAATGAAGGTAGATGGGTGGGTCCATTTGACCGTTGAGTAACGTTACAAAGTCCAAAATTAAAAAAAGTGGGTCTTTTTCCTGCGATTGCCTTCCGTTGCAACGGCTATTTCCCCCATTCTTGTTCATAAAGCAAGCAAGTGAGAGAAGCCGGAAACATACTTTGTAATTTTTGGGATCGAAGTAAAAGAATCTGGGAAATCAAGTGGTTGGTTGTTTCTTTAAGGTGTTTGAGTTTGAGGTTGGAGAATGGCGAGTCTAGCACCGGGAGTTCTGGTGAAGCTTCTTGATGGAATGAATTCTGGAGTGAAACCCACGAGTGATCACCGGAGCTCGCTGTTGCAGGTGACGGACATTGTGCCCGCGGATCTGGACGAGAAAAACCTGTGGCCGAAGCATGGATTCTATATCAAGGTGTCGGATTCTTCGCACTCGATCTACGTGAGTCTGCCATCGGATCAAGACGATTTCGTTCTGAGCAACAAAATGCAGCTAGGTCAATTCATTTACGTGGATAAATTGGAACTTGGGTCGCCCGTCCCAGTGGTGAAAGGCGCGAAGCCACTCCCCGGGCGCCACCCTCTAGTGGGAACGCCAGAGCCGCTGATGGGTTTAAGAGAGAAAGGGGAGAAATGTGATGATAAGTCAAAGGTTTCGGGTCCGAGGCGGGGTTCTTGGGGAACAGGAACGGGGCTGAGCCTGGGAGATGGGATTATAAAGCCCCTTCCGCTGGACTTTGAGCAGTGTACCCCCGTAAAGGAGCGCGCAACTCCCAGCCCCCTAATGATGTCTCCCATGGTGAGGGGCAAGAACGGAATCCGGTCTTCCTTTGGTGGTGGTCTGTTGGGTAAACTCGAAAGCCCTGCTCCTGTGCCTTCAATACTTAGGAAGAGCTGCGCATCTATTTCCAAATTCCCTAGAAGCAAGAGCGTGTGTGAGCGAGAACCAAGGGTTTCACCACAAACTCCCTTCAACTCAGCTGTAGGTACTATTCATTATTGTTAATTAACTTTCAAGTGCTGCCATTGCCGCTTGTTGGCCTCGAAACATGTTATCTTTCATTTCATTCTTTGGCTTGTTGTCATGTTGCAGCAAAGAAGAGCGCCACTCCACCCCCAAGTTTGCGAAATCAAAGAACCCCAGCTCCAGCTGCCTCTTCCTCCCCCATGCCGAAGAGTTGTGACTCTGATGACACCATTAACTTGCCAGGCAAACTCAGCATATTAGGCAAAGAAGCTGTGCAGCAGAGAGATACAGCGCAGAAGAATGCTCTCCACGCCTTAAGAGGTGCTACTGCCACGGAAGCTTTAGTTAGATCCATCAGGTACAGCTATATAGCTAACACCATTCTCTGTCTCAGTTTCTTTTTTCATCTCTGGGTTGCTCTAAGATGGATACTTTGTTGTATGTAATTGTAGGATGCTTTCTAGGTTGAGCAAATGGGCTAGAGCCGATGCTCCGGCCAACTGTTTCGACAAGTTTCTTGAATTCCACCAACAAATCATGCAGGCAGTGAGTGATATGGTGTCAATTCAAGCAGCTACTGAACTAGCTCAGAACCAGGCTTCCAAAAAGCAGCAACAGCAGGAACAAGAATCTCCCTCCATACTAAGCGAGATCACACCCAACTCCAATTATCTAGAATCGAGTTTATCCAAAAGAAGGTGTGGGTTGAACAAAACGGTGGCAGCTTGTCCTGAGAGAAGCGAGCAAAAGAAAACCAAGCTTGGGAAGCAGAAAACAGCAGCAGGATCTGTTAGGAAATTAGGCATGGAAAGCAGTGGTAGTGGTGAGAATGATGAAAATCAGAAGCCACCAATGCCAGTGCCAATACCAATGGCATCATGGTGCAGCTTGAGCGACACAATCAAACTAGGAAAGCAGATTGAAATGGAAGCTGGAAAGTGGTTCATGGAGTTTATAGAGAAAGCATTGGAAGTGGGTATGACGAAGACCAAGGGAGCGGGAGACGAGGATGTCAGGAAAGTTCCTCAGTCTCTACTACTCAAGCTCATCAACTGGGTCGAGGTTCAACAGTGTAACACTAACAACACGGGGGCACTTCATCCCAAAGGCTCACAAATTGCTCGCAGATTAAGGATCAAGATCAAGAACCCTTGATTATTATATTCTTCTCTTTCTTTTCTCACTTGTGTGTCTTTTGAATTTGACTCCCCCCTCCCATCATTCAACTGAGCTTTCTGTTAATTCTATTCTCCACAAATTCTAAATTTTAATCATTCCCATCCAACTCTGTTGTTAGTTACACGCCTCTAATTGTAAAACTCAAAACAACATATCCAGGCTGTCTGTCTTGGTGGCGAAATACATAAATCAGATTTTTGGAAGTCTACAGAAAGAATATTGCCAATGGCCCAAAATGAGAAGTAAAAAGATGCTGATAGAGACTTAGATTCTTGACTGCTCAAGATCTTCCAACCTTCCTTTGCTAGAAGAGAGAAGCCTTTGTTGAAGAGCTTAAAATCACGAAAACAAGGCACCTATATAGTTTGACTTTTCATGTAGCCTAATGAATGAATAATTCAAGAAAAAAACTTTGCTGCACCCATCCGGGGTTGTACCCAATTAAATGGTGACATGTGTCAATATAATTTTTTTAAAAAATAATTTTTTTTTGTGTAAAATAAAATGAAGTAAACATAAATGTAGTATTTGGTCCTTTATGTACATACTTTAACACCAATGAATTTTGGCCTTTTAATTATGTCATCATTGGCGAAATTACCACTTTAACCCTAAATGCATTCTTCTTCTTTTTTTTTGTTTTGCACTGTTTTTTTTTTAGTTTCTTCTTCTTCCTTTTTCCTTTTATATGTGATTCTTTTTTCTGCACTATTTTTTTCTTTTTTTTTTTTTTTTTTGCATTTCTTCTTCCATTTCTTACTTTTGTTGTTGTTGTTTTTTTTTTTTTTTTTTGCATTTTTTTCCGTTTTTCTTTGCATCAAGCATCTAACCTAGGGTATAGAGCATTAGAGCATCAATCATAGAGCGTATAACATAAAGCATAAAGCATTGAGCTTTGAGCAACGAACATCGAGTGAACTTCTGAAAGAAGCATAGAATGTAAAGCATAAAGGATTGAGTAACAAGTATATAACATAGAGCATAGAATGTAGAGGATCAAGCATTGAGCATTAAAAAAAAAAAAAACTTATGAATGGCAGCATACAAATGGTTTTCAAGGTTGAATGGATAAATTTACATGGTACTGACGTAAGTAGAAGACCAATTTTAATTCAATTAAAAAAGTACTCATTTTTCATTTGACTCCCAAAAAAAGGAAAAATTGAACAAAATGACCCAAAACGCAAAAACTTTTCTACATGTGACCTCTCTCTAAAAACTGGTTTGTTATTGACCTTTTTTACATAGGAAATACCACTTTTACCCTCAATATTAAATGCTCTCTCTTCATATATTATTTTTGCTTACTTTATAAGCATGGTCGGAAAGAACGCAAAAAATCATATGAAAATGAGTGGTTATTTAGTTAAAACGGAGTTGTATCGACAAAGATATGACAAAAACAAAATTATCATTTACGTAGAAAAAGTGGGTGATCATTGACATCAGCGTACACGATCGCTTATATCAACCTATGCGATCACTGACATCAACATACACGATCGCTTACATCAGCATATTTGATCGCTTACATTAGCCTATGCGATCGTTAATATCAACGTACACGATCGCTTACATCGGCATACGCAATCGCTTAGTTTTTGTTCTGCAATTTTATTTTAGTCATATCTTAGTCGATACAACTTTGTTTTTGCTAAATGACCACTTGTTTTCATACGTTTTTTCATGTTCTTTCCAACCATGCATGTAAACTAAACAAAAACTTAAATAATCTTCGAGTTTGTTACTCTAAAAGTAAATTTTATCTAAGTTTAAATGTTATAATGCCATTTATATTCATTATTTTTTAGCATTTTGCTCAATTTATAAGCATAATCGCAAAGAACACGAAAAAACATATGAAAAATGAGTAGTCATTTAGCTAAAATGAATTGTATCTACAAAGATATAACAAAAACAAAATTACAAAGCGATCAAGCTCCATGATGTAAGCGATTGCCCCACCTTTTCTACATGCACAATTATTTTTTTGCCATATCTTCGTCGATACAACTTCGTTTTAGCTAAATGACCGTTCGTTTTCATATATTTTTTCGTGTTCTTTTCGATTATGCTTGTAAATTGATCAAAGTTGTAACACCCCAAAATGAGGTAAATCACTTTTCTCTCTTTAAGTTTTAACAAAAAAAAAAATAATAATAATATTAGTAACAAAAGAATCTTGCAGAGAGCGTGAAGGAGGGTTTGGAAATCCTTGGTCATTAGGAGAAATCGGCTTTTTCGGTTGGGGAAAGATCTCCGGGTGAGTTTTTTTTACCGTGGGGCATTTTTAGGAGAAGGGAAGAAAGGGGAAGAAGAAAAAAAGGACAATCCCTCTCTCGAATCACCTCTTCGTCAGCCATTTTCGCACAACCCCCGTCACTTAGTCGCAGCGTCCCAACCCTCACTGTCGCCATCATCGAAACTTTCAGCGTTGCGGCATCATCATAATCCTCGCGCCGCAGCGTCTCAGTCCTCGTCGCGTCGCATCGTCATAGCCCGTTTTTCCCCGCATCATCAATCCTTGTTGCCGCATCATCATAGTCCTCGCGTCGTAGTGTCTCAGCCCTCTCCGCTACGCGTCGTCACAATCTTCATCGCCGCGTCACTTGTCCTCTCCGTGACGCGTTGTCACAACCTTCACAGCACGTTGCCGCAGTATAGGAAAGTCGCGACATCGCACAGGCAGTCTCGTTGAGTCTCGCTGTTTCGCTCGGTCTCACTCAGTCTCGCTGAGTCTCGTTGTCTCGCTCAGTCTCGCCGCAGTCTCGCTCTCGCACGTAAGGGACTTACTATCGGGTTTTAGTGAAGCCTAATGTCTAATTGTGTTGTTGACTATTGAATGTCGTTGTGAACTTTTGTCTCGGATGTTGTTCGCTATGATTGTTTCGGTATGCCAAGTTTGTAGTTGTAAGTAATGTTCTTATGTTTATGTGCCTATGACTCTGTGAATCTCTGCAATGAATTAGTTATGTCATGACATGCTACAGGTTGCCCTATTGTCGTGCCCCGTACCCTTAATGTACTATGCTATGAAGGGTGTCCCTCCGGATCACCACCTATGTCCATGTTACAAATATAATCACTGCGTACCCTCGGTCGCTTCCTATGCTTATGCCTACGCTTATGCCTATGTCGGGTACACGGGTGCACACGACAAAAGGGGTGATAGCTAGGCCCAGTAGTGGGTCTCTTACTAAGTATGATTGCTCACCCTTTTCTATTTTTTTCTCCCAGGTAAGGAGTATGGTGGCCAGGTGCATGGCTGAGGAAATCCGTGATCGTACCATGGGATCGTCGACACTACTTCTGCACCTTAGTATAGGGTATAGCGTATTGGACTTGTAGGGTAGTAGTATTTGCATACATTAAACCGTTTGTTATTTGTTTTTGATATGGTTATGTTCGGTTTTCTTTTCTTGAGGTTTTGCCTAACGATTTAAGGGGTACCCCGCTAAAGCGTTTTTACTCCTCTATGTTGGTTTAATAAATTTTCTGGAATTCAACCATTTTATAAATTAAACCGTATTTATCTAAAGTGTGTGATATCGTGTCTCTTAGTTCCCAATGCATTCATTAAATATTCATGCATGACGTAGCGACGTGTTAGCTATTAAAGGGTCAGGTCGTTACAAAAGTGCTAAAAAATAATGAATATAAGTGCTAAAAAGTAATGAATATAAGTGACATTATAACGTTTAAACTTAAATAAAATTTACTTTTGGAATAATAAAGTCAAAGATTATTTAAGTTTTTATTCAATTTACATCCATGGTTGGAAAGAATACGAAAAAAACATATGAAAACGAGTGATCATTTAGCAAAAATAGAGTTGTATCAACGAAATATGACCAAAACAAAATTGCAAAACAAAAAATCACGTATGCTGACGTCAGCGATCACATACTTTTTCTACGCAAACAATAATTTTGTTTTTGTTATTTCTTTGTCCATACAACTCTGTTTTAACTAAATGATCACTTGTTTTCAGACGATTTTTCGTATTCTTTCCAACCATATTTATAAAGTAAGCAAAATATTTAAGCATCTTTATTTTTTAATGACTTTAAATTTTGTCTTGTTGTTGTTGAAAGGGAAGAGCAAAAGAGACTTAGGTATTACAAAGTAAGAGATCATTTAATGTCGAGGATAAAATGGTCTTTCACATGCCAAAAAGGTTAATAACAAATAAATTTTTAGAAATAGGTCAATTATGACCAAATTTTTACTTTTTGGATCATTTTCTACAATTTTCCAAAAAAAAAAGAAAAAGCACCATCCGTTAAAAAAAAAAAAAAAAAAAAAAAAATCCTTCCCCCATCTCATTCCCGTGTCAACTACTCATTTTCTACGACTTTTCGTCCACCCCTTTCATGGCTCTTTTTGTCTCCCACATTCTCTCCTCTCTTCCCTTTCTTCCTGTCCAGTGGTAGTCATTTTCTTTTCTTACCTTATTTTTTTATATTCTTTTTTCCTTTCCTTTCTTTCAATGGTTTTTCTAAGAAGCTTTTATTATTAGTACTTTTTTTAATTTCTTTTTTTTAACCTTTTCTCCCTAACTCTTTTATTTATTTATTTATTTTTTTTCATTTAATAAGTGTGCAAGCCGCAGACTACGTGGCTTCCATGGGAGTCACTTGTTTTCTTTTTTGGTTAAAAAGAAATTCTTTTCCTTTTCTAATTGTTTTATTAAATTAATTCTTTTCAACACTTACAAAATTCCAATCATCTTTACTTCTATTTTAAATTTCTCTCTCTTCTCTATCAATTAAAATTCTGTTCTCTTACCAATTATTCAAGCTCCTCCATCTAAAATTTTCAAAATCGAATCCCCAATTTACAAGAGATCATAAAATTACAAAAAAAAAAAAAAAAATAAATAAATAAAAATTTCTTAAACCAATATTTAAAATGTCGATATCGACAAATCGAAGTTCTAATTTTACCAAAGTTATAAAAATAAATTTAAATTAGTGATAAACATTTTATGATTTTTAAACAAGTTAACATGTCTATATATTTACATTAGTGATGTTTTTTTTATTTATAATTTTTTTTTTTATTTTTCATGGATTTTCTACGATATAATGAAAATTTTGATTCACCTTTTATGTTGATATCGAACTTATGAAAACATGGAAATATTGACATGCCGATGAAAATTTAATACTATGCTTACAACTCCTTAATTCTGATGAAAATTTTCATAATAAGGATAGAATTGTTATAAATTTTAAAGCGCAGGCACCAAAATTTTACATACTAAAGTTTATGAACTATATTGTTACAAACAACTTCAAAGATTAAATTGTTACATATTGAAGTTTAGGGTTTTAAATTTTTTTTTTATTTTTTATTTTTTTAACTTAAAGCCTATATACCATTTTGTATATAACTTACAAAGTATTAAATTATTATCTATTGAAGTTTAGAGTATAGTTTTTTTAACTTTAAGTCTATTATGTGTAGATACCATTCTTTTTTGTATATTGTATAATTTATAAAACACCCTAGTAATATTATTGATAAAGTATATCATTTGTTATAATATAAAATATATCATTGATATTCCGACTTATTCTTATTATTTGTAGAGGGATTGTCTCGAATTCTTAATAACATGAAGAGAAAACATGAAGTATTATTGATAAAGTATATCATTTGTTATAACATAAAATATACCATTGATATATCCTGACTCATCCTTATTATTTGTAGAGGGATTGTCTCGAATTCTTAATAACATGGAGAGAAAGGCGTGTTCGAAGTATGAAAATCATGAGGATTTCTGTTTGAAATACAATAAACATATCTAATTACGGGGATCCTTGCATAAATGGAGGTATACATTATTTTCAGTGGGGGAAAATAAATGTTGAAAAAAGTCACTTAAGGCTATATACAGTAAGTTGCTTAAGTTAAACTACCAACGGGCCTCATCTCCAAAGCCAAGAACAAAGTTTTAGTTTGTGGGGGCGATATGGTAAATTCCCAACCTCACGTTATTTAAGTTCTATTTACTTGAACTTGAAAAAGAGAACCAAAAAAGAAGGAAAAAAAACAGAAGAACCCTCGATGGTTTGGATTAGGCGCATGTTCTTCCCAAAGCCTTCCATGGCCTCCTCCATACTTGCCCCTTCGCACTTCCATTCCCTTTCTGTTCCTTCTGCACGCCTATCGCCACCATTGCACTTAATTTCTTTCCTCTCTACTGTTGGTCGCCCGTTTACGACTACCTCTTGCACATCACCTACGCCGTTATTTGCTCTTTACGATTCCTCACCTGATTTCTGTCTGTTCCTGAGTATATACTTGTCTTTTTACGTTCTTCTACTCTAATTTTTTTACTAGACTCTATCCTTTCTTCAATTCTGCGCTCATTTAGTTGAATGATACTTCTTGCGATCTCTTTTCTTGTAGCTATGCCTGAGGAAAAAGAAATCTTGAACAGTGATTCCGACTCCAAGATGCTTCTAAAGGGTCTGTCTTACACCGAACTTCAGGCAAGTCTCTGCTAAACTCTCCTTTTCTCCTTTTCACTTATTTGTCTCTTCTTCTTCCCCGCTTAATGAAGAAAACCCTTTGCTCTGCTACACGAATGCTAATTTTTGTTTTTACTCTAACATATACGCCGATAGAAATGGGTTCAAGCACGAGGATACAGACCTGGACAAGCTTTAATGCTGTGGAAACGTCTTTATGGGGATAACATTTGGGCTCATACCAGCGATGAATTAGAAGGTCTTCTTGCTTTCTCAATTTATTTGGAACACTAGCTATTGTTTGGAGTTAACGCTTTCATTGATAGCCTATTTTTTCCTTATCTGCTTTCCTCTTGTTGTAACTCGTAACTTATCTACTCTATCCAATGACTTTTTCCGTGCTATAAAATCTTAGGTTTGAACAAAGATTTTAAGAAAATGTTGATTGAAAACGCTGAGTTCAGGGCGCTGTCTCTGAGAGAAATTCTCCCTTCATCTGATGGAACGAGGAAGGTCTGTATAGTTACATTCTAGCAAGTGCTGTTATAATCATTCAATTCTCTTTACTTCTTGTTTCTTTGTGTGCATTGTTCTTTCCGTTAGTTCTTTGGGTTTGTGCTCATAAAGATTCGTCTGATTAATTTTAAAGCTCACAGGATATTACAGATTTTGTTCAATCTGGAAGATGGATTGGTAATAGAAACTGTTGTTATACCTTGCGATAGAGGCAGGACTACCGTTTGCGTTTCTAGTCAAGTGGGCTGTGCCATGAACTGTCAATTCTGCTACACTGGCAGGCAAGCTTCAATTCGGTTAGATGTTTTCAGCATAGTCTTAGTTGAAGTAAACAAGAATGATCAGATTGTTAGTTTTTCATTCAATTTTTCAGGATGGGCCTGAAGAGACATCTGACTGCTGCTGAGATAGTAGAACAGGCAGTTTTTGTGAGGCGTTTGCTTACTAGTGAAGTGGGTTTAATTACTAATGTCGTGTTTATGGTATGTTTAAGATCTGAACTATGTTTTAACATACAAGAGGAAGAATGAAATGTATTGAAACATGCCTTATGTTTCTGGTTTATTTACTAAGCAAGATTTTGTACTGGTAGCAAATAAGGAGATTTTAAAATCCAAAAGGAAAGAATATGGTTGGTAAGAATGAGGATGGAAGTAACATTTTATCGATGTTGGTCCTGGTTGGTTTGGCACTCATACACAAGAATGATTCTACCTTCTTTCAATCTGTTGTGCCTGCAACGTTCTCTCGTTCTCTCGTTTGTAGACTATTCCAAGCTACAAGTTCTTCATGCATTTAGCTGGAACTACAAGTTCTCCATGCATTTAGCTGGAACAAGATTTGCAAACATTTCTTTCTTTTGTAGTTTTCTTTCGTGATAAATTTCGATTGTTTCTGTCTTTCAGCCATATTGAAGATTTATGTTGGGGTTTTGGGTCTTACTGGATACCTATTCTCTTCCTTGTTTCCATTGTTAAAGCCTTTTGTGACATTTATGATGGTGTTGGTCTCGGCGAGAACCATAATCCTTTTCCATGCGTTGATCAGAAAAACTGAAATTGGTTGTTAGGGAATGGGAGAGCCGCTTCACAACATTGACAATGTCATTAAAGCTGCAAATATAATGGTTCATGAACAAGGCCTTCATTTCAGTCCTCGCAAGGTCACTGTTTCAACCAGTGGACTTGTTCCCCAGCTGAAACGTTTCCTGAATGAATGTAACTGTGCTTTAGCTGTTAGTTTGAATGCAACTACTGATGAGGTACACGCTCGTGGTTGGCATTACTCAAATGCTTGAAATTAAAAAATGTGAAGAATTCCCTTCTCTCACATGGGAAAATGAATGTTGCAGGTCAGGAATTGGATCATGCCAATAAACCGGAAGTATAAGTTAGGCTTGCTTCTTCAGACTTTACGTGAGGAACTTCGCTGCAAACACAATTACAAGGTTCTTTTTGAATATGTGATGCTTGCTGGGGTTAATGACAGGTATATTACTGCTCCTATGCTTTGGACTTGATCATTGTTTAAACTGGAGCTGTAGTTGTTGATTGTATCAATTTTTTCCTTTACAATCATTTCTGATCTTTTGTTTTATTTTTACATGCAGCATTGAAGATGCGAACAGGATCGTTGATCTTGTCCAGGGTATTCCATGCAAGATTAACCTTATTTCATTTAATCCTCATTCTGGATCCCAATTTAGACCTACCTGCAAGGAGAAGATGATTGAGTTTCGAAATGTTTTGGCTGAAGCCGGGTTGACTGTTTTCTTGCGACTAAGTAGAGGTGATGACCAGATGGCTGCCTGTGGTCAGTTAGGCAAACCTGGTACTGTTCAAGCTCCTTTACTCCGTGTACCAGATCAATTCCAAATGGCAATGAAATTGTGTCCCTAGTTCCTACGACAAGGTATCAAAAACGTCGACATCACTCCATCGATGTGGCATAAAATGGTGTGCCTAATCATGCAATGGTTAGAACTTATGCCCGTCTTCAATTTTTCAAGTCTTCTCGGAACGGAAGCTATGGCCCTAGATCGAGAAATTCATCCCTCGTGTGTTCCTAAATTTATTTTCATTCTTCAGTTTTTCTTTTCAACTTGTACCCTTGTTTTTGGGATAAATTTTCGAATTGGTATTTAGAACTAGTTGTATTTCGGTGATGTGGACGTCGTGTGTTCGACTAACTTGAACTTGACATGATGCAGTAGTTGAAAACCTATACTTTTCTGGGTCCTGTACATTCATTAGTTCTGAAGACCGGGGACCATGAAGCACGTGAAGAAGAGTGGAAATAACATGAGTCCACGACACATCCAACAATGACAATCTTGGGATTTTGAATAACATAAACTGCAGTGAGGGACCTGACAACAAGATCGACGCAAATCATACCAAAAAGGGCCTATAAAAGAATTGAAAAATGATTCCTCTAAGTGTATTTTTTGGACGTCGAGGCTGGAGGTGCAATGTCTTCATCCATCTTCATGTGTGGTACGCCCAGTTAATTCAGGAATTTTGAGCCAAACAAGTTGGTTTCTCGTCGAGATGGATATGAAATTTCAATCGCGTAGGGGTGCCTTGGGGGTTGAAAAAATTTACGACGCAAATCGAACGAAAATGGGTCTATATTAGGCTATGAACCATAAAAAATAACTAAATTTCAGCCTGTTTAAAAAACTGACGAAATTTCATTTGAAGAAACTAAGCTCAATTTGAGGAAATTGAAAGTTTTCTTGCAAAAAAATTGAAAAATGATGCCCCAAACTCAGTTTTCTTTGGATGTTTGGGTTGGTGGTGCAACATCTTCACCCATCTTTTATGTGTGGTACACTTTCTTAATCCAATGATTATGGGCCAAACAAGTTGGTTTCACGTCCCTCGACGAGTTTCTGACATGTGGATATCAAATTTCAATTGTGTAGGGGTGCCTTGGAGCCAGAAAATTTACGACGCAAATTGGACGAAAAATGATATTAGGCTACAAAAAAATAACGAATCTCGGCCTGTTTCAAAAAGTGATAAAATTTCATTCCTAGCAACCAGTAGGCTTAGTTTGAGGAAAGTGGAAGTTTCCTTGCAAAAAAAATTGATAAAAGATGCCCCAGACTCATTTATTTTTTGGACGTATGGGTTGGTGGTGCAACGTCTTCCTCCATCTTTATGTGTGTGGTACGCCCTCTTAATCCAATTATTTTGAGCCAAACAAATTGGTTTTATGTCCCTTGACGAGTCCCTGACACGTGGATATAAAATTTAAATCGTGTAGGGCGCCTTGGGGGCTGAAAAAATTTACAACGCAAATCGGATGAAAAAGGGCCAGTAATAAGCTACGGACTACCCAAAAATGACCAAACTTCGACATGTTTCAAAAAGTGACGAAATTTCATTCCTAGCAAATAGGTAGGCTCAGTTCGAGGAAATTGGAAGTTTCGTTACAAAAAATTGAAAAACGATGCCCCAGACTCAGTTTTTTTTTGGACATCTTGGCTGGTGGTGCAACGCATGCACCCATCTTTATGTGTGTGGTACACGCTCTTAATCCAATGATTTTTGGCCAAACAAGTTGGTTTCACGTCCTTCAACGAGTTCGTGGCACATGGATATGAAATTTCAATTGCGTAGGGGGGCCTTCAGGGCCGAAAAAATTTACGACGCAAATTGGACGAAATAGCGCCTATATTAGGCTAGGGACCACAAAAAAATAACCAAATTTCGGTTTGTTTCAAAAAGTGACGAAATTTCATTCCTAGCAACTAGATAGGCTTAATTTGAAGAAAGTGGAAGTTTCCCTGCAAAAAACTTCCCCAGACTCAGTTTTTTTTTTTTTTTTTCTAGACGTCTTAGTTGGTGGTGCAACGTCTTCACCCATCTTTATGTGTGTGGTACGTCCTCTTAATCCAATGATTCTTGGCCAAACAAGTTGGTTTCACGTTCTTCGACGAGTCTCTTACATGTGAAATTTCAATCCCGAACGTGGCGCGTTGGTGGCTTAAAAAATTTACGACGCAAATCGGACGAAAAAAGGCCTATATTAAGTTAGGGACCACAAAAAATGATCAAATTTCGGCATGTTTCATAAAGTGATGAAATTTCATTCCTAGCAACTAGATAGACTTAGTTTGAGGAAAGTGGAAGTTTCCCTGCAGAAAACTGAAAAACGATGCCCTAGACGCAGTTTTTTTTTTTGACGTCTTGGCTGGTGGTGCAACGTATGCACCATCTTTATGTGTGTGGTACGCCCTCTTAATCCAATGATTCTTGGCCAAACAAGTTGGTTTCACGTCCTTCAACGAGTCCCTGATACATGGATATGAATTTTCAATTGCGTAGGGGGCTGAAAAAATTTACGACACAAATTGGACGAAAAAGGGCTTATGTTAAGGCTAGGGACCACCTAAAAATAACCAAATTTCGGCCTGTTTCCAAAAGTGACGAAATTTCATTCCTAGCAACTAGATAGGCACAATTTGAGGAAAGTGGAAGTTTCCCTGCAAAAAACTAAAAAACGATGCCCCAGACTCAGTTTCTTTGTTTTGGACATCTTGGCTGGTGGTGCAACGTCTTCGCCCATCTTTATGTGTGTGGTATGCCCTCTTAATCCAATGATTCTTATCCAAACAAGTTGGTTTCACGTCCCTCGACGAGTCTCTTACACGTGGATATGAAATTTCAATCACGAAGGTGGCGCCTTGGTGGCTTAAAAAATTTATGACGCAAATGGGACGAAAAAAAGGCTTTTATATTAGCTTAGGGACCACAAAAAAATGACCAAGTTTCGGCCTGTTTTAAAAAGTTACGAAATTTCATTCCTAGCAACTAGGTAGGTTCAGTTTGAGAAAAGTGAAAAACGATGCCCGGACTCTTTTTTTTTTTCCTGTCATCTAGGCTGGTGGTGCAACATCTTCACCCATCGTTATGTGTATGGTACACCCTCTTAATCTAATGATTCTTGTTCAAACAAGTTTGTTTCATGTCTCTCGACGAGTCCCTTACACGTAGATATGAAATTTCAATCGCGAATAGGGCGCCTTGGGGGTTGAAAAAATTTACGATGCAAATCAGAGGAAAAAAGGGCCTATATTAGGCTAGGGACAACCCAACAATGACCAAATTTTGGCCTGTTTCAAAAAGTTACAAAATTTCATTCCTAGTAACTAGATAGGGTCAATTTGAGGCAAGTGGAAGTTTCCCTGCAAAAAAACTGACCTCTAGGCTGGTGGTGCAACATCTTCACCCATCTGTATGTGTGTGGTACACCCTCTTAATCCAATTATTCATGGCCAAACAAGTTGGTTTCACATCCCTCAACGAGTTCCTGATCGGTGGATATTAAATTTCATTAGCCAAGGTGGCGCCTTGGGGGCTGAAAAAATTTATGATGCAAATCACACGAAAAAGGGCCTATATTAGGTTAGGGACCACCCAAAAATGACCAAATTTTGGCCTGTTTCAAAAGTGACGAAATTTTATTTCTAGCGACTAGGTAGGCTCAATTTGAGGAAAGTAGAAGTTTCCCTGCAAAAAAAACTGAAAAACGATGCCCCAGACTCAGTTTTTTGTTTCTGACCTCTAGGCTGGTGGTGGTACGCCCTAGTTGGTGGTGCAACGTCTTCACCCATCTGTATGTGTGTGGTACGCCCTCTTAATCTAATGATTATTGGCCAAACAAGTTGGTTTCACGTCCCTCAACGAGTCCCTGACAACGTGGATATGAAATTTCAATTGCGAAGGTGGCGCTTTTGGGGCTAAAAAAATTTACGATGCAAATCGAACGAAAAATGGCCTAAGCTAGACACCACCAAAAAATGACCAAATGTCGACCTGTTTCAAAAAGTGACAATTTCATTCCTAGCAACTAGGTAGGCTTAGTTTGAGGAAAGTGGAAGTTTTCCTGCAAAAAGAACTGAAAAATAATGCCCCAGACTCAGTTTTTTTTTTGGACGTCTAAGCTGGTGGTGCAATGTCTTCACCCATCTGTATGTGCGTGGTATGCCCTCTTAATCCAATGATTCTTGGCCAAACAAGTTGGTTTCACGTCCCTCGACGAGTCCCTGACATGTGGATATCAAATTTCAATCGCGAAGGTGTCGCATTGGGGACTGAAAAAATTTACGACACAAATCAGACGAAAAATGGCCTACATTAGGCTAGGGACCACAAAAAAAAAAAAAAAAAAAAAGAAACCAAATGTCGGCTTGTTTCATAAAGTGACAGAATTTCATTCCTAACAACTAGGTAGGCACAGTTTGAGGAAAGTGGAAGTTTCCCCGATAAAAAACTGAAAAACCATTCCCAGACTCAATTTTTTTTTTTTTTTAATGACCTCTAGGCTGGTGGTGCAACGTCTTCACCCATCTTTATGTGTGTAGTACTCCCTCTTAATTCAATGATTCTTGGCCAAACAAGTTGGTTTCACGTCCCTCGACGAGTCCCTGAGACATGAATATGAAATTTCAATTGCAAATGTGGCGCCTTGGGGGTTGAAAAAATTTACGACGCAAATCAGACGAAAAAATGTCTATATTAGGCTAGGGACCACCCAAAAGTGACCAAATGTCGGCTATTTCAAATGTCATTCTTAGCAACTAGGTAGGCTCAGTTTGAGGAAAGAGGAAGTTTCCCTACAAAAAAACTAAAAAATTATGTCACAGACTTAGTTTTTTTTTTTGGACGTCTAGGCTAGTGGTGCAACGTCGTCACTCATCTATATGTGTGGTACGCCCTATTAATCCAATGATTCTTGGCCAAACAAGATGGTTTCACGTCCCTCGACGAGTCCCTGACACGTGGATATGAAATTTCAATCGCAAAGGTTTCGCCTTAGGGGCTGAAAAAATTTACGACGAAAATCGGACGAAAAAAGGTCTATGTTAGGCTAGGGACCACCCAAAAATGACCAAATGTCGGCCTATTTCAAAAAGTGACGAAATTTCCTTCCTACCAACTAGGTAGGTTCAGTTTCAGGAAAGTGGAAGTTCCCCTACAAAAAAACTGAAAAACGATGCCCCATACTCATTTTTTTTTTTTTTTTTTATGTCTAGGCTGGTTGTGCAATGTCGTCACCCATCTATATGTATGTGGTACGCCTTCTCAATCCAATGATTCTTGGCCAAACAAGTTGCTTTCACATCCCTCAACGAGTCCCTGGCACGTGGTATGAAATTTCAATCGCGAGGTGGTGCCTTGGGGGCTGAAAAAATATACAACGGAAATCGGATGAAAAATGGCCTATATTAGGCTGGGGACCAACAAAACATGACCAAATTTCGGCTTGTTTCAAAAAGTGACGAAATTTCAATCGTAGCAACTAGGTGGGCTCAGTTTGAAGAAAATGGAAGTTTCTCTATAGAAAAACTGGAAAAACGATGCCTAGACTCAGTTTTTTTTGGATGTCTGGTGGTGCAACGTCTTCACCCATCTGTATGTGTGATACACTCTCTTAATCCAATGATTCTTGGCCAAACAAGTTGGTTTCACGTCCCTCGATGAGTCCCTGACACGTGGATATGAAATTTCAATCGAGAAGGTGGCGCCTTCGGGGCTGAAAAAATTTATGACACAAATCGGACGAAAAAAGGGCCTATATTAGGCTAGGGACCACTAAAAAATGACCAAATTTCGGCCTATTTCAATAAGTTATGAAATTTCATTCCTAGCAACTAGGTAGGCTCAGTTTGAGGAAAGTAGAAGTTTCCTTGCAGAAAATTTGAAAAACGATGCCCCAGGCTGGTGGTGCAACGTCTTCACCCATCTGTATGTGTATGGTACACCCTTTTAATCCAATGATTGTTGGCTAAGCAAGTTGGTTTCATGTCCCTCGATGAGTCCCTGACATGAGGATTAAATTTCAATCGAGAAGGGGGCGTTGTGGGGGCTGAATAAATTTACACGCAGATGAGAAGAAAAAGGGCCTATATTAGGGGTTAGGGTTTAGGGTTTGGGGTTTTGGGGTTAGGAGTTTTGGGGTTTTTGGGGTTTTCTTATGTCACAGAAAAGAGACATAAGAAAAGAAAGGAAAAAAGCAGGATTGGAAAAATCCATAGTGCAATATTAAAAAAAAAAAAAAAAAAAAGACAATGTACCAAATAGTTGCATGACAATACAAAATTAAATTAAAGTACCAACAATATACAAAAAAAAAAGTCACATAAAAGAGACATAAGAAGGGAGGAAAAAAAAAGATTAGAACAATCTATAGTGCAATATTAATAAAAAAAAAAAAAGAAAAGAAAAGAAAAAACAATGAACCCAAATAGTTCAAGGAAAAAACAACATTAAACTAATGTACCAAATAATATAAAAAAAATCACATAAAAGAGACAGAAGAAGAGAAAGGGAAAAAAATGGATTGGGACAATATTAAAAAAAAAGAAAAACAATGTACCAAATGGTTGTAGGACAAAACAAAATTAAACTAAAGTACCAAATAATATACAAAAAAAAAAAAAATTTCACATAAAAGAGATAAAAGAATGTCATATTGAAGAGACATAAGAAGAGAAAGGAACAAAAGGGATTGGAAAATTCCATAGTGCAATATTTAAAAAAAAAATAATAATGTACCAAATAGTCGCAGGACAAAACAAAATTAAACTAAAGTACCAAATAATATACAAAAAAAAAGCCACGTAAAATCGCCATAAGATAAGAAAGGGAAAAAAAAGGATTGGAACAATCCTACTGTGCAATATTAAAAAAAGAATAAATAATGGATCAAATAGTTGCAGGACAAAACAAAATTAAACTGAAGTACCAAAACATATAGAAAAAAAAATGTCACATAAAAGAGGCATAAGAAGAGAAGAAAAAAAATGGATTGGAACAATCCATAGTGCAATATTAAAAACAAAATAAAAATGTACCAAATAATTGCTGGACAAAACAAAAGTAAACTAAAGTACCAAATTGTATACCAAAAAAAAAAATGTCACATAAAAGAGACATGAGAAGAGAAAGGAAAAAAAATGGATTGGAACAATCTACTGTGCAATATTAAAAAAAACAAATATACCAAATAGTTGCTAGACAAAACAAAATTAAACTAAAGTACCAAATAATATTAAAAAAAAAATGTCACATAAAAGAGAAATAAGAAGAGAAAGGAAAAAAAATGGATTGGAACAATCCATAGTGCAATACTAAAAAAAAAAATGTCCAAAATAGTTGCAGGACAACAAAATTAAACTAAAGTACCAAATAATATACCCAAAAAAAAAATGTCACATAAAAGACATGAGAAGAGAAAGGAAAAAAATAGATCGGAACAATCTACTGTGCAATATTAAAAAAAACAAATGTACCAAATAATTGCTGGACAAAACAAAAGTAAACTAAAGTACCATATAATATACAAAAACAAAAATGTCACATAAAAGAGACATAAGAAGAGAAAGGAAAAAAAAAAAATAATAGTTGCATGACAACATAAAATTAAACTAAAATACCAAATAAGTACCAAATAATATACCTAAAAAAATGTCACATCAAAGAGAAATAAGAATAGAAAGGAAAAAAATGGATTAGAACAATGTATAAAATAGTTGCATGAAAAAACAAAATTAAACTAAAGTATTTAATAATATACCTAAAAAAAATATCACATAAAAGAGACATAAGAAGAGAAAGGAACGAACAAACCATTTTTGCAATATTAAAAAAAAAAAAAAAAAACAATGTACCAAATACTATCAGGATAAAACAAAATTAAACTCAAGTACCGAAGAATATAAAAAAAAATGTCACATAAAATAGACATAAGAAGAGAGGAAAAAAATGGATTGGAACAATCCATAGTGCAATATTAAAAAAAAAAGGTACCAAATTTTTAAAGGAAAAAACAAAATTACACTAAAGTACAAAATAATATACAATTTTTTTTTTTTTTTTTTTTTTTTTACATAACAGAGACATAAGAAGAGAAAAAAAAATGGATTGGAACAATCCATAGTGCAATATAAAAAATATATATATACAATATAATGTACCAAATAGTTCAAGGACAAAATAAAATTAAACTAAAGTACCAAAAAATGTACAAAAACAAAAAAAATGTCACATACAAGAGACATAAGAAGAGAGGGAAAAAAATGGATTGGAACAATCCATAGTGCAATATTAAAAAAAAAAAAAAATTGTACCAAATAATTGCAGAACAAAATAAAATTAAACTAAAGTACCAAATAATGTTAAAAGAAGCAAGAAAATAATATACAAAAAAGACTAAAACTAATGAATGTCGCAATAGAACTAAGAAGAAAATAATAAAGTTAAACTTAATGAATGTCACCATAAAAGAGAGAGGGTGATAATTATTAGAACAATCCACAGTTCAACAAGATAAAACAATGAAGGCAAACAAGATACATAAAAATAGTTGCATGACAAAACAAAATTAAACTAAACTACCAAATAATATACCTAAAAAAAATCACATAAAAGAGACATAAGAAAAGAAAGGAAAAAAAATGGATTGGAACAATCCAATGTGCAATATTAAAAAAAAAAAAAGAAAAAAAAATAATGTACCAAATAGTTTCGGGACAAAACAAAATTAAACTCAAGTACCAAAGAATATAAAAAAAATGTCACATAAAAGAGACAAAAGAAGAGAAAGGAAAAAAAAAAAAAGGATTGGAACAATCCATGACAAAACAAAATTAAACTAATGCACCAAATAATATAAAAAAAATATATCACATAAAAGAGAAAAAAACAATCCATAGTGCAATATTAAAAAATAACTAAAGTACCAAATAATATACTGAAAAAAAATGTCACATAAAAGAGACATGATAAGAGAAAGGAAAAAAAATGGATTGGAACAATCTACTATGCAATATTAAAAAAAACAAATGTACCAAATAGTTGCTGGAGAACAAAATTAAACTAAAGTACCTAATAATACAAAAAAAAAATGTCACATAAAAGAGAAATAAGAAGAGAAAGAAAAAAAAAAAGGATTGGAACAATCCATAGTGTAATATTAAAATAATAATAATAATATACAAAATAGTTGCATGACCAAATAAAATTAAACTAAAATACCAAATAATATACCTAAAAAAAATGTCACATAAAAAGAGAAACAAGAATAGAAAGGAAATAAAAATGGATTAGAACAATCCATAGTGCAATATTAAAAATAAAAAATAATAAAAAAATAATGTACAAAATAGTTGCATGACAAAATAAAATTGAAGTAAAGTACCAAATAATATACCTAAAAAAAATATCACATAAAACAGACATAAGAAAAGAAAGGAAAAAAATGGATTGGAACAATCCATTGTGCAATATTAAAAAAAAAAAAAAAAAAAACAATGTACCAAATAGTTTCAGGACAAACCAAAATTAAACTAAAGCACCAAATAATATATAAAAGGAAAAAAAAAGGATTGGAACAATCCATAGTGCAATATTTAAAATAATAATAATAATAATAATGTACAGAATAGTTGCAGGACAAAATAAAATTAAACTAAAATACCAAATAAGTATCAAATAATATACCTAAAAAATGTCACATAAAAGAGAAATAAGAATAGAAAGGAAAAAATGGATTAGAACAAAATATTAAAAAAACAAAAAACAATGTACAAAATAGTTGCAGGACAAAACAAAATTAAACTATAAACTAAAGTACCAGATAATATACCTTAAAAAAATATCACATAAAAGAGACATAAGAAGAGAAAGGAAACAAAATCGATTGGAACAATCCATTGTGCAATATTAAAAAAAAAAAAAAAAACAATGTACCAAATAGTTTCAAGACAAAACAAAATTAAACTCAAGTACCAAATAATATAAGAAAAATGTCGCATAAAAGAGACATAAGAAGAGAAAGGAAAAAAAATGGATTGGAACAATCCATAGTGCAATATTAAAAAATATATATATATATATATATATATATATATATATATATTAAAATATATATATGTACCAAATGTTTGTACGACAAAAAAAAATTAAACTAAAGTACCAAATAATATAAAGAAAGAAAAAGAATTTCACATAAAAGAGACATAAGAAGAGGAAGGAAAAAAATGGATTGTTCCCAATCCATAGTGCAATATTAAAAAAAAAATGTACCAAATACTTGCCGAAAAAAATAAAATTAAACTTAAGTACCAAATAATATACAAAATTAAACTAAAGTAACAAATTATATACATCAGGAGAGAGAAAATGGTACGAAAAAGGGGCTAAATTAGGCTATGCCCCAGCCAAAAATGACCAAATTTCGGCCTGCCTCAAACTGAGCCGAAATTTCACTCCTAGCAACTTGGTAGTCTCAGTTAGATGGACGTGGAAGTTTGGCCCAAAAAAAAATCGAAAAAATGATGCCCCGGACTCAGTTTTTTTTTGGGGGCCTTTACGCTGTTCGTGCGACGGTTTCATCCCTGTTTATGTCTCTGGTACGCCCTCTTATCTCCGAGATTAGGGGCCAAACAATTTTGTTTCACGTTCCACGACGAGTCCTTGACGCGTGGATACGAAATTCAGGCCGAGAATAGCGCGCCTCGAGCCCCGAAAAAATGTCGGACGAAAATGGTACGAAAAAGGGGCTAAATTAGGCTATGCCCCAGCCAAAAATGACCAAATTTCGGCCTGCCTAAAACGTAGCCGAAATTTCACTCCTAGCAACTTGGTAGCCTCAGTTAGATGGACGTGGAAGTTTGGCCCAAAAAAAAATCGAAAAATGATGCCCCGGACTCAGTTTTTTTTTGGGGGCCTTTACGCTGTTCGTGCGACGGTTTCATCCCTGTTTATGTCTTTGGTACGCCCTCTTATCTCCGAGATTAGGGGCCAAACCAATTTGTTTCACGTTCCTCGACGAGTCCTTGACGCGTGGATACCAAATTCACGCCGAGAAGAGCGCGCCTGGAGCCCCGAAAAAATGTCATACGAAAATTGTACGAAAAATGGGCTAAATTAGGCTATGCCCCAGCCAAAAATGACCAAATTTCGGCCTGCCTAACTCTGCCGAAATTTCACTCCTAGCAACTTGGTAGTCTCAGTTAGATGGACGTGGAAGTTTGGCCCAAAAAAAATCGAAAAATGATGCCCCGGACTCAGTTTTTTTTTTGGGGGCCTTTACGCTGTTCGTAGCGAACGGTTTCATCCCTGTTTATGTCTTTGGTACGCCCTCTTATCTCCGAGATTAGGGGCCAAACAAATTTGTTTCACGTTCCACGACGAGTCCTTGACGCGTGGATACGAAATTCAGGCCGAGAATAGCGCGCCTCGAGCCCCGAAAAAATGTCGGACGAAAATGGTACGAAAAAGGGGCTAAATTAGGCTATGCCCCAGCCAAAAATGACCAAATTTCGGCCTGCCTCAAACGTAGCCGAAATTTCACTCCTAACAACTTGGTAGCCTCAGTTAGATGGACGTGGAAGTTTGGCCCAAAAAAAATCGAAAAATGATGCCCCGGACTCAGTTTTTTTTTTGGGGGCCTTTACGCTGTTCGTGCGACGGTTTCATCCCTGTTTATGTCTTTGGTACGCCATCTTATCTCCGAGATTAGGGGCCAAACCAATTTGTTTCACGTTCCTCGACGAGTCCTTGACGCGTGGATACCATATTCACGCCGAGAAGAGCGCGCCTCGAGCCCCGAAAAAATGTCGGACGAAAATGGTACGAAAAAGGGGCTAAATTAGGCTATGCCCCAACCAAAAATGACCAAATTTCGGCCTGCCTCAAACGGAGCCGAAATTTCACTCCTAGCAACTTGGTAGTCTCAGTTAGATGGACGTGGAAGTTTGGCCCAAAAAAAATCGAAAAATGATGCGCCGGACTCAGTTTTTTTTTTGGGGGCCTTTACGCTGTTCGTGCGACGGTTTCATCCCTGTTTATGTCTTTGGTACGCCCTCTTATCTCCGAGATTAGGGGCCAAACCAATTTGTTTCACGTTCCTCGACGAGTCCTTGAGGCGTGGATACCAAATTCACGCCGAGAAGAGCGCGCCTGGAGCCCCGAAAAAATGTCGGACGAAAATGGTACGAAAAAGGGGCTAAATTAGGCTATGCCCCAGCCAAAAATGACCAAATTTCGGCCTGCCTCAAATGTAGCCGAAATTTCACTCCTAGCAACTTGGTAGCCTCAGTTAGATGGACGTGGAAGTTTGGCCCAAAAAAAATCGAAAAATGATGCCCCGGACTCAGTTTTTTTTTTGGGGGCCTTTACGCTGTTCGTGCGACGGTTTCATCCCTGTTTATGTCTTTGGTACGCCCTCTTATCTCCGAGATTAGGGGCCAAACCAATTTGTTTCACGTTCCTCGACGAGTCCTTGACGCGTGGATACCATATTCACGCCGAGAAGAGCGCGCCTCGAGCCCCGAAAAATGTCGGACGAAAATGGTACGAAAAAGGGGCTAAATTAGGCTATGCCCCAGCCAAAAATGACCAAATTTCAGCCTGTCTCAAATTGAGCTGATATTTCACTCCTAGCAACTTGGTAGCCTCAGTTAGATGGACGTGGAAGTTTGGCCAAAAAAAAATCGAAAAATGATGCCCCGGACTCAGTTTTTTTTTGGGGGCCTTTACGCTGTTCGTGGCGACGGTTTCATCCCTGTTTATGTCTCTGGTACGCCCTCTTATCTCCGAGATTAGGGGCCAAAAAAATTTGTTTCACGTTCCACGACGAGTCCTTGACACGTGGATACGAAATTCAGGCCAAGAATAGCGCGCCTCGAGCCCCGAAAAAATGTCGGACGAAAATGGTACGAAAAAGGGGCTAAATTAGGCTATGCCCCAGCCAAAAATGACCAAATTTCGGCCTGCCTCAAACTGAGCCGAAATTTCACTCCTAGCAACTTGGTAGTCTCAGTTAGATGGACGTGGAAGTTTGGCCCAAAAAAAATCGAAAAATGATGCCCCGGACTCAGTTTTTTTTGGGGGCCTTTACGCTGTTCGTGCGACGGTTTCATCCCTGTTTATGTCTCTGGTACGCCCTCTTATCTCCGAGATTAGGGGCCAAAAAAATTTGTTTCACGTTCCACGACGAGTCCTTGACGCGTGGATACGAAATTCAGGCCGAGAAGAGCGCGCCTCGAGCCCCGAAAAAATGTCGGACGAAAATGGTACGAAAAAGGGGCTAAATTAGGCTATGCCCCAGCCAAAAATGACCAAATTTCGGCCTGCCTCAAACTGAGCCGAAATTTCACTCCTAGCAACTTGGTAGTCTCAGTTAGATGGACGTGGAAGTTTGGCCCAAAAAAAATCGAAAAATGATGCCCCGGACTCAGTTTTTTTTTGGGGGCCTTTACGCTGTTCGTGCGACGGTTTCATCCCTGTTTATGTCTTTGGTACGCCCTCTTATCTCCGAGATTAGGGGCGAAACCAATTTGTTTCACGTTCCTCGACGAGTCCTTGACGCGTGGATACCATATTCACGCCGAGAAGAGCGCGCCTCGAGCCCCGAAAAATGTCGGACGAAAATGGTACGAAAAAGGGGCTTAATTAGGCTATGCCCCAGCCAAAATGACCAAATTTCGGCCTGTCTCAAACTGAGCCGATATTTCACTCCTAGCAACTTGGTAGCCTCAGTTAGATGGACGTGAAAGTTTGGCCAAAAAAAAATCGAAAAATGATGCCCCGGACTCAGTTTTTTTTGGCTGCCTTTACGCTGTTCGTGCGACGGTTTCATCCCTGTTTATGTCTCTGGTACGCCCTCTTATCTCCGAGATTAGGGGCCAAACAAATTTGTTTCACGTTCCACGACGAGTCCTTGACGCGTGGATACGAAATTCAGGCCGAGAAGAGCGCGCCTAGAGCCCCGAAAAAATGTCGGACGAAAATGGTACGAAAAAGGGGCTAAATTAGGCTATGCCCCAGCCAAAAATGACCAAATTTCGGCCTGCCTCAAACTGAGCCGAAATTTCACTCCTAGCAACTTGGTAGTCTCAGTTAGATGGACGTGGAAGTTTGGCCCAAAAAAAATCGAAAAATGATGCCCCGGACTCAGTTTTTTTTTTGGGGGCCTTTACGCTGTTCGTGCGACGGTTTCATCCCTGTTTATGTCTTTGGTACGCCCTCTTATCTCCGAGATTAGGGGCGAAACCAATTTGTTTCACGTTCCTCGACGAGTCCTTGACGCGTGGATACCAAATTCACGCCGAGAAGAGCGCGCCTCGAGCCCCGAAAAATGTCGGACGAAAATGGTACGAAAAAGGGGCTAAATTAGGCTATGCCCCAGCCAAAAATGACCAAATTTCGGCCTGTCTCAAACTGAGCCGAAATTTCACTCCTAGCAACTTGGTAGCCTCAGTTAGATGGACGTGGAAGTTTGGCCCAAAAAAAATCGAAAAATGATGCCCCGGACTCAGTTTTTTTCATCGGGGCCTTTACGCTGTTCGTGCAACGGTTTCATCCCTGTTTATGTGTCTTGTACGCCCCCTTATCTCCGAGATTATGGGCCAAACCAATTTGTTTCACGTTCCTCGACGAGTCCTTGACGCGTGGATACGAAATTCAGGCCGAGAATAGCGCGCCTCGAGCCCCGAAAAAATGTCGGACGAAAATGGTACGAAAAAGGGGCTAAATTAGGCTATGCCCCAGCCAAAAATGACCAAATTTCGGCCTGCCTCAAATTGAGCCGAAATTTCACTCCTAGCAACTTGGTAGTCTCAGTTAGATGGACGTGGAAGTTTGGCCCAAAAAAAATCGAAAAATGATGCCCCGGACTCAGTTTTTTTTTTGGGGGCCTTTACGCTGTTCGTGCGACGGTTTCATCCCTGTTTATGTCTTTGGTACGCCCTCTTATCTCCGAGATTAGGGGCGAAACCAATTTGTTTCACGTTCCTCGACGAGTCCTTGACGCGTGGATACCATATTCACGCCGAGAAGAGCGCGCCTCGAGCCCCGAAAAATGTCGGACGAAAATGGTACGAAAAAGGGGCTAAATTAGGCTATGCCCCAGCCAAAAATGACCAAATTTCGGCCTGTCTCAAATTGAGCCGATATTTCACTCCTAGCAACTTGGTAGCCTCAGTTAGATGGACGTGGAAGTTTGGCCAAAAAAAAATCGAAAAATGATGCCCCGGACTCAGTTTTTTTTTGGCTGCCTTTACGCTGTTCGTGCGACGGTTTCATCCCTGTTTATGTCTCTGGTACGCCCTCTTATCTCCGAGATTAGGGGCCAAACAAATTTGTTTCACGTTCCACGACGAGTCCTTGACGCGTGGATACGAAATTAAGGTCGAGAAGAGCGCGCCTCGAGCCCCGAAAAAATGTCGGACGAAAATGGTACGAAAAAGGGGCTAAATTAGGCTATGCCCCAGCCAAAAATGACCAAATTTCAGCCTGTCTCAAATTGAGCTGATATTTCACTCCTAGCAACTTGGTAGCCTCAGTTAGATGGACGTGGAAGTTTGGCCAAAAAAAAAATCGAAAAATGATGCCCCGGACTCAGTTTTTTTTTGGGGGCCTTTACGCTGTTCGTGCGACGGTTTCATCCCTGTTTATGTCTCTGGTACGCCCTCTTATCTCCGAGATTAGGGGCCAAAAAAATTTGTTTCACGTTCCACGACGAGTCCTTGACACGTGGATACGAAATTCAGGCCAAGAATAGCGCGCCTCGAGCCCCGAAAAAATGTCGGACGAAAATGGTACGAAAAAGGGGCTAAATTAGGCTATGCCCCAGCCAAAAATGACCAAATTTCGGCCTGCCTCAAACTGAGCCGAAATTTCACTCCTAGCAACTTGGTAGTCTCAGTTAGATGGACGTGGAAGTTTGGCCCAAAAAAAATCGAAAAATGATGCCCCGGACTCAGTTTTTTTTTGGGGGCCTTTACGCTGTTCGTGCGACGGTTTCATCCCTGTTTATGTCTCTGGTACGCCCTCTTATCTCCGAGATTAGGGGCCAAACAAATTTGTTTCACGTTCCACGACAAGTCCTTGACGCGTGGATACGAAATTCAGGCCGAGAAGAGCGCGCCTCGAGCCCCGAAAAAATGTCGGACGAAAATGGTACGAAAAAGGGGCTAAATTAGGCTATGCCCCAGCCAAAAATGACCAAATTTCGGCCTGCCTCAAACTGAGCCGAAATTTCACTCCTAGCAACTTGGTAGTCTCAGTTAGATGGACGTGGAAGTTTGGCCCAAAAAAAATCGAAAAATGATGCCCCGGACTCAGTTTTTTTTTGGGGGCCTTTACGCTGTTCGTGCGACGGTTTCATCCCTGTTTATGTCTTTGGTACGCCCTCTTATCTCCGAGATTAGGGGCGAAACCAATTTGTTTCACGTTCCTCGACGAGTCCTTGACGCGTGGATACCATATTCACGCCGAGAAGAGCGCGCCTCGAGCCCCGAAAAATGTCGGACGAAAATGGTACGAAAAAGGGGCTAAATTAGGCTATGCCCCAGCCAAAAATGACCAAATTTCGGCCTGTCTCAAACTGAGCCGATATTTCACTCCTAGCAACTTGGTAGCCTCAGTTAGATGGACGTGGAAGTTTGGCCAAAAAAAATCGAAAAATGATGCCCCGGACTCAGTTTTTTTTTGGCTGCCTTTACGCTGTTCGTGCGACGGTTTCATCCCTGTTTATGTCTCTGGTACGCCCTCTTATCTCCGAGATTAGGGGCCAAACAAATTTGTTTCACGTTCCACGACGAGTCCTTGACGCGTGGATACGAAATTCAGGCCGAGAAGAGCGCGCCTAGAGCCCCGAAAAAATGTCGGACGAAAATGGTACGAAAAAGGGGCTAAATTAGGCTATGCCCCAGCCAAAAATGACCAAATTTCAGCCTGCCTCAAACTGAGCCGAAATTTCACTCCTAGCAACTTGGTAGTCTCAGTTAGATGGACGTGGAAGTTTGGCCCAAAAAAAATCGAAAAATGATGCCCCGGACTCAGTTTTTTTTTGGGGGCCTTTACGCTGTTCGTGCGACGGTTTCATCCCTGTTTATGTCTTTGGTACGCCCTCTTATCTCCGAGATTAGGGGCGAAACCAATTTGTTTCACGTTCCTCGACGAGTCCTTGACGCGTGGATACCATATTCACGCCGAGAAGAGCGCGCCTCGAGCCCCGAAAAATGTCGGACGAAAATGGTACGAAAAAGGGGCTAAATTAGGCTATGCCCCAGCCAAAAATGACCAAATTTCGGCCTGCCTCAAACTGAGCCGAAATTTCACTCCTAGCAACTTGGTAGTCTCAGTTAGATGGACGTGGAAGTTTGGCCCAAAAAAAATCGAAAAATGATGCCCCGGACTCAGTTTTTTTTTGGGGGCCTTTACGCTGTTCGTGCGACGGTTTCATCCCTGTTTATGTCTCTGGTACGCCATCTTATCTCCGAGATTAGGGGCCAAACAATTTTGTTTCACGTTCCACGACGAGTCCTTGACGCGTGGATACGAAATTCAGGCCGAGAATAGCGCGCCTCGAGCCCCGAAAAAATGTCGGACGAAAATGGTACGAAAAAGGGGCTAAATTAGGCTATGCCCCAGCCAAAAATGACCAAATTTCGGCCTGCCTAAAACGTAGCCGAAATTTCACTCCTAGCAACTTGGTAGCCTCAGTTAGATGGACGTGGAAGTTTGGCCCAAAAAAAATCGAAAAATGATGCCCCGGACTCTGTTTTTTTTTTGGGGGCCTTTACGCTGTTCGTGCGACGGTTTCATCCCTGTTTATGTCTTTGGTACGCCCTCTTATCTCCGAGATTATGGGCCAAACCAATTTGTTTCACGTTCCTCGACGAGTCCTTGACGCGTGGATACCAAATTCACGCCGAGAAGAGCGCGCCTGAGCCCCGAAAAAATGTCATACGAAAATTGTACGAAAAATGGGCTAAATTAGGCTATGCCCCAGCCAAAAATGACCAAATTTCGGCCTGCCTAACTCTGCCGAATTTCACTCCTAGCAACTTGGTAGTCTCAGTTAGATGGACGTGGAAGTTTGGCCCAAAAAAAAATCGAAAAATGATGCCCCGGACTCAGTTTTTTTTTTGGGGGCCTTTACGCTGTTCGTGCGACGGTTTCATCCCTGTTTATGTCTTTGGTACGCCCTCTTATCTCCGAGATTAGGGGCCAAACCAATTTGTTTCACGTTCCTCGACGAGTCCTTGACGCGTGGATACCATATTCACGCCGAGAAGAGCGCGCCTCGAGCCCCGAAATATGTCGGACGAAAATGGTACGAAAAAGGGGCTAAATTAGGCTATGCCCCAGCCAAAAATGACCAAATTTCGGCCTGTCTCAAACTGAGCCGATATTTCACTCCTAGCAACTTGGTAGGCTCAGTTAGATGGACGTGGAAGTTTGGCCAAAAAAAAATCGAAAAATGATGCCCCGGACTCAGTTTTTTTTGGGGGCCTTTACGCTGTTCGTGCGACGGTTTCATCCCTGTTTATGTCTCTGGTACGCCCTCTTATCTCCGAGATTAGGGGCCAAACAAATTTGTTTCACGTTCCACGACGAGTCCTTGACGCGTGGATACGAAATTAAGGTCGAGAAGAGCGCGCCTCGAGCCCCGAAAAAATGTCGGACGAAAATGGTACGAAAAAGGGGCTAAATTAGGCTATGCCCCAGCCAAAAATGACCAAATTTCGGCCTGCCTCAAACTGAGCCGAAATTTCACTCCTAGCAACTTGGTAGTCTCAGTTAGATGGACGTGGAAGTTTGGCCCAAAAAAAATCGAAAAATGATGCCCCGGACTCAGTTTTTTTGGGGGCCTTTACGCTGTTCGTGCGACGGTTTCATCCCTGTTTATGTCTCTGGTACGCCCTCTTATCTCCGAGATTAGGGGCCAAAAAAATTTGTTTCACGTTCCACGACGAGTCCTTGACACGTGGATACGAATTCAGGCCAAGAATAGCGCGCCTCGAGCCCCGAAAAAATGTCGGACGAAAATGGTACGAAAAAGGGGCTAAATTAGGCTATGCCCCAGCCAAAAATTACCAAATTTCGGCCTGTCTCAAACTGAGCCGATATTCCACTCCTAGCAACTTGGTAGCCTCAGTTAGATGGACGTGGAAGTTTGCCCCAAAAAAAATCGAAAAATGATGCCCCGGACTCAGTTTTTTTTGGGGGCCTTTACGCTGTTCGTTGCGACGGTTTCATCCCTGTTTATGTCTCTGGTACGCCCTCTTATCTCCGAGATTAGGGGCCAAACAAATTTGTTTCACGTTCCACGACGAGTCCTTGACGCGTGGATACGAAATTCAGGCCGAGAATAGCGCGTCTCGAGCCCCGAAAAAAATGTCGGACGAAAATGGTACGAAAAAGGGGCTAAATTAGGCTATGCCCCAGCCAAAAATGACCAAATTTCGGCCTGCCTCAAACTGAGCCGAAATTTCACTCCTAGCAACTTGGTAGCCTCAGTTAGATGGACGTGGAAGTTTGGCCCAAAAAAAATCGAAAAATGATGCCCCGGACTCAGTTTTTTTTTGGGGGCCTTTACGCTGTTCGTGCGACGGTTTCATCCCTGTTATGTCTTGGTACGCCCTCTTATCTCCGAGATTAGGGGCCAAACCAATTTGTTTCACGTTCCTCGACGAGTCCTTGACGCGTGGATACCATATTCACGCCGAGAAGAGCGCGCCTCGAGCCCCGAAATATGTCGGACGAAAATGGTACGAAAAAGGGGCTAAATTAGGCTATGCCCCAGCCAAAAAATGACCAAATTTCGGCCTGTCTCAAACTGAGCCGATATTTCACTCCTAGCAACTTGGTAGCCTCAGTTAGATGGACGTGGAAGTTTGGCCAAAAAAAAATCGAAAAATGATGCCCCGGACTCAGTTTTTTTTTGGGGGCCTTTACGCTGTTCGTGCGACGGTTTCATCCCTGTTTATGTCTCTGGTACGCCCTCTTATCTCCGAGATTAGGGGCCAAACAAATTTGTTTCACGTTCCTCGACGAGTCCTTGACGCGTGGATACCATATTCACGCCGAGAAGAGCGCGCCTCGAGCCCCGAAAAATGTCGGACGAAAATGGTACGAAAAAGGGGCTAAATTAGGCTATGCCCCAGCCAAAAATGACCAAATTTCAGCCTGTCTCAAATTGAGCTGATATTTCACTCCTAGCAACTTGGTAGCCTCAGTTAGATGGACGTGGAAGTTTGGCCAAAAAAAAATCGAAAATGATGCCCCGGACTCAGTTTTTTTTTTGGGGCCTTTACGCTGTTCGTGCGCGACGGTTTCATCCCTGTTTATGTCTCTGGTACGCCCTCTTATCTCCGAGATTAGG